>CAOKZL010001298.1:0-375454 GCA_948472985.1 Iguana delicatissima
GCACCGCTAGGTGGCTGCAGTGTGCTCCCCAGCATAGGAGGGAGTCATCCACTGTGAGGGTAATTGTCAGATGCGGCTCGACAAATGGCATTCCCGCCAACAAATGTCGGTGCGAGAGCCACCGGTGCAGAAAGTTCTTGACGGGCTGAGGAATCTGCAACACACGACGCCGATCGTCGAGAAGAGGGTTGAAGGTTCTGACCAACCAATGTTGCAGCAGACGAGTGTGGAGACGAGACAGGTAACTCACAGTTGTCATCGCTGTCATGTAACCCAGAAGTTGCTGGATTTGTCTGGTAGGAACTACTGGGGCCCGCAAGACGGCACTGATGGCATGATGCAGAGTCCGGGCCTGCTTCACCGGTAGGAACGCTCTGGCAGTGACAGAGTCCAGGGTGGCACCAATGAAGTCCAGGGTGCGAGATGGCTCCAGGTGAGACTTCTTGGGATTCACCCTGAGGCTGAGGTCAGAAAGGAGAGTGTTAGATGGACATCCTCGTACAGCTTCAGTTTGCAGGGCGCCACCAGGAACCAGTTGTCCAAGTAGGGGTAAACCATAACGCGTTTCGTGCAGAGGTATGACACCACAGGGGCCAGGCATTTGGTAAAGATCCTCGGAGCTATGGACGGGCCGAAGAGCAGGACCTTGTAGTGGTAGCACACACCGTCGACCGCGAAATGCAGGTATTTCCTGTGATGGGGGCAAATTGCGATATGGAAGTAGGCATCTTGTAGATCGATAGGAGCAAACCAATCCCAATGTCTCAGAAAGGGCAGGATGGCAGAAAGAGTGACCATCTTTGATTTTCGGGGGAGAATGTAGGAATTCACCCCCACAGATCCAGGATCAGTTGGAAGGTACTGTCCAACTTCAATACCGTGAAGTACCGGGAGAAGAAGCTGGTGGTACTGGCCGAGGACAGGACCCATTCTATGGCTCCTTTGCGAAGGAGAGACTGTATCTCCTCTAAAAGAGCCAGGCTGGCGGAGGTGGAATAAAAGACGCTTTGAGGTGGTATATTTTGAAATTCGTGTTTCAGTACTTCTGCACCACCGGGAGGAATGGTATCAGGGCTGCGGACGAAGGCCGCATGTCCACATAATGGGAAACTGGGTCCCGCACAGTCGGAGCAGGCCCCGAAATGTTGAGATCCAAAGCACTGGCCATTCTTACTTATATGTCCGAAAACTGCTTCACATCTTCCAGTGCCGAGTCCGGCGAGGGTTCACCAAATGCCAATGGCGGGGAAGAGTGAAAGTCTGACGTAGAGTCAGCAGATTCAGAAGCGGAGTCATAAGATGGTGAAGATGGAGAAGGGGGCGCACTTGCCCCAGGCAAATCTGGCACTGAGACTGAAGGTACAGTCAGAGGCACTACAGTAGAAGTCGGTATCATAACTGGTGCCGGAGTTGATAGAATCGGTGTGGTGACCATCAATATCAACGAAACCGGAATAACTGTCGAGATCGGACGGACCACAGATTGAGTCGGTACCGAAACCATCGAGGAAGTAAGCAGTGTCGACGGTTGAGTATCAGGCGGCAGGCGGGAAATCATTGCCATCACACAAGGAGGTGGCAAGGCTGGCTGACAGCAAGGCAAGTGGTCGCGACAGCAGCAGCGTGCCAGGGACTGTCGGAAATAAGGCGAACAAGACCAGTAACAAGACCTAGAGCACCGGTACCATGGCGTTGGATGGTAGTGGGAAGCAGAAGATGGAGATTGAGAGCGCTGTGAGAGATATGGAGACCAGTGGTGGACATTGGCATGGTACCGATCCCTGTAGGCCGGACAATAGGAGTAATAGGATCCCAGCTGTCTCCTCCAAACATGCTCGTGTCCATAGCGAGCGATATATGAAGCCAAGAAGAAAGGCGAATCGAGCCTTGTCATTGATGGGCCACAGACTAGGCGGGTATCCCGCCAATGCGGGGATCTGGCCCTCTTGCCGCATCCCAGAGAGCACACAAGGCTTATTCGAGCACGGTCATGGGAGGAAGGTCTCGGTCGGTCGTGAGAAGAAGCCCGAGGAGTGTCCGGAGCAGCTGGACGGTCGAGGCCAGAACTGGCCGGAGCGTGCAACTGAGGTGGTGGAGCCTGCGTACTTGGCGCCATAGAGGCAGCACGGGCTGAGCCGACCATGACGGCAAAGGCTGACGCTCAACATCCAAAGCGGGCTCCGACAACACCGGTTTGGGGAGCACCGGGAGCTGGGCATCCTCCCACTCCTCTGGAAGGTCAGGCGCAACCTCTTCCTCTACAGTATCCATAGGAGGCTGAGTCGGAGGAGGTGTCGGCAAAAGCAACGATTGGTGGGTCGCAGGAGAAAGAAAGCGGTGCTTCCCCTTTTCTTCTTCTTCTTATTCTTGGCAGAAGGATCAGGTAGGTGAGATGAAGATTGCTTCCACTGGGCCATCGTAGGAACCTTGCGAGGTTGTGACATGGCCGGTTGAGAGCCTGAAGAGGTGCCCCCAGAAGAAGAAGTGGCAATCGACGTCCTAGAAAGCTTCAGAATCCTAGGTAATGAACATACCGGAGGTAAGGACGCTGAAGACAGCACCGAGCCCAATACTGTCGAAGTCGACGAGGGTGTGGTTGCAGGCCTGAAAGTCGCAGATGGCCGAGAAGAAGCCATGGAGGAGGTGAAAAGGGCGATGTTGGACACTGCCTGCTTCTTGATTTTAAGGGCTTGCTCCCAGCAATAGGACTTAAGCCTAGAGGGCCTGTTCTTAAGCGTCTGGGACGTAAAGTCCTTACAAATAGGACAAGCCCGAACATTGTGGGCCTCCCCAAGGCAAAAGAGGCACTTGGAGTGACTGTCTGATAGTGGGACCTTGTGACCACAGGACGCACAAAATTTAAACAAAGCAGACATAGAAGAAAGGGGAAAGAGTTCTTACAAACTTTTTCCGAAGAAAAACACAAAACAACGAAGAAAGAGGCGAAGCAAACTGCTCAGCTAAGGAAAGGCATTTCCGAGCTGCTAACAGGTCGGCGGATGAAAAGAAACTGAGGAGAGACCGTTAGCTTGGCGGGACTGAGCGTGCTCAGTACTGGATGGGGGAGGGGTTCCCGACAAGCTGCTCAGCTCTGGAATTATCCAAAAAGCTACTGTGTATGCGTGAAGATTCCCATTGTGTGAAGCACAGAGACTACGAAGAAGAACCATCAGTTTTTCTCTGTTTCTCCATGTGAATACTTTATTTCATTTGGACCAATTGGACTTCATTCCAATTAACTGGACTATTTAACAGTGGCTGCCAACTCTTAGACACTGAATTTCTATTTCAGATTTTTAGGACTTTTGATCTTTTGGATTATAGGACTACAGTAGATTTTTCTTGTTTCTTCTTTTGTGGGTATTTTGGGGCTTCAAGAGCAATAACCGGCTTTCAGACATACCTTAAATTTGCATCAGACTAGAATATATCTCTAATAGAATATAATAATAAGACCTTTTCTGACAGTGAAGATTTATGAGCTTGGGAATTCTGGACATTCATTTTTACTTATTCCTTCATTTCTTCTGGGGACCCCGACTTCTAATGGCAAAGGAAAATTAACAGAGTGGAAAGAAAGAAAGAAAGAAAGAAAGAAAGAAAGAAAGAAAGAAGATGGCGAAGCAATGAAATAATTAGTAGTTTCATTTAATATTACTTTCATGTATTTATTTTCAATTACCCTTAATCCCTTCAAAAACTCATTAATATTTACATGGTTAAGCAAATTAGTAAGTTATATTTCATCATTCTTTCTTAAATTAGCTTGTCTCTGAAATCTTAATTCATAACTGAACTGGGTTTATTTGGCCTTAATTAAGCGATTTGGGAGAAAAAGAAATTAAGAATCCTAAATACATTATATGTGTATATCTGCACATTACCTAACTTCTCAATTATAATAATTTTAATTGATTTATAAACCTTTTCAAAGATAAACAGGCATAGATATTTAAAATGTATATGTATAGACAGCTTACAAATATATATATTAAGGTATAACTTGATAGAGATACAATTGATGGACTTGAATATTTTGTCTAAATACATTATTTAAAAACTCTGTTGAGCTTAGAATATAGAGTTACAGATGTCTTGTACTAACAGGGGTTAGTTTTGGTAATCCGTTTAAACCAGGGCTACATGCAGCAGCTTCGTATGAAACTGATAAGCTTTTGGAAAACAAAGCAACAACTTGCAGCTCTGTTAGCTGAGAGTACTCAGAATTGGTAATACAACAGATTAAATAAATACAATGATGTCAAGACACAGCACTGACCAGACTAGAACTGCTTTACTGAAAAAAAAAAAGCTTGAAGTTAAGGGGCATGTCAGAGACTGAAAATGAGAATATTTATGCCAAAACAGTGGCATTACTGACTGAATATTTAAATCTCTCAGAAGAGCAGATGGAAAAAGTTCCAACTTCCAACTTACCCAACTTCTACTAAAACATAATAAATTACACATGGAACAAAACCGAAGGCATGTTTTTCAATTACAAACAGAAAAGGCATAAAATCAACACATTAGAAAAAGCAAAAGATGAATGGAAGAAGCTGAAGAAAGATTTGGCAAAATTTGACAAGAAGACAATGAAGGTTACCAAGAAGACATTAGATCAAGAAGTCAGTGGCATACCAAGGGGGGGGGTGCCCCAGGTGGCATGTTTTTGGAGGTGGGACTGGGCCATCTTCCACATGCTGGCAGATGTCCAGTGACTAGATGGGCACGGGAGCCTCCCAGAGAGATGTGCTGGAGGAGTATGTCACCTCGGGAAAGAGGGTTGTCCTTTCCCCTCTCCCCTCTCCCTCCCAATCTGGAGTTAAACCTGTTTCCAGCCAAAGCAGCAATGCCAACACCAGCAGACCTCTGAGTCGGGCAAAGAAGGAGAGAGGGAGAAAAGGAGGAGACGAGAGGCCTCAAGGAGGTGAGGAGAGGCACCTGTCTTCCCCCTACCCCACCTTCGAGACTGGGAATGAGCCCAGCCCAGCCAACCCTCCGAGGAAGAAAGGGAGAGAAAGAGACAGACAGAGGGTGTTCGCCCGCCACAGGAATGCTGGCATGTCTCTGAGCGCGTGCAGAGCACCCCCTCTGAGCACGAACGCCCAGAGCCCAATCACCCAATGCCAATCAAGCAGTTTTTATTTGGTATTTTGGATAGGTCCTCCTCCCCCTGAGAGGGGCGGCAAACTAAGGGACCACTTCCAGGCAGCAAAAGCTCTAGCTATGCCACTGCAAGAAGTATTTGCAGCAAATAGAAGTACGTAAAGGAGACTTGAATGAATCTATCAATGAATTGGAAGGAAGCACGGAAAAGGAAGAATACCATCAGGAAAGTGAAACTGGACTAAGAAGAAGAATTAAATTAGAAATTTATTAAACTCACCATAACCTAGTTAGAAATGATATCAAGAATCTTATCCTGAAATGTTAAAGGCCTGAATTCTATGCATAAAAGGAGACATTTATTTCACTACTTAGAGAAAGCAAAATTGGATATAGAGTAGCCGCTCCACATTCATGAGGGTTTGAGGCACAGAACCCTTGAGAAAGTGTGAATACCCGCCCTGCAATTCCCCTCCCATTTCCCTGCAGACCTTCCTCCCTCCCATTCCATTGCCTCTGGCCCAAGCATTGGGGGCAGAGAAAAAAGACTACCCAAAAGGCTTGCCTGCACTTTCCCCTCAAACAGAAAAGAGGGAATTCTGGAGTTCTAATTACTTCTGGCAGTCATCTTGAAAAAGGAGCACCTGACCAACCAGCAGCCAATACACAGCAGAATGCACAACCACATGGCAGAAAGGCCATGCCTTCAGCAGTGGGAGAGGGCTTTTAAATACAAGCCTGGCAAGACTAGGGTAAAGAATACAAGGGATAGGAGGAGGAAAATGTGGTGAAGGAGGCAAACATATGCCTCGCAAATAATTAAATACACAAAGGTCAAACCCATGAATGTGGAGGGAGGACTGCAGTATGTCTTCAAGAAATCCAAATCTCACAGAAAGATGTAAAATACATAAAGAATCCTAAACTTGGAAACTGTTATACAGCACTTTATGGGGGGGAGAGGAATAGCAACACCTGTCAATAATAAATATACTGTACCAGAAATCTTCTCTGCCTCTAGTAGACACTATCTTGGACCTGAAGTCCATTTACAGGACCTAACATTGTTAATCGTCAGAATTTATGCACTAATTGAAAACAAAGAAAAATTTTATTGTAAGATCAAAAAAGAGATTACCAAATACACTAATAAGAGGAACCAGGAAAATATATTAATTCTTGTGGATTTGAGCAAGGTTTTAAACCCACTGGAAGACAGAGCTTCATTTAAACGTATTACACTAAACCAAGGAAAGATACCTCAAAACTCTAACTCTGATGTATGGAGAGTTTTTACTCTGATAGCATCATTCAATGTCAAGAACAGAATTATTCTTAATACCAAAAACTATACAAACAAAAGTGAATGAAATGGGAATTCTTCCAAGAATTACCTTGGATCATAATCCAATCCTTCCTCATCTCTAAAACAAAGAAAAAAAGAAGTTCAGCTGGAGATTAAAAAACAACATATTGAAAAATGATGTTCATGTTAAAGAGTTGAAGAATACCATTCAAAATTACTAAAGAAAGTATTCCCAGAGCAGTATCTATGAAAATGATATGGGATGTGGGGAAGGCAGCTATAAGAGACCATTTGATTAAAATGAGGACCATAAACAAAAGGAAAAAAGAGCAACAAATACAAAAACTTCTTAAAGTCTTGAAGGACAAAGAAAGAGAGCAGAGAAAAAATATTTCAAATTACAATTTAAAACCAGAAATTAAAATATTGCAAGGCCAAATAACAGCAGAAAATAAAGAAGAGATTTAACGGAAGATGAAATACTGACACCTTCAACACTTTGAACAGGCAAATAAATCAGGAAAATGGTTGGCGTTCAAATTGAGGAAAGAAAGAGAGAAAAGACTAATTACAAGAACTCAAAGAAGAAAAGAAGAAATACCTGATTAAGATCAAATGAAGAAATTTTTTCATAAAGGCTGCTATTATATGAAACCAATTGATGGCAAGAACCAGATGACAAAAAAACTCATGACATATCTAGATAAACAAGACATAATTTCAATTACAGAAGAACAGAAAAACACTTTAAATGATTCAATTACAATAGCTGAAATCACTGAAGCCACCAGGAAACGTAAGATATCAAAAGCTCCCAGACCAGATGGCTTCACAGCAACTTTCTATAAAACTTTTGAAAATGAACTGATTACCCCATGCAAAAAATACTGAATCTTATTATTTCAGAGGACCTCTCAAACTCTTGGATAAATGCCAATATCTCACTGATTCCAAAAGAAGAAAAAGATCACACACTGCCAGAAAATTACAGACCAATTTCTCTCCTAAATACCAATTCATAGAATCATAGAATCATAGAAACGTAGAGTTGGAAGAGACCACGCGGGCCATCCAGTCCAACCCCCTGCCATGCAGGAACACCCTCAAAGCACTCCCGACAGATGGCCATCCAGCCTCTGCTTAAAAACCTCCAAAGAAGGAGATTCCACCACACTCTAAGGCAGCATATTCCACTGCCGGACAGCCCCGACTACAAAACATTTACCTCTATCCTCCCTGAGAGATTTAAAAAGATTCTGCAGACAGTGATTCACTCTTATCAAAATGGCTTTCTATCAAATTGTCTACTTAGCAAATAAGACAAGACATTGATAAATGTTACGGAGTATTTCAAAAAACATAATGAAAAAAATAGCCTTTTTTTTAGATGCTCAGAAAAGCTTTGACAAGGTGATATGGTCATTTATGCTTGAGATTTTAAAAAGAATGAATTGTGGGGAAAAAACTTTGTGAAATGGATAGCAGAAGTATATAAAGATCAAAAAGCACAAGTCATTGTTAACGGAAAAATGACAGATTATTTAAACATAATGAAGGGAACAAGCCAAGGCTGTCTGCTTTCTCTCCTTTTATTTATAACAATTCTTAAAGTTTTGAAATAGAAGCATTCAGTCATATCCAGATGTAAAGCGGATAAAAATCAAAGACTGGATATTTAAGCTCATAGTGTCTGCAGATGACCTAGTAATCTTTTTAGAGGATTTAATACTAAGTACCAGAAGATTGCTCACAAAATTGAAAATATTTGGTGAAATGGTCGGATAGAAAATCAACAAGGAAAAATATTGTATATTAACTAAAAATATAACGTGGACAGAAGAAGAAAAATTAATTAAAAAGGCTGGATTTAAGATGAAAAAAAGATAAAATACTTAGGTATATGGATCACGGAAAACAACAATGACCTGTTTAACAATAATTATAATAAGGTATGAGGAGAAATTGTTAAAGATATGAAAAGACGGTCTGAATTGCGTTTATCACTAATGGGAATGGCAGTGATAAAGATGAACACACTACTGAAATTCAATTTCATGTTTCAAAATCTCCCCATTATTATAAATGACAACTTTTCAAATGTGGAAAAAAGCATTACTCAAATTCATATGCGCCAGGAAAAAAATATGAATAAAATGGAAAAACCTATCTGATTGGAAGATAATTGGAGGTTGTAACCTTCCTTATTTGAAAATTTATTGCCATGTCAACGGTTTAATGTGGGTCCAAGATTGGATCACATTAAAAGAAAGGAATATTGACATTGGAAGGCTCTCATTTGAGATTTGGATTCCATGCATACTTATGGTATAGGAAGGCAAAAAGGATAAAGAGTTCAATAATCATTGTATTAGAAAGGCCCTACTTAAAATCTGGCTAACTTTTAAAAACAAAATACCAAGTTGGGTATTACCGCAAGAAGCTTTCCACGGGAAATGGATTGGTGAACAGAAAGATTGGATTAGATACAAGGATTTTGTTAACCCAAGACACAAAAGGCAAGATTAGAATTAAATCACAAGAAGAGTTAGAAAAAACCAAATTTTAACATAATTGGTTCCTACATCTACACTAAAAGAACGATTTAAGATGGATTTGAGGTTGGAAGAGTTCTTAGCACCCAAAGATCAAAATGAATGTGAAAAACATAATTTTTTACAAAATGAAACACATAACTTCAGTCCTTTATAAATATCTTCTGACTAGACATCTAGAGGAGGAAACAATTAAAGATGACATGCTCCAATTAGCAAGAAATTGAGAACATGAAATCTTGCTGGAAAATTGGGAGACGGCCTGGAGAAATACCAACCAATTTACTCTTTCACAAGATTTGAAAGAAAACTGTTTAAAGATGATGTATAGATACCACCTAATACCAGCAAAGTTAGATAAAATGTTGGGAGTGTCAGGAAAAAATTGGCACTTTTTATCAGCGTTGGTGGACTTGCTAGGTCTCAGAAAAATTTTAGAGAAAGGTGCACGAAGTTATATCAGAGATATTTCAAATCATGTTTCCATTCAATCTGAAATATTATCTTTCAAACACAACACATTTTTGAAAAACCAATTCGCAGCAAATACTGGTGGATCTTACTGTTATGGACTTGGTTGCAAGAATTAATTCTGCTAAATTATGGAAAAGTAAAGACATTCTTGAATTAGATCACTGGTTAAAAAGCCTAAATTAGATGAAAGAATATGATTTACTGACTCTTCATATAGAGGGAAAATTGACTACAAAATGTGAAGAAGAATGGATACCAGATACTAACTACATAAGCAAGAGATGGAGATTTGTAGCACAATTGTAAAATGTATGCCATTTCTTTATTCTTTCCTTTTTTTAAGGCAGCATTTACACTATAAGTAACTTGTTGACAATAAGGAATTTATTATATATGATATATAATTACCTACTCTACCACAGAATGAATGTATATAGATAGTATACAAAACATTAGACATAGCACATAAAAATATATACAAGGAAGACAACATGAAAAGGTACAGACAGATGACAAAATTGTAGATAAACAGAATTGTCTTAAGCAAACCGAAAGGTGAAAGGCAGATAAGGGAGTTTTGGACTAGCTTCTGTGAATAATGTCTGTGGAAATGAGTAAGAGGAAGTTTCTTCTAAAAGGACAGAGAAAGATATAGATATTAAGTTTAATTATGTTTATAACTGCAAATCTATTTCCGTTACTCTGTAACATATTGTAATATTTCATATGTTTTTCTTTTCGTTCCCTTCTTTTTTCTTTTTTCTTTCTACTTCTGTTCTTAATTAAAAAAAATTAATAACTGAATTAGGAAAGACCCCAGTCCTGGATGGATTTGGAGCCCCCCATTCCTGTTATCTCTGCAAATAGTAATGAATGATGCTTTAACTACGAGATTAAATCCAGATTCATGGAAAGAAGCTAATATTACTCTGATTCCAAAGGAAGGACAAGGCTTAACTTAACCAATAAGTTACAGACTAATTTCTTTACTGAACAATGACAACAAGATTTTCGCTTTGGTCTTAGCTGAAGGAATGAAGAGACATAAATGAAGACCAAAGTGGATTCTTACCAGGAAGACAAATCAATGATAATATCAGAATTATATTAGATATTATAGAACATTTTCAAACTCATAATGAAAAGCAAGATGCATTAAACTTCTTAGATGCAGAAAGAGTTATTGAATTAAAGTTATTGCATTAACGAATTTTTGCACCAATATCTTAAGTTGGATCAGATAAATATATTCAAATGAACTTGCAAAACTAAGAATGAAGTGGAGAGATGACTAAATTATCTGGAATTTATAAACATACAAGACAAGGGTTTCCTCTGTTTCCTTTTTTATTTTAGCATGGAGATTTTGAATCAAGCTATCAGGCAAGATGTGGAGATAACCGGAATTAAAATTAGAAAAGTCAAATTTAAACTAAGACCTTTTGCTGATGATTTAGTGATCAGATTGGAAAATCCACTGGAATTGACATTGAGTTGTAGAATTTGGAACTTTAGCTGGTTTGAAGATAAATAAGGAAGGAAAAGACAAAAAATTTAACGAAGAATATGAAGACTCAAGAAAATAAGGAATTACAATTAAAAACAGGTTTAAAATTGAAAAAAGTGAAGTATTTGGATATCCATCTAATGGTAAATTCAAGACAATTATTTGAAAATAATTGTGTGAAAACATGAATGAGATCAAAAAAATTTGGATAAATGGCAGAAACTGAATTTGTCCTTACTGCAGAGAATTTCAGCAATAAAGATGACTGTCCTTCCAAGGATGGTATTTCTTTTCCAAATGATTGCAATTTTGCCTGGAAGGCAGCATTCAAACAATGGCAAAAAGATTTGTTAATATTTGCTTGGGGAGGCAAGAAACCCAGAGTGAAATGCAAGGTTTTACAAGACTCAAAAGAACGGGGAGGCCTTGGATTACCAAATCGAAAAAATTTTTTGCATCCTCATGTATGACCTAGGTTTAAAAATAACATATGTTTAAAGATAACATTTTCAACTTAGAAGGATATGATTTAAGATTTGGGTGACACATGAACTTATGGTATGATAAATTTAAGATTAACGTTGCCTTTAATGTTGCCATTATATCAGATCTAGTTACCCCAAAACTTGGCTGACTCAGGGATCCACTTGCAATGCCAGCACTTCCACATGACAGAGGTGAATCAATTAGCTCAAATTAGGAGGTCTGTGGAGGGGAGGTAACTTAACCAAAGTTTATGAGGTCACATAGAAAAGAACCAGCAGAGGATCCAAAATGTAAACTAAAAATGTATTTTACTGAGAGATTCACCCATGTATGCAAAAAAATCCAAGCACTCACACACCCATACAAGAGCTAACCGAAGGCAAAGGGAGGAAAGTTGTAGACAGATGAATCTTAGGGTTTGGGTGATAATTACCAGTCCAGAGAGAAATGAGGAAAAGTGGTAATGTGGCTTAGGTAGGCACCTAAGGACAGTTCTCATTCAGAACTCTAGGTGACAGCATGGCATTCAGCAAGGCAAGAGACTACACTGAACCACTCAAAACTGAGGGTTTTTATACCCAAAAAGTGTGCATGAATGTGAAAGACTCTCCCAGCCAAGTGGACAATGGGAGCTCCAACACAAACAATAAGGTCTGGATGGCATTAATGGTCTTAGTCTTTAGGTGATAAAGGGGTAAAGGCTGTCATAATAGCTGTGCATTGCGGAGAATTTGGGGACCCAAAGCAGAGAAACATCCAGGTGTAAGGGATCACGGTTAAAACAATCACAGTTTGATGGGAACTTCCCTTTTCTGCACAGAGATGTTCAGCTTCAGTATAAGCATATTATCTCTGGAGTTGCCTCGTAAACTGTCTGACAATGACTTCAGTTGCACCTAGAGGAGGTGTGGGCTAACTTTCCTTGCAATCACATTTACAGTCAGTAACTTTCCTCTTTCCAGCTTGACCTTCCAGTCACAGCAAGTTCCATTTTATACAAATGCCAATTAATATAGTGCCAATTAATAATACTTGCAAATGAAATCATATCAATTTGGGGGTGGTGCATGGGGCCAAACAATGTGCCCTTTTGAATCTTTGGAATAAATATATTCAAAGACACATTTTTGGATTTCTTCACAAGATGATTTTTACAGAACAGAAATGAGAGCTGATCAACATTGGTTAACATACCATGATCTATTAGAAAGAAGAGATCAAGACTGTGTAATGAAATCATTACAACAATTATAAGAAGAAGGTAATAATATGCAATGGCTCTCCTATAGACAACTTTATTTAAAATTTAAAGATAAAAAGAATAAAGAATCTGAGAAGAGCAAATTGGATTTAGAATTATTATTATGTACTGATGATAACTAAGCAGCGGCTAGATGACCATCTGTTGGGAGTGCTTTGAGGGTGTTTCTGCATGGCTCGGGGTTGGATTGGGTGGTCCGTGTGGTCTCTTCCAACTCTACATTTCTATGATTCTATGATTCTATGATTCGTTTGCTAAAATGTACAAATTTCTGTTGAAATTAGAGATGGAAGATGAGGAAGTTAAAAAATATATGATCAGCTGGGCAAGAAGCTTTGGATATAACATACATATGACTCAAGGGGAAGAACTATGGACAAAGGATATTAAAAGCATGCTTTGCTACAATCTTCAAGAAAATTACTATAGAAATATAAAGATATGAAGAATAAATGTTAAAAATGTCAAGATCAGGTTAGATATCTGTACCATATGTGGTGGACTTGTGAAAAACCTAAACAATTTTGGCCTAAGATACAAAACATGATGCAAAAGATCCTGAAAGCCCAAATGGAAAAGAATCCTGAATTATATTTATTAGGAATCCAGGCAGACAATACAACCATTGATAAGAAATAAGAAAAATTGGTACAACATATGTTACTGGTGGCAAAATTAGTATATACTGCAAAAAATGGAACTCTCATCAACAGAAGAATGGTTTAACAGATCGATGGGAATAGCTGAAATGGACAATCTTACATACAGGTTAAAGGGTTGAACAGAAGATGAATTTTTATCTGAATGAAAATGTTTGATTGATTGTTTAAAGAAAAATGAGGTTGAATTCATGACAACAGGGTTTTGAACTTCCATATATTCTTAAGGTCTGACAAATTCTTTTTACTACTACATGAGATATGTTATACAAAAAATATTAGATGA
The DNA here is from genome assembly GCA_948472985.1 of Iguana delicatissima. NCBI lineage: Eukaryota > Metazoa > Chordata > Lepidosauria > Squamata > Iguanidae > Iguana > Iguana delicatissima. The sequence goes on from CAOKZL010001298.1 coordinate 13,641, forward strand.
TTCTAGTTGGTTGTTATTTTAGAATAATTTTAATACTTAACGATGTATTGTTTTAGTAATAATGTTTAAGATTCAATAGCAATTTATAAGAATTAACCATTATTTTATTTACTATTGGTAATCATTGGTACCTTAGGTTTAAATATTATGATATTAATATTTAGTTTAAATATTATATAATTTAAATATTATGATATTAATATTTAGATTATAAAGGTATAATACCCACGTTTAGAAGCAAATTAATTCAAAATAATAGAACTATAGTAATAGTGTATTATTTATAATTATTATTTTTATTAACTAGGTAAATTATCTTTTGAACATAGAGTTAAGATTATAACTACTATTAGCAACAAAGGCCCTTTCCACACAAGGCGAGGAAATCGCACTGCAACGCTACCAGCCATTTTTTTCTGTATCTGCGCTAACGCGGACTTTAATTTACGAAGTTCCATACGGCTCTAGCGTGAACTGGTCTAGCGTGTGTTAATAGATCCACACAATTTTCTCATGGCCACTCCCGTTAGTCTCCTTACCTCGCTCCCTTCGGCTGTGATTGGCTGTTTTTTTTTTAAAAAAATGTCTCCGTGCGTCATTACGTACGTGCTCACATACGCACGTACTCACAGCCACCTAGGTCCTCCCATGACCAATGGAGCGCCCGGCGCAGCGCGGCTCATCCAATAGGGAGCACCTGGGAGTGGTGGAAGCAAGAGAAGCCCGGGGAAGTGAGAAGGGGGAGAGCTGCAAGGGTGGGGGTACCCACAGCCCTCCAGATTGGGGCTTTACTGCAACCCCAGCATCCCCAACCAGCTGGCCAGTCGTAAGGGATGCTGTGAGTTGGAGTCTAGCCACATCTCAACAGTCGCATGATTCCCACGGACACCGCAAGGGTGGGGATGCACGCGGCCCCCCAGATGGGGCTGTAGTGCAATGCCCAGTATCCACGGCCGGCATGCTGGGGATTTTCATCTGACAAAATCGAGGTGTTGGAAAGGATATGAATCCCCCCACCCTGACTCCTAAGGTGCCGTCTGAAGTCAGATGAGGGGGAGAGCCTGTCAGTCTCGGGACTACAATTCCCAGCAACTCCTATGTGGGATGATGGGAGCTGCAGTCCAAAGACAACTGCAGGGGTCTATTTTCCCCATTTCTAGCTTATCGTTTTTATGGGGGAGGCATTTCAGTTTGGGATTCCCCCCAAAAAAATCCTCTCTGATTTCAAAACAAGTTTTTTTTAAATCTTTTTTTATTGGCATTTAGGTTCTTGAGCTCTTCCCTCCCCCTCAAAAAAAATTTCTGGTTTCAAAACAAGTTGAAAGAGGCGGACACTGAGTAGCTCTCCAGACCTTGGGTTCCAATTCCAGGAGAAAGGCAGCCTACAAATATAATAAATAAATAAATTAAATAAACCTTGAAACCCCCCCCCCAAATATAATTGTAATAAAAATGAAAAACTGATTAGTAAAAAGGGAAGGGAAAATATTGTAGGTCCCATACAGCATGCCACCCAACACATGGAGGCTATTTTAAAAATAATTAAGGGGGATACGGGCGTGCTATCAGACCAGGAGAGAGAACAGGCAGTCTTTTGTTCTGATATGAGGAAGGAGAAAGCATTCAACAGTTCCCCCAAAAAATATAAGCCCCCCAACCGCATATCCCCAGCCTCCAGAACTGCCAACAGCTCCATGTGCACATGCAAAACTTACTTTAAACTGATAAAGATAAAAACATATTCATTTTGATCCAAACTACATACCGGCACTCTTTTTTCCTTTTTCTTGCTGTAGCTTTCCAAGGAACAAAAAAATGGTGCCATCCTGTTCTTTGTAGAGCGGGACCAACCGCTGAAGCTGTCCATGCCCACAGCCCGCCCTCCATGGATCTTGTGCGCGAATCAGCGCGTATCTGCGCTGCTACACAAATGAGCACGTACGCTATAGCGTGCACATTTTTCAAGGTTTTTAAAAAACACGTGGCGCCACCACTTCCAGACGCTTCTGAGCGGTTTGAGGTGTGGAACGTCAAAATTATATACGACCCAGCACAGTCTACGGTGTGGAAGACCTCCGTTAGAGGTTGCACTGCCCCGTTTTAATTACCCCGTGTGGAAAGGGCCAAAGTTGAAACCAAAGTTAACTTTAAGTAATGATTTAATAGTTAAGTACAAATATTTATTATGAACTGTTTGCAACAAGGGCAGGAAACAATTTTTACTTACTTGTAGTTTTGCAGATTTTTTGTAGTTTTTTGGAGATGCAGGCAAAACATCAGGAGAAAATACAACCAGAACACGGTCTCAAAGCCCGAAAAACCCACAAGAATCAATTTGTCATTCTGTTTGCCCTTTGACAACGTATGTTTTTTAGTTTAATTTCTCTTCTTTCTTTCTTGTGTACTACATTGTATTGTTATGGTGGCATTGTATTTTAATTTAAAAAAAAAAAAAGAAATCCTGGTACAGACCTGTTTTGAAAAACTCTGCTAGGGCCATCCAGACATCAAAAAGCGTTGCTCTGAAATTCCCAAAAATGATATCAAGGCAATGTGGGGAGCATTTGGACCTCCTTGTTAATTAAAAAAAAAAGTTTTGGGTTTTTTTGCCTCAGTATGCCCTAAATGCCCTCAAATGAGCCCAGAAAGGGGCAAGTATGGAGGATATGATCCTCCAAGGTCTCTTGAAGGACTAACATGGCCCCCTAGTCTTCCCCAGCTGCACATTGCAACTTCAGCAGTCAACATACACCCATGCAAGAGCTGTTTCTTATCAGTCATGTTACTTTTTTGGCCTATACTCCCAGAATCTTCAACAATAACTGAGAGATTCTGGGAGTTGATATCCAAAAAAGGAAATCTTCCTAGCCCTGGTCCCAGCAGCAAAAATCTGGGTTGAAAACAACAGGGAAAAAAATGTGCTTCAAGACATTTAACAACCACACATCCAAGTACATGCAGAGGAAAATTCTTGTTCTAAAACTGTGTTTCATATATACAAAGTCCACGCATCACACTTAAGTTTCTGCAGCTGCAGTTGATTTGTTACACCAGTAAAGAAGTACTATAACTGGAAAAAAGAATGAAAAAAGCCTAGACACAGTCTGGGAAAATCTAAGGTGGGTGTTATTCACATTAGCCTCTCACCTCTGAGTGTCAGGAGCATGACCTGGACAATTCACAACATAGGCAAAATAACTACTTCAAAAATATATATATAGAAAAACAGACCTAGAACAATAAAAGCCTGTTTGGAAGCCAGCTGATTTCATGTTCAATCGGGCAAACAGGATGAGAGCCAACCTTGTGAAGGCTTCTACAAGGCGCAAGCCAAGAAACATTTACTGTAGAGTCCAGAGGGAGGGTCCTGCTGTACTTTTGTATCTCTCAACCACATTCTATGCTGCATCAAAGCAGCAAAAGAGGACAATGCAGGCACTCTCTGTGTACACGTTTTTGCCTAGGAATAAAACCTCCTTTGCTTTTGAACACTTTCTCTCTCTTTCTCTCTGATTGAGAAGTCCCAGATTTTACTCCTGTTCTTTTCAGTTTTGTCGTTGTTGTTGTGTTCCTCCAAGTTGCTTCCAACTTCTGATGACTGTAAGGTGAGCCTATCATTGGTTTTCTGGGGCTGAGAGTGTGTGACATGCCCAAAGTCACTCAGTGGGTTTCCACAGCTGAGCAGGAAATCAAACTTGGGTCTCAGTGTCATAGTCCAATGTTCAAACCACTACATCATGCTGACTTTCTAGTTTCTGAGTTTTCTAGGGCTGAGAGTATGTGATATGATCAACGTCACCCAGTGGGTTTCCATGGCCAAAGGGGGAAATGAATCCTAGTCTTCAGTGTCATAGTCCAATGCTCAAACTACTACAGCACACTGGCTCTTTCCAGATTTTATACTGGCTTAAAATAAACTGAAAATAAAATAAACTTATACAAACAGGCTCTGATTGTACTGAGAGCTAACAAAAAATATCCTGGGACAAGCAAAATTTGTAGGTATCTCCAAAATAAAACTGGAAAGAACAGGAAAAAAGATCTGGACTTTCCATTCTTTTTAATCATTCTGGATGCACCCCTCTTTTCCATGTGGGTACATACACACACACACACACACACACACACACACACATACACACACAGAGTGCCCACTGCAGCTAAATCAGAGCTTGTGATGGCTGCCTGAAGGCCCCAGTTACTTCAAATGTGACTTCCAGGCAGTCCAAAAAAGGAAAAAAGAAGGGAGCAGAAGTAGTATCCTAATAAATGTAGGATAGGCACCCCATGATTTGTCAGTTGTATCAACCCCACCAAGCTCATCCTTCCTTCCAGACTGCCTTCACAGCTGTCACTCTTGGCTCATCCGGACTGGAGATATATGCTGCATAATTTACCAACTACTGTCTTGTCCTGCCTTTTTTTTTTAATTAAAAAGAAATCTCAGTAAAAAGAAAGCACACTGTAACTCTAAGAGGTGGGGGACGTTGGGGTCCACCTGCAATGCCAATGTCTCTCAGAATTTGGGGGAATTATAGCTCAAAGAAGGCCTGCAAGAGAAAGGTAAACGCAAGATCTTTTCGCTATGAACACCACTACTAACCATAGAGAGGACTCCAGTTAAAATTAAACAAAGTACTTTATTTGAATTGACAAACATACAAGAAATCAGACACTCTTAAGAACCACACAAGGCTATAGGAAAATAAGGCAAGAAAGGTTGAATAGAGAGAGATTGGCTGGAAAGGGTGACAGTTACCAGTCCTGAAGAAGGAGGTTGCAGAGAAGAGTCTCAGACAGCGTCTGAGGATAGCATGGAGAAACAGCAGTCTGGGGCACACTATATAATATATATTACCATTGGTGGGGATTAAAGGTAGGGTTATACCTTACTTCATACCCTGAAGGGGTGCACTGATAAAGCTATAATGGCTTTCCCATGGAACTGACAATGGGGTCAAGAATGGGCTGACTGCTTAACTCTGGAGTGACAAAACATTGATGGGACTTATGACAATCTCTTAATGTTTGGTCTGGTAGGATGTATACGGAAAATGTCTATAAGGTAAGATCAAGGGATGGTCTCTGATCGCTCACAAATCTAGGCAGTTTGTCTTTCATATATTCAAAAATGCCATGAGCTTGAAGCAGGGAAAGGATTAGCAGAAACCCATCAGCATCAGGGTTTTCTGCATAATCCTATCCGAACTTTTATTACCCCAACCATGTTCTCTGGTCAGCATGACCTCAATCATGTTCTCCAGTCATTAAAAAGTCCAATTTATGAAAATTGCACATCTTGTAGGAGGGGTGACAGGGTATGGTAACAGCATGTGTTGTAATGTCAGACACCTGTATGTCCTCCTTTCATCATTTCCAATTCCCATTCACGTATTCCCAAATCTTGAAGGGGGGAAGCTGTGTAGCACACAGCCTGTCCTGGAGCCTCTAATCAATGGTTCTCAATTTTGGTCCTCCAAAAATTTTGGACCTCAACTGCCAGAAGCCCTAGCCAAGATGGGTAATAGTCAGTGATTCTGGGAGCTGACACTCAAAGCATCTGGAGGACCAAAGGCTAAGAACCACTACTCCCAACTAGTGTATATATGTTTGGTGTTGTTGTCATGTGTCTTCAAATTGTTTTTGACATACAGCAGGGAATTGAACCTTGGTCGCATGAATCATAGCCCAAGACTCAAACCACCTAGACCAAGCTCATTTCTTTTTCTTTCTTTTTTCTCTCTCATTATTTTCTGCCTCTTTTCTTTGTAATCACATCTTTTAAAAGCTAGCTTTCAGATATGGTAGAGGGCCTTATGTTATGAGCAGTGCTGAAGTAAGGCTCAGTAGACAGTCCAATTGGTTTCTATATATGCAATGTAGATGTGCCATCTTGTTCTTGCTCCCAGCAGCAAAATATCTTAGGCTGACCTTGTAATGACATCTTGCCATAGGCATAGAGTCACCGTGAGTCCCAGTTTCCACCTGCCTCATGATTGAAGCCTCTGTTTACCAACATGAAGGATTCTAGCCTCAGTGCCACAGAAACTAGCACCTTATATAAATGGGAATATAGCATATCTTGATATTATATAGCACCTTATATAAATGGCAAAAAATATAGCATATCTTGATATTAAAGGCCTGATGAAAGTTGAGGGTGTGCCTCTGCTGTGCAGAACTTTGGCTACTACTGCTCTAAAGCTTGCAAAAAATGTGTATGTAATGACGAGGGGGACGGTAAATTGCTCCTCCCAACCATCCAGATTTTTGGGACAGCAAAAAGAAGGACAGCATAATGTCTGCCCATAAACAAACACTCAGCTTAGCTAGCCCTGTAAATCAGTGTTATTAAACACTGGGGATCGCCCACATTGACAGTAATGGCAACAGTTAACATGCAGCAGCAATGTGCTAATTACAATGCTTGGAACAGCTGTTTTATGGTTCAGCTGGCCTAACATGTATACAGCATGTTTTGGAGCCATCAAGAGGCATGACAAACTTGAAAAGTTTTTGAAACTAAATTCTTAAAGTAATGTTTTGCTATCCTCTCTCTTAAGAACATTTAGTATAAACTAAATACAGATACAGCATTGCATCTCAGTTTGAACTAATGTTCTTCTGCAATGATTATTTAAACATCTTTGTTTTAAAATGTGTGTGTACTTTGTCGAATTTACACTAATAGAAACTATCAACTTCACATTTGCATGTTTCTCAACTACACTGAACTCAGTTGAGCTTGTAGCCTAGTCCATAATACACTGCGAAAAAGTTTTACGCTGAAATAGATAAGACTTGTGCTGGGCGGGTTTCCTACACATCTGCTTTCAATTCAGTTGTGTTTTTGTGTGGTTATAGTTATATGCTTCCAGGTTGACTCTGACTTATGATGACTCTCTCATGGGGTTTTCTTGGCAAGATTTCTCCAGGAGAAGTTTACCACTGCCTTCCTCTGAGACTAAGAGGGTGTAACTTGCCCAAGGTCATTTAGTGGGTTTCCACAACTAAGCAGCGATTTCAATCCTAGTTTCCTAGAGTCCCAGTGCAACACCCAAACCACTATACCACACTGGCTCAATTCAGTTGTCTTTCACCATTACAAAATGTAAAAGAAGAAGAAGGACAAGAAGAAGAAGAAGAGGAGGAGGAAGAGGAAACATTTTTAATCTGTGTCCATTTCAAATCTTGTTGTGAGTCGACTTGAGATCAACATAGAATGGTAGGATATAAATCAAATCTATACAGCTGCCCTCCACTTTTATCAGTTTATCACTTGTGGATTTGATTATTTATGGGTTATTTTATTTCATTTATTTAAATAACATTCTTACCCTATTTGCCCCTACCATGGAAAAAATATGTTCTCTCTAGAATGGTCCAGAGGTGGACCATAGATTCACAGTGGAGGAGTTACAGATACGTGGCATTACTAGGTTCTCCAGAGTGACTCTGTGCCCCAGTTCCACTGGGAGCTGACCACAGAATAACACTGAAGGACCTACAGATTCCTAGAGAAGTGTTCTTCGGTTTTAAAAAAAAGTGCTTGTGATTTTATTTTTATCTGTGGTTTTTCCACTTCTGCAGGAGTCTTTCACCCATAGTCCTCATGAAAGTGGAGGGATGATAGTAATTTTATTTTGGTAACCCATTCCTGCTGTCACTAGTTTTTGTTGGATTTTTTTTAAAGCAACTAGAAACTACCTTAACATTAAAAAATTTTAAAGCAGCGCTTGCCTTTCTGTCAGCTTTTGTTCTTTCTACCCCCATCCTCCTCCCTCCAGCAAAACTGAGGACAACAGCTGTTTGGATTTCCAGAACACTAATTTTAAAAACTGCCATTAGTCATACAGTAACTGCAGGAACTTGCATAAGTGTTGTGATGATGCTGTCACTGAATAAGCACATCAAAGATAACACCAAATATTTCACTGAAGGGTATGTTTGGCAAATTCATAACTGTCTCTGTTTTGGGGAGGTCGTTAATCTAGCTTTCTAAATCTATGCTTCTGTATAGCTTTAATATGAGCCACCATTTCACCTCAGAATAAATATTTTCATGACCACCAAGATTCTTTTTCCAAACAAGATTTCCAGACAAGAACAATAGAAGGAAAGGAATACACAAGAAAACTAAAAATAGGATCTGAATGTGATCAGAAGTACATTATCTTGGATCAGGAGCAGAGAGAGCTAGGAGTTTTACAGACATCCTACCCCTCTAGGAGTGCCCGTTGACCAAAAGGAAGCAATTTTTCACCTGATTGTTTTTCATTGTGAGGCATTAGGGACTGCAAAAAGGGAAGGGCCACATGTAAGCCATGGCCCATACTTCTGTTGTTGTTGTTGTTGTTGTTGTGTGCCTTCAAGTCACTTCTGACTCATGTTGAACATAAGGTGAACCTATCATGGGATTTTATGGGGGCTGAGAGGTGTGACACATCCAAGGTTACCCAGTGGGTTTCCATGGCCGAGCAGGAAATCAAACCCTAGTCACGAGGGTCATAGTCCAATGCTCAAACCAGTATACCACGCTGGCTCTCCATATTTCCCCTACATCTGCCCAAAGCAATACTATATAGGGCTAGAGCATTGTGGGAAATTAAAATGGCTGCCAGCCAGACCTTATCTACCACATTTGTTGGGAAAATAAAAATGAAGTAGATGATCACAGTGGGCATTACAACAACAGCCTATTTAGGGTACCGAGACTGCCCCCAGGGTTTTTAACCACAGACTTCTGCAGCAGAGGAGCTATTTGTCCATCTAGCTCAAGGATTAGCAACTGCAGAAGGCTAGGAGGGCACATTAGGCCCTGCAGGAGACCTCTGAGGGATGCATCCCCCCACTGCACCTGCTCCCACAGGAAAAAAAAATCTTTTTGTCCCCAAACACCCTCTAGGAGATTTGGGTGGGGGGTTCTCACCATTTTGGGGGCTCTCTGGGGCCATTTCAGACATAGGTGAGACTGAAGTCACTTCCTGTTTCAAAAAAGGTCTCTCCCAGGTATAAATTGGACCAGGGGTCAAAATTTAGAGGAAATGCTCCCACATGCCCTAGAGGACAATATGGGCCAAAAAAAAAGAATTTGAATTTTTTTGTATTTATTTTTTACCCCTGTAGGGCACATAGGGCCTGCAAACATGATTGAAATGCCCTCCACAACCCTAAGGTCATTTGAAGGCATTTGGGAGCATTAAAAAGCTATTTTCTGCCCACCTCAAATCTAGTTCAAGGCTACACAACCTCAGGGCTGAGATTAAATTTGACCCTCTTGCAAGTCAAACCCAGTGTTCTGGGATTCTCCAGATTGCCATATAGCCTTTCCCTGTTATACTATCATATGATGATTTCTTATCATTTGTATGGGTTTCCCCCATTCTAAATATTTGAAGTAACTTATGTGAGGGTTTATCAGAAAGCAGCAAAAGCTTTGCACTAAACTACACTGCCGCTTATGTCTCCATTCTTTACTTTTGTCCCAGCCCACCACTAGAATGTGGTCCTGAGTAATAAACAGCAACAAACAGTACTAAAATAACAGTTATATTTATACTTTTATAGAAGATTTTGCATAGTTTTTATCTGTTTGAGTCTCATTATTGAGAATAAAGTAGAACATAAATGAATAAAACAACAAGAATAACAACAGTAACAACCCTGCAGAATTTTAGCTGCTCTGACTACCAACAGCCCTCCAGAATGTTAGGAAAAGGCATTTCACATCATCTGCTCTCTAAATCTTCTTTTCATTCCAGATGGAGAGGCATCCATTTTGATGCTGGAAGCTTCAACATGCACTGAATGTGCTCTGCCACAGAGTTAAGGTCCTGAAGCCCAGCCATAATCATTTGGTCAAGCCCTCAATCTCTTCTGCTCACCTGTTGATGCCACAGACCTAAAAGCTGGCAGGGGGGAGGAGTGTTAAAAGGAAGATGCAAGTAAAAATGCCATCATCCCACCTCAAAAAGAAAAAAAACCTCTCATCTAAACAACTGTCTTCAATTCTGGAATCAGTACTGGAGAATCTCAGCAACTTGTGGATTTTCATAACATTAATCGATAATCTGCTCCATAATCAGATGATGTGCCTGTAGCATTCTTGCCTACCTGTAGATGGGCACAGATAGTGATGATCGTGAACCAGGTGATCTCCCAAGACAGCCCTGTCAGTTTGGCACTGGCCATCTTCTTGTACCTTTAAGAGAAGAGTGAGAAGGTTTCACAGCTATGAAAGAATGGGGGAGGGTAGAAGGCAAGTGCACCCTGCCAGAATCTGAATGACTAAAGCAAACTGGGCAGCAAACTGAAGCTGAGCTTTGGAAAGCATGCAACCTAAACAGCCGAGGTTTGTGCTGGCCAGGAAAGCAGACTTGCAGAGAAAAACATGAGCCCAGCATGAAGGGTGAGGTACTTCCAATTAGGGCAGCAGGGTGGGGGAACTGGCTGGAGGACCAGCAGCTCAGGTTTTTCTCTTGCTCATGAGTCAGCTGATCAAATCGGCAACCTTCCCTGCCATTCTACCAGTACCATATGACCTACAGGAAGGCCAAGGAACAATCAAACCAGCTTACTTCAACACATCTTGTCCTGCTTTGTAGTCACAGAATACAACTCTAGGATCTGTTTTTCCAATGCTCCCAAGCCATGTTGGCTAGGTAGAAACATAATACAAAAGAAAAATCTTTGCTTTTGGGGGAGGGGGCAATGAATTAAAAGACAATTAAGTATTTCTGAGTAAAGGACAAATGATATTATCAGTTTTTGGTGGCAACTCTAAGCTCTTCAGTTAAAAATCTGCAGCATTTATACACAAAAGACTGCTGTTTTTACTGTTCCTTTTTCTACAAAAAAAGAAAAAAAATCAGTGCCCGCCCATCAAGAAAATGTTGCAATACTATATAGGTTTTAGCCTGTCTACCATTCCTCTTTGTTTGCCATTGGGCGTGTACCCCAGAACTATTTTAATGTGGAGGGCTCAATATTTGCAGATCAGTAATTATTCATTTTGTTGTTATTAATTAATTTTTGTAGGAGGAGGGGCAAATTATTCTCCCCATTTGTCATTGACATATGCTTAAATATGAAGATTTTTACAAGCACAATGTATGCTTAGACATATTCTCCATGTGTTCAGTGTTGCTTCCTCCCAAGTAAGTGCACATGGGATAGACTGTAGGCAGCGTAGGAGAGCTCAGTGACAACTGCTGTCTTAATATTTGTTAGGGTTCGATCATTTAGTACAACCATTCTCAACTGAGGCCATATGGCCCTCGGGGGGGCCTTCTGGCACATTTGAAAGGGGTCACAGACTGAAAACTGTGAGGGGAGCCCCAAGGGTTTATGGGAGCCCTGAAACCAATGAAATATCCAAGCAGCAATCTTAATTGGAGTCAATAGTTTCTCTCCCATTTATTAGATCTTTCCAACACACTGTTTAAATTTGGTGTGCATAGTAAATTCACTTAAGCTATGAATTTACTGGGCACAGTGAATTCAAATGGAGTGTAGGAAAGATATTATCAATAGGAGGGAAACCATTGACTCTAATCACAATTAAAACGCTAAAATCCACAAAAGCTGAGGCTTTTGTGATATACCTCATAAGTGCTTTTCTGTCTTTGTTGTACCCTTGTTTGACAAGGGGCCCTGGAACCTGAGAACTCTATGGGGGCTGTAGTCAAAAAAAAGTTGAGAACCATGCTATTACCACTCTATTCTGCTTGGGTCAGACTCCACCTGGAATATTGTATCCAGTTCTAGGCACCACAGTTCAAGAAGGATATTGACAAGCTGGATTGTGTCCAGAGGAGGGGGACCAAAATGGCAGAAGGCTTGGAAACCATGCTCTATGAGGAGCGGCTTAGGGACCTGGGTATGTTTATCCTGGAGAAGAGAAGATGAAGAGGAAACAAGATAGCTATGTTTAAATATTTGAAGGGATGCCACATGGAGGATGGGACAAGCTTGTTTTTTGCTGCTCCTGAAACTAGGACATAGAGCAATGGCTTCAAACTTCAGGATAAGAGATTCCTTCTAAACATTAGTAAAAGCAGTTGATGGTAAAAGCAGTTTGACAGTGGAATGTGTTGCCTCAGAGTGTATTGGGGTGTCCTTTGAAGGTTTTTAAACAGAGGCTGGATGGCCATCTGCCAGGAATGCTTTGATTTTATATTCCTGCACGGCAGAGAGCTGGACTCGATGGCCCTTGTGGTCTCTTCCAACTCTATGATTCTAAGGGAATGACTGACTTAGTATACTTCCGTTTGATGGTTCCTGGGGAAGCTCAACTATGTAAGAGTTCAGTTTTGCCAGATCATTTTAGGGATGCTCAGCCCCGCTTGCCTACTCCTGAGGACAGTGCCTAAGCTCCTCCTGCCCCCCTCTGAGGTCCATGCCACTAGTCTTTGCAACATCCCTCAAGGTAAGATGAACAAGGTCAGTCTTAGGTTCAAGGAGCCCCCCCACAAAGGACTCACTAGCAAGCCCCCTCCCTTATTACCAGGCCTTGGTGGGCTCATCCAGCTACGGTGATGGTAGTCCTGTTAAGAAAGCTAAGTGACTTGGTGACAACAATCATGGGAACTAACTACTGTCTGATGCCTCTAACCCAAAGCTTGAGTTTCTTTTGTCTTAACTACAGTTCCCAAACTCCTCCCAGCCAACATGAGAAAGATTCTGGGTACTGCAGTAACGATAAAAAAAGGTATTTTTCCCCCAAAGTCTGAATGAGAAGATTCAGCACTATAATTGGGTAGTGTCAAAGGGCCTTGGAAAACAACCATCATGTCACCCACTAGAAACATAGGAGAGGGTAAACATAGGAGTTGCTAGTGCTTCAGTGGGCTTTTAACAGAGGAAGACAAGAAAAGTAGCAATACATCCTTGAACCAGACAAAGTTCCTTACCAACAACACTTAGCAAACCAGTTGCTTATCATTTCTAGGCACATGCTCTTTTCTTGATCCTTTGGGGCAGGGGCCAGTAGTAGTTTTTTCTGATTTGTCCTAGCCATTTTCTGGGCTCTCCTAACCTAGTCCCCTGTTCTCAGATATGGTGGAAAATGCAGCCTCATCACCACTGTTGCACTGTATGATTAACCTGCCAACTTAGTTCGCTTTTCATGGGGGTGGGGGAGGAGGGAGACTTTACTTTTCATCCTTTGCTTCATGCACCAGAATATCTTGGAACAGGCCCTGACCCTCTCCCAGAAACCCTGTATGGAGGGAGCAGAACAGGCTGCTGCTGCTGCTGCTGCTGCTGCTGCTCAGAATAGATGGCATTTTCCACCCAGTCAGAGACCCCTTCCCTTCCCTTCCCTTTCCAAACCCTCCTTGGAGCTGGCATGGAATACCTACCCAGGGAAGAAATGAAGCCCATATCCTCCAGCTGTCCTGATTTGGTGAGGACACTCATAATTCATCATTTGCCTTCTCAGTTTTTCCAGACACTTTTAAAATGTCCCACTTTCTCTTCCCTTTACCCACTGTCCCCCTTTGTCCTCAGCTTTCTTCAGCTGCTACGGACTGAGTTGGAAGCACAAAAGTACTTTGTACTGTATTAACTCAGCAGGGAGAAGGGGGCAGGCTCTTGCCCTTCCCAGCAGGCTCGGGCAAAAGCATCCTCTCCCGGCATGCCGCTTCCTCCTCGCTACCGTTTGAACCACACTCTTGACATTCCCTGGCCACGCAGGTCCCACTGTTCATCTGACGAGGGAACACGGAAGCCTCGCTGCTCTCTGACAGCGGGAGCTCGTGCCACGCATGCCGCTCCTCGCCTCAGGGCGGCCGGAGGCGCGCCCCCTCCCCCTCTGCCCCCCCAGCAGAGCGCGCCTCCGACGCTTCCCGGGACATGCCGGGAAACCGCCCCCGGCCGCGGCTCGCAAGGCCCCGCGCGCCACCTCTCCCTCCTCCTCCTCGGGGCGGCGGCCCCGCTTCGCTCTTTTTCGCTCTTGGCGCGCTCCTCGCTTCCCGCCGCCGCCGCCTTAGCGCGGCGGCTCCTGAGGGGAAACGGAGCGGGCGTAGGCCGGGCAACGGCGAGGCGAAGCCGCTCCTCCTGTCAGAGGACCCCGGGTGGCGCGGCATGCTTGCGAAGCGGAGGTGGCCGCCAAGGAGCCACCCGCCCTTCTCACTGACTGGCTGGCCGGCGGCCCCCTCTCCAGCCCTCCAGCCCTCCGCCCCGCCAGTCCGAAGTCAGCCGAGGCCCTCGGAGGAAGCGGCCGGGAGAAGTCAAGCGCCGCCGGCGCCCCCGACGCCCTTTTTCCAGCAACACCGAGGCTCCTGAAGCAGATTGGCGCGAGCGCCGCCGCCTCCTCCCCCACACCTGGTTGCCAGAGTGAAAACTGGAGCGGGCTCTTGTACCTTTAAAGTTACGCAGAGGAGGCAGTTTGAGCAGGTGTTCCTTCTCATGTGGTTGAGTGACAAGTACTACCTGTTAAGATGCCCTCTTCTACACAGTCGGGAGCCTCCTCCAGCTTGCAGTTTGGCAACCCTATCCTCACTTCTATCCGCCGGGCCGCGCGCGCCCCTTCTTCGAGGTACCACCAAGCAATAGGGGCGGACTGGCGCTGTCCCCTGGAACACACGCGCCCCCCCTTTATTTTCAGTCAACGCTTAGCGGCTCTTGTGAGCGGGGAGAGACTGCCCCCGAACACATGCAAAACGCCTCGGGCTGCCAGATTGGCAACTGGGGAGGGCTTCCGTACTTTTCATGGTTGTTTGTTGTTAACTGCCATCGAGTCGACTTCGACTTATGGCGACCCTAACTAAGCCTGAGAGATCTCCCAGTCAACCACCCTGTTCACGTCTTGCATAGTCAGGGCCCTGGCTTCCTTGACTGGGTCCATCCACCTGTAAAGCGGTCTTCCTCTTTCCTGGCTGCCTTCTACCTTCCCAAACGATATTGTATTTTCTACGAGTCATGTTGTGTACAAGATGAAACTTCAGTAAGTGTTGATCGTTACCTGGTAACCTCACAAGCAACAGTTAAAGGTCCAGGAGCCCTCTCTAGTTTTCACTCAAGATGAATCCCAAAAGTGCCTTCACTCCTCCCTCACATACACATAATGGAAGGTAGTTCAGCGTGGTATTTAGAAGCAAGTTCCCCCTGTTCAGTGGGTCCAAGGAGTTCTGTTTAGGGAGGCACCATTTTGCCTCGCAATAAGGGACACTGAACACAATGGAACTGAAAGTACTGTAAATACTGTATGCATCAGGCTGAATGTACTTACCTCTTACTCTGTTCTCCACAGGTAAACGTTGAAGCCATTGTCCACTAACAGGCAACAGTACCTCAAGATCATCCAATACAATACCTCTTTACTGCAACCTGAAGTCTATACACTTGCTCCCATATGTGCACAAATAAGATTATTACAGCTTTCCTAAAAGTACTTTCCTGTCCCCAAAGCCTTTCCTGAGCACATCATGTGTGCATCAAGCAACACGTGTTATACCCACTTTCTGGACTGGTCCGTCAAACAGGTACATCAACCGGATGCCCCCCCCCCCTTTGTTTCAATAGACTACAATCAACACCACAGATAAAAACTTCACATGTGATGCTTCTTCACCTGTGCTTGTTCAGACATTCAGCTACCTACTTTCAAATATACAGTAATCAGAAATCAGATATCTGCATCCTGCAAAACGGAGAACTTTGCTGTGCAGCTGTAATGTCAAATGTGTAGAAACTAAATGACTGATACATTAGGCGGGATCCAGGCTTAAAGGAAACCCATTAAAATCAACAGGATATCAGCTTCCAACATTTGAATAGACTTACTCTATGTCTACTTTCATTTAAATCCAAACGGCTGCTTGGAGACCAGCACAATCCTTCAGTAGCAAGTCTCATTAGATTCAATAGCGCTTACTCTCAGCTATGTGGGTGACCTTACAAAGCACGCATAACCTGCGACCAGCTCCTCTTATTCCACCTGCATGGGCGCCGCAGAACTTGAAGAAAAACCCGAGGTCCCTCTCTGCGGGGACAGGCTGTGCACTGCACTAAAAGTTCGCTTTAAGGAAAAGCTGCCCTAAGACACTCAGGTGCGAATATATTGCAACTCGTGATTCTCTTATCAGTAATCACTGCCCTCCAGAGTCGGAAAGGTCTTTCTCAGGAAGACACCAAGTGTGGAAAGCAGTTCCTTACCTGTCTCCCCGAACGGGAGTCTCTGAAGTCACCCCCTCCTCCCTGCCGCATCAAAGACCAGAGAGAAGAAACGCCGCTTCAGAGAGACAACTCGCCAGAAAGAAACTTCGCCACTCGACCCCCAAGGCTCAGCCTTCCTAGGGCGAGCGTGGCGACGTAACCCTGCGTGCAGCTCTCGACGGCCAGCCACGCACTCCGCGTCCCCCCCGAAGTGCGGTAGGTCTGCACGCAAGCCCCGGCGGCAAGGAGCCAGGCCGGCGGTGCTCGAAGCGCCGCTGCCCTGCGAGGCCGGCCCCCGCGCGGGAACGGCCCCTCGTCTGCCAGCGGATGCCTCCGGAAAGAGCCGAGGAAAGCTTGGAACGGTCACCGGAGCAGCAGACAGCCAGAAATGCCTTGTTATTTCCTCGGTGCCACACCGGAGCTTAAAATACGCACGGAGGAACTAAACATAACCCTCTAAAAGAATTTGTTGAAAAGTCTTTGCGCCCTTCCCAGCCGCTCCCCGGGCTCCTGTGGCTGGGCACGGTGCGCCCCCTACTGGAGATCTAGTGGGGTGATCGCCGGGGAGGCCGGCATCACTTTTATCGCGACGCTAACGCTGGCTGCCGCGGCTCGTCTCGCAACCCCGCTGTGGTTGTGATCAAATTTAGATACGGCAGCCAGCCGGTTCAGAAGCCTTAGCTGATTAACCATAGTTGTTTTTGCCTATTAACGGGTGCATTTAATTCACTGGATTAAATCTGCAGAAAACTGCAGAGGAGAAAAATCATTCTGAATGTTTAAGTGCATACTCTTAGCAGATTTACCGGTGAGATATATGTAGTCTTCCAAATATTGTTAGACTGCGTTTCTCATCAATCCAGCCACCATACTCCGTGGTGAATGGTTACAGAAGCTGCAATCCAATAACATTTCAGGAACTATATTTCCTCACACTGATGATAAGTCATTTTTATCTGGAGTCAACAGATCAAAAAATGCTCATATTAAAAGACACATTTGATAGAAAAGCATACAATACACAATAAAATGTCTAACCAACTAAACAATTCAGTACTATATTAAATATATGATCATTCTTTTCTCATAGGTTATCTTGCAAGAATTGTCCAATTAATAAGCATAGGTAGCTGTTCTTCAGTAGAGCTTAAATACTCTAATGGCAAAATATTCTGTCTGACCTTGAAGGATAAGCAAGGTCAGGCCCGGTTATTATTTGGGTGGAAGAATGCCAACAAATGCCAAATGCTATAGGCTATATTTCAGAAGAAGGAACTGGCAAAACCACCTCTAAGTGTTCCTTGCTTTAAAAACACTATAAAATTCATGGGGTCACTGTAAGTTGACTGGCAACTTGAAGGCACATGCACACACACACACCTGCTCCATAAACATCTTGTTGGAGCCTTTGAGCAAAATAATATGGGATTCAAGGAAATGAACTGTAATTATAAAATGCATATGGAGCACTTCAAATTCATGAGAGTGCTATGCCAATGCTTATTGCAGTTGTTGCTGTCATTACTTAATGAATTGGGAGTAATTTTAAGTCAAGTCTGATTAATCACTGAAGGATCCTATCAGAACTTGGAACTGAGTCCCAATGAACTAAATGAGACTTACTTAAGCATGCATAGGACTGCACTGTTAACACTGCAACACACAACTCTAATGTCCCTTGAGGAGACACCAATGGCCGCTGGATGTATCTCAAGAACCATTTCATTGATTTCCAAAGCACAGCAGGGGCAGGTGCGTACTATCTCTAGGACTGAAATATGAAGGGAGGAATGTATGGTCTCTCTGGCCACATTATGAATCACTGGTTCCACTGCAGACTGCTTTCTGCATTGTTCCTGATTGATCTACCCACCCATGACTAGCTGTGAGTCTGCCCCTTTATCTGCAAACTAATGATTAAGTCTAGGCATTACTAAATTCTTGAAGAAAACTATATAAAGATGTTTTACAAGTGGAATATAACACCGGTTAAAATTAAAAAAATGTACCATACATCACAGAATCAATGTTGGAGATGCCAGGAGAAAGTCGGGTCATTCATACATATGTGGTGGAAACGTACAAAAATCAGTAGCTTTTGGAAAGAGGTGAATAAACATCTGATGGAAATATTTAAAATTCAAATCTCTTTAAAACCGGAGATATATCTATTAAACATGGTCCAGATGATAGATCAAATTTTTTTAAAGAAATATTGGAGGATCCCATTATACCTCATTGCAGCCGCTAGAATCTTAATAGCAAAAGGATGGAAAAATAAAGAACCCCCATCCATAGAGCAATAGATGGTTAAAATAATAGAAATGAAAGAAAACAACCGGCTTACTATAAAAATTAAAGAGAAATCTGACGAGGTATTGTGAGAATGGGATCCAGTAGCAAAGTTCCTAAGTAGCAACTGGGGTTTGGTACATATAGAGCATATATAATATCTACAAGGAACAGTATTAAAATACAGAGAAGAGCAAAGAAAATTATAATGAAGGGAAGTACAAAAAAAAAACATGCTGTTACTTTTAATTTATTGGACAACAAGGATACGGGCTCAGATTTTCGGGAGTATTTTTCTTTTTTTCTCTGTTTTTTTCTGGGTTTTTTGGGGAGGGGGGTTAAGTTTTTTTTAATTTTAGAGAAATCAATCCTTTTCTGAGGCTTGAAATATTCAAAAACAGGAGCACAAAATATTTAAACATTTAGATAAAACTATGGAAAATATATTTAAACAAGCAAATGTAAATGCAACTGATGTTCAGAGAAGAAGTATTTGATGTTTCATCCTGGAGAGAAGTGACCAGTGGGGTGCCACAGGGTTCTGTCCTGGGCCCGGTGCTGTTCAATATTTTTATCAACGACTTCGATGAAGGAATAGAGGGCATGCTCATCAAATTTGCAGATGACAACAAATTGGGAGGGGTTGCTAATATGCCAGAGGACAGGATCAAAATTCAAAATGACCTGGATAGATTGGAGAGCTGGGTCAAGGCTAGCAAAATGAAATTCAACAGAGAGAAGTGTAAGGTCCTACACTTAGGTAGAAAAAATGGAATACAGAAATATAGGATGGGGGACACATGGCTGGATGTGAAAAGAATCTAGTAGTCTTCATAGACCACAAACTGAACATGAGTCAGCAGTGTGATGCAGCAGCTAAGAAAGCCAATGCAATTCTCGGTTGCATCAACAGGAGTATGGTGTCTAGATTGAGGGAGGTACTGGTACCACTCTACTTTGCTTTGGTTAGACCTCATCTTGAATACTGTGTCCAGTTCCAATTCAAGAAGGACATGGTCAAGCTGGAGCAAGTCCAGAGGAGGGCGACCAAAATGTTGAGAGGCCTGGAAGCCATGCCCTATGAGGATAGACTTAGAGAGCTGGGTATGTTTAGTCTGCAGAAAAGGTTAAGAGGGGACATGATAGCCATGTTTAAATATTTGAAGGGATGCCATGTAGAGGAAGGAGAGGGCTTGTTTTATGCTGCTCCAGAGACCAGGACAAGGAGCAATGGATTCAAACTGCAGGGAAGGAGATTCCACCTGAACCTCAGGAAGAACTTCCTGACAGTCAGGGCTGTCCAGCAGTGGAATCTGCTGCCTCGGAGTGTAGTGGAGTCTCCTTCCTTGGAGGTTTTTAAGCAGAGGCTGGATGGCCATCTGTCGGGAATGCTTTGAGGGTGTTCCTGCATAGCAGGGGGTTGGACTGGATGGCCCGTGTGGTCTCTTCCAACTCTACATTTCTATGATTCTATGATGTATGGAATGGAAACTATAGTTCATTACAATTTACATTTTAATAAAAATAATGGGGGGGGTGACTAAATGCAACTAACAGGACAAGAGAGGTCCATGCAAAGTCTAAAACAGAGCAGGTGCAAAAGCCTGGTTGCACCATGCTGAAAACAACAGGACACCAACAAGCTTTGCCTTCCTTTGAAGAAAAAGAAGAGCTTGTATTAGAAGCAGACCTTGCATCTGTTTTCCATTGTTAAAGTCTGACAAAACCTGAGCAAGAAAAGTTCTCCATACAATGGGGTGGAGAGTGTGTAGCCCTTCCAAAGTCGTTGGACTTAAACACCCAGAATTCTTCACTGTTGGCTATGCCAAGACTGATAGATGTTGCATTTTAGCAACATCTGCAGAGTTGGAATTGCCTGGTAGACATGGATAGCTCCTTCTTTCCTCTCTTCTACCACTCCTGTCCTTGCTAAAACTAGTTTACAAATATATCCACAGAAGTTATTATTCCCCCTTATTTTTGTCATTTCTCAAAATAATACTATATTGCCCTGCCTGCATTCACATTGAAAGGCAATATGGTCAAAATTTCATAGAATCATAGAATCATGATTCTATGAAATTTTGACCATATTGCCTTTCAATGTGAAGTTATTATTCCCCCTTATTTTTGTCATTTCTCAAAATAATACTATATTGCCCTGCCTGCATTCACATTGAAAGGCAATATGGTTAAAATTTCAGAATCAGTGATCCAGCAAGTAAGCTGAACAATGATGGGAGGGATACATTCTTGACATTTTCTTCCTCTTATCTAGATCTATGTGTAGATCAGAGAGGCAGTATAGTGGTCTGTAGTATAGTGGTGTGAGCATTAGACTTTGAACCTGGAGTTCTTTTCTTTCCTTTCTAACCGTCTTCGTGATTTCTGTGGTTAATGTAATTATGTCAGTAGTACATGATTTGTTGAGAGCCAGCATGATGTAATGGTTTGAGCATTTGACTACAACCCTGGAGACCAGGGTTGGATTCTCCACTCGGCCATGGAAACCTTGGATGCGTCACACGTTCTCCGCCCCCAAAATCCCCATGATAGGTTCACCTTACAGTCGTCGTAAGTCAGAAATGACTTGAAGACACACAGCAGCAACATGTAGATTGCTATGCGTAGGCTTATCTTCCTCTATCGTATTTTCCTTTCTTCTTCTTTCACAAATAGAGGGTGGGGGCATGCAGTAAACAGAGTCCCCATAATTGCATATATGCTGGATCCTGTTAGTAGTCCCAACCAGAGTATTGCATCAATTGTTGATTAATGTCAAAACTAAGGGAGCTGAATTACTTACTGGGTCTACTCAAGCTGGGACCAGTCAACAGAAGCCAGTCTGAAGAACTTCTGTAACTCCCTCCACAGCAGAAAAAAAAAGTCTGCAGAAGTCCCAGGTTTCGCTTCTGTACAAAGTGATTTTATTCTGGAGATCAACAATATGTTTTCCTTATCCCAAAATATTTCATGGGAACTCAAAGCATTATTAAGGATTTTTTATTCCTACCTCCCAGATCAGTTTAACACAGCATTTTCCAAAATGAAATGTATTTCAACTTGGCTGTTTATTTTCGTTATTCTGGAACTAGCTAAGATGACCATTGCCAATAAACATAGCTATTGTTTCCAGAACACAGAGCCATCGGAGATCAAGTGAGGGAACATGGAATGTTTGTGCCAGAACAATATGAACGTAATCTTTAACTAGTGTAATACTGCTAAAGCACTTCGACTATAACTCCTGAATAATAAAGAAGTCTCAGTGGAAATTGGTGGAAATCAATTTCTGAAATGCTGCATGAGTATAGATCCGACACATGAGAGTGAAGAATGCAAAGGAGTGAGGGAAACGCTGGATAAAGGAACAGGTTGAGTGTGAACCTAGCAATATGCAGGTAAAATCAAAACAAACACTGGAAACTCTCAATACTTTTAGAGATTTTCTTCCCCCTTTGAAATGAGCCCAACATTAAGGACTCTATTGTGTCATAGTTGGATTTCCTGGAATAATAATAGTACAGGAAGCCCCCACTTTTTGACCTCCATTATCTGACAACTCACTCTTTTGACACTTCCAAATTAAGGATAAATTCTGTTAATTCAACAGGGGTTCTGCTCTTCCATCAGTTCTTGCCTATAGAGGTCCACGTGGAACTGCTTACTTACACTGATGTGCTGCTTGCAAAGCAAGCTGAGAGGGGGGAAAGGTGCTAAGCTGGCTGACTTTCCAAGCAACACACACAGAATCAGTTCTAAGTGAGCCTCCATGAGTCCTTCATGCTCCCTACAGTCCAGTGCATGGGTTCCACTTTTCTACCAATTCTGTTCTAACAGTGCTGTGAGGACCCTGTATTTCTTTTTTTATCTTACTGCAGCCTGTGTAGTTACTCTCATTTTATAGTCATAGGCTTACAGCACTAGCCTGCTATAGTCTGGAGGCATAATCACTAAATATTCTTACAAAGGCCAACTGACTTCTGCCACTGGTTAAAAATGTAACAGCCAAAGATGCTCTGCCACCTGTGATGAAAGAGGCTGTGGCACTCTTTCTCCTTTGTATGTACAGAGGCCAACTAGACTGGCAGCTGAATCCTTCTTTAATGCTGGCAGTAAGATAGCTTTTGGCATTGTACCCTAGATGGCAGGCAAATGACATATAGAGTTTTGTCCTCTAACAGGAACACCTGGGGCATGCTTAAGAGGAACAGTGGGGGTCTGTTGCCACTTCCCGCTACTGGTAGTACTTTCAACATAAAGTAGTTGCCTCATGCTGCCTAATGGCAGGGACAGCCTTGGGCCACTCTATAATTGAGGACTGGGCAATCTGTGTCCCTCTTGATGTTGTTAGATTGCAATTCCCACTGTGTCTCCCCATTAGTGATGCTGGAAGTCTGGCAACATTTGGAGGGCCACTAATTGACCAACCCAGGGTGCCTCACCTTGATATAGACAAGGACCTCTTAGCCCATCTAACCTATTTCCCTGCCATCTGACAAGGATGGGCATGTAGGGGGCTTCTGGATGACACTGGACAGCAGCTGCCATCCACACTACCCCTAGAACTAATGGTGTGGGATGATGGGAACTGCAGTTCAACAACATCTGCAAGATTTCTGCCCCCTGCCCTTCATTTAATTGCATTCTAGTGTTTGGTGAAACAGTGCATTCTCTCTGTTCCTTGCAGCAAAAGCAAAGGCTCAGCAATCTGTCCCGGATGATCCAAATGGAGCCTGACGTTCAGAATGGACAGAACATGGTCCTCCAGATGTTTTCTGGCAATAACTCCCATAATCCCTGATCACTGATGGCTAAGGTTGACAGGCCTTGCAGTCCAACAATATCCAGAAGATCACATATTTGCCACCCCTAAACTAGGGACATGGACAGGCCTAGTCAAGTAGCAACTCATTCTGGAGCACTGCAAGGCTGATATGTCAGCATATAAACCAGGTGGCTACTGTGAGACTGCAAACCCCATGATCCCTCACTTGACTATGCTGCCTAGGAATGATGAGAGTTGCCATCTAACATCTCCTGAAGGCTCACATGCTCCTACTTGATGAGCTGCATCAAGACTGTGGCCTGCAAAACAAAACACCTAGACTGCAATCAGCTTTCCTGACTGGCCAATTTCCAGAAAGGAAGAGAGCGCCAAGATTTCCAGCTGTAGCCAATTGTGTGAATGGTATGTTAAATCTGACCATCTTTCCTGCTATATACAGTATTGCCACTTGATGCTATCCAGATTCTGTTTCCAAGGGCAATTGGGATAGATTATGCACATTCGACAGAACTTGGGTCCCCAACTGGCTAGAGAAGAACGAACAGCCTAGCCTCCCCTTTCCTTCAGATCTGTAGTTGGCACAGACCGGCAGACAGGAATTCAGCACCATCACTCCGGTCAACCGCTGCAGCGGCGCGCGGAACGGGCCTTAAAGCGACAGCTCCCAAGCGAGGAAGCCCCTAGAAAGGCGCAGGCGCACTCACTCATCCGCTCCTAGCGAACCAGGACACTCCAAGGTGTGGAGCGGGGAGCTTTTCTTGGAGGAGTCTACAAAAATATTCCCCACCCCGGCCTCGTCAAAACTAGGAATGACAACGTACGAAATAATAACGGTCCCGCTCCCCCCCCGAGAAGCTTCGATTCCCTTTACGCCCCTCTTGGCAGAAAGGAGGACAAGGTCGGCCGCCGAGCGGCCGCTGGGCAAGGCCGCCTCCTGCCCGCGCCACGGCCCGGGCTCCCTCGGCGGGGGCGGCGCCCGAGAGGACGCCCGCCGCGCCCGGGCCCGGTCCGCCCTGCGGGGCCCTCCGCAACGCGGGGCCGGTCCCCTTAAGACGGCCTCCTCTCCGCCGACTCGGCAACGACCGGGGCGTCCTCTTCCCGACTCCAGCCGCGGCCGGCCGGCCGACTTCTCTGCTGCCGCAACTGCGCTGGCTGAGCGCCGATCGCCCGCCTCTGCCTCTGCCTCTCTCGAAGGCAGGGCCAACGGGGCGGAGACCTCCGGCCGGCCGCCTTTCCGCGGGCCCGGGCGGCGGCGGCGGAGTCCGGGCTGCCGCCCCTCCCCGCCCCCGATGGCCTCGGGGAGCTCCTCCACGCCGCCCTCGGCGGACAGCGGGCTCGCCTTTTCGCCTTGGCTCAGCCCGCGGCGTCGGAGCCGCCTGCAGGAGAAAGAGGAGCTGCGGCAGCTCAACGACCGCCTGGCCGCCTACATCCAGCGCGCCCGGGCCCTGGAGGCGGCTAAGGCGGCGCTCGGGCTCCGCCTGATCCAGTGCGAGGAAGAAGGGGCGCGGCGCCGGAGCGTCCTGCGCCGGAGCTACGAGGGCGAGCTGGCCGAGGCGCGCCGGGCGCTGGACCAGCAGGCCGGCCAGCGAGCCAGCCTCCAGGCGGCGCTCGAGGCGCTGCGCGGGGAGCACTGGCAGCTCTTGAGCAGGTGGGCGCCGCGGGGCGGGCGGGCGCGCGGGCGGGGGAGGGCTGCCCGAGCCCGCCTTTGGTTTCCTGCGTGTTCGCCTTTTTTTACCAGGGCCCTGAGATGAGCCTCCAGCTCGCAGAAGCCTGGCGGCACTGCAGAACGCATGCCGAGTATTAAAGAGCCTGCGGCTTTTGCTTTCGACTACCAGGAAGGCATAAGGCTCGTTTGCGACTTACGAGCCCCCTGTGAATGACCGATCCCCAAGAGCCCGGACGTGAGTTCCCCTGCCCAGGTCTCGCAAACCCAGGATCCTGGCTTCATTGACTGAGTCAACCCATCTGTAGCGTGATCTGTTCCTCCTTTGTTGTGTTGTGCGTTTCAGGGTCGTCTCAGACTTGTGGAGACTCTTGAGGCGAACCTACCAAGGGGTTTTCTGCAGTTGCGCGTGTGTGGCCAAGTCGGGAATCGGACCCTTGTCTCCAAAGCCCTAGTTCGAGGCTCACACCGCTACCGCACGCTGGCTCTCTTATAGAATCATAGAAATGTAGAGTTGGAAGAGACCACACAGGCCATCCAGTCCAACCCCCTGCCATGCAGGAACACCCTCAAAGCACTCCCGACAGATGGCCATCCAGCCTCTGCTTAAAAACATCCAAAGAAGGAGACTCCGCTACACTCCGAGGCAGCATATTCCACTGCCGCACAGCCCTGACTGTCAGGAAGTTCTTCCTGAGGTTCAGATGGAATCTCCTTCCCTGCAGCTTGAATCCATTGCTCCTTGTCCTGGTCTCCGGAGCAGCAGAAAACAAGCCCTCTCCTTCGTCTACATGGCATCCCTTCAAATATTTAAACAGGGCTATCATGTCCCCTCTTGACCTTCTCTTCTGCAGACTAAACATCCCCAGCTCTCTAAGTCTATCCAACCATAATTGCCTTTTCCAGTGCGCCAGCTCACTTATTGTATGTCCGCTTAGTCATCCTGGCTTCTAGCTAGAGTTCAGGCTTGATTTGCTGTAAGACCCATTCACGGGTCCTTTTGGCAGTCAACGGTATCCATGGAGCTCTTTTCTAGCACCAGATTTTATATGAGGTGATCCTCTTCCTGTCAGCTTTCTTCACTGCCCAGCACTCGCAGCCATAGAAAGAAATCTGAAATACCAAGGGTGGTTCTGACTGGTATTTTATTATAGGTCTCTGCACTTGAGAATCTTATCTAGTTCCTTCTCTGCTGCCTTTCCAAAGCTTAGTCTTGGAAATCTAAGTCATTTAACATATGATATCTATATATAATTTACTGGTGGTCACGTCACCATTTCCAGGCAGTGTATGAAGGTAAAAACATTAATATAAAACTCAGAAGAGTTGAATAGAAAAAGGCAATAGAAAGGGATTGATGCATTTAATCATTTCTTTAAAATCTAATTAAACTTAGATTACAAGAGGGAAACTGTTGAGTTTATTTTTCATTTAGCTAAATGGCTGTAGTAAAAAACCTTGCCAGAATGAAGATGAAAAAAATCCACAAAATTTGTGGTTTTAAACTTTGGAGAGAAGGAAAAACAGGTGTATGAATTTTCTGAAAATCCAGTTTCCTCATCCAGCCTACCAAAACTCTTTTTCTTTCTTTCCACTTCATCCTCTTTTACCATTTCATTTAAAAAATCCTTCCCTCTTTTTTAATTTTGTTGATTCCTATGCAGATCTTAGGAAAGGTTTCTTTAGCATTCAGTTTCTTGGGACGGGGGGAGGGGGTCCTACACAAGATCCAGTGCAGAACATAAGAGGACCCATCTTCTTCCAAGTTGAACTTCCCCTTGCTGGTTTCAAATCGTTTAACCTTGGAATTAACTAAACCATCTGGTTTAATCATGAACTAAAATACGCAAAGATTCCTATAATGGTTGCATTTATCAAACTATCTGATGGTAAAATTACAAATTAGGCATACATGTACAATTTCTCAATTAGACTTATAGTATTTTAATGCCCATTTAACAAGAGTGGGCTGTATTTGCAATTTTTATTGCACTGAAATACTCCTTAACTTCCCATATGACATAAAAATCCTTATTGCAGATACAATTCTAATTAATATAGTTATAACCCATCTTTCCACCAATGAGCTCAAGATGACAATATACTTGGCTCTCCTTCTCACAACAATCTTGTGAAACTGAAAGACCATCAGTGGCCCAAGGTTTCATGGCTCAAGTCTGAACCACAGTTTATTTTACATCAAATAAACACATTTTGAAATAAATATTATAACAATTTGTTATATTATTTACAGTGACTCCTCCTTTTGTGTTGCAATTTTGCAAGGTAACTGATATTAAACAGACCATAATAGAATTATATAGCCATATTTCAGTGAATATTTAAATCAGCTTTGGCAAATATTCTTGTATCTGTGGAGATGAATTTTTGTAACTGAGGGTGCTTGATATCATAACTTCAAAGATGAAACGTGCCTTTAAGATTGTGGCCTTAGTAGTCATAGCTAGGATAAACCAGCTAGAATCAAAAGAATTTACATAACTTTTGACTTACCATTCAACTGATTCCATGGGGTTTGGGACAAATA
This sequence comes from Iguana delicatissima, assembly GCA_948472985.1. Classification (NCBI taxonomy): domain Eukaryota; kingdom Metazoa; phylum Chordata; class Lepidosauria; order Squamata; family Iguanidae; genus Iguana; species Iguana delicatissima. The sequence goes on from CAOKZL010001298.1 coordinate 41,091, forward strand.
GGGTGTAGGTCAAAAAGTGTTCTATAAAGCAGAGAAAAAAGTTTCTGAAATCATATGGATAAGCAGTTTGTTTTGTTTGAGAGGAGACTTTACGCCCCAAGAGTTTCTACAACTTTCTGAAATCATCCAGATTTTACATATGTAAATAAATACCTAGTTTGAATGGCATGGATCTTTTATTATTTTTAGAAATGAGGTGGGGATCAGTTACTATGGCCCTTTTTGCAGGATGTTGTTGTCCTACAGTGGGGATGGGAAGGGGATGGGAGGAAGACAGGACAGCAATGATAGTTACGCATGATGTCGTTGCGGTCCCATCCTTCTCCCATCCCCAGGCGGCGCAATCATGGAGTAGATCATTGATGGGTTTTCCCCATCAGTGACCCATGATTGCATCACCATCCTGCACTTTCCTGGTGTGTGGAGGGTCTGGAAGCACAATGCCTGGGAACATACCCGATTGCGCTGCAGCAGGAAGAGGTGGGGTCATCACACTTCCTGGAAAGTCAAGGCAGCTGATGCGGAGGGGAGTGCTCCCATTGCATTCCTCTCCTGGCAGAACCACTGCTGGGATGCCTACAGGACGCCGCTGGGATAAGGTAGGGTGTGGAAAGGTCCTAAGACTCCTAAGGCTCCTAATCACAGAAATCCATAGTATAATTCTTCCAATAGAAGCTGTCCTTTAGTAGGTGATTTGGATTGTATAAACTACATGTTGGACTTCTCTAAGCTTGAGAGACTAACTGAAAAAGAAACTTTTTTTTTTTGCAAAATTCCCAGAGGACTAGGTATTTGTTAACGATGTAATTGGGAAATTTTAATATTTTTGGCTCTTTAACATTGTTTTTAATTTAATTAATAACTTAATCTGCAATTAAGCTCATGCAGGAATTCCAGTCAAATACTTTAGTTTTTTGGGGTTTTTTTAATCATGGATCAGCCTTTTTTATTAGAAGAGTACTGATTAGAAGGCTACCTGATATACGGCACTTGCGATCATTTTTTTGGACCAGCACTAAAATTTTGGCCCATTAGGCCAATTTTCTTTCTTAGGAACCTGTTAGAGAACAGCCAATGGCTCAGGAACTGGCACTTGTCCATGGACCAATGCATTTGAGTAACAGTAAGTTAGTTCCTATCATTGGAAACAATATACAGCTACACACAAAAACATACAAATGACTATACTGGAAAGAGATCCAGTCCACTGGGTGACCTTGGGTGCATCACACACACACTCAGCCCCAGAAAACCCCATGATAAGTTCATCTTAGGGTTGCCATAAATCAGAAATGACTTGGAAGGGACACAGCAACAACAATGCTGAAAACCAAAACTTTTGTTTAGAATGTATATTAAATGCTAGCACTCAACAATACTTGAGAAGGTTATTTTGGGGGGAATTCTAAGACTGTAATCTAAAATGGGTTAAAGCATGTGTTCTCCCATCACTGAACTGTTCCCCCACCCCTAAGGAATGATTATTAAGTAGCTAATTTAATTAGTTAATTAGCATAAATCCTAAATGTCTTTACTCAAAAAATGCCTTTGAAAAAAATAACCATGGTTATGTAGTTCGGAATACAAAATCTTCCTTTCACTAATAGTGCAATCCTATGCATGTCTCCAAGAAACAAACTCCGTGGAATTAATGGGACTTACTCCCAGGTAAACTGTGTCGGATAGTATCCTAAATCTCTTTTCAATGGTTGTTAATTCTTCCAGTTTGCTTTCTTGCTTTGTTGGTTTCTGTTCCAGAAATGGAGCTCAAACAGGTCCTTTTGTGTTTAACTTGTGGCTTGTTTATAAAACTTCCAACTTGGCAAGTGAATTTGGATTTAAGGAAAGAAAACAAAGTACCTTTTAATTAGGCATGTCTGGTTTTAATTGTTTAAAAGATCTTGAGAAATATCTGTATGGCTTACTTGTGTGAATATATTTAATGTAAGATTTTGTTTTGTTTTATGTTTTATGTAATATACTTGGCTTCATATTCATTGTAAGATGCTTGCCAGCAGTCTGTGAGATCATCTAATTTGTTGGTTACAAAACAGAAAAAACAATGTTCAGATTTTTCTTCTCCATAGTAGTCCTGCTGATTATGTGAGTCACTCAAACGCATCTGCCAGTGAGACTTCCAGATATGGGGCAGGAATTGTTATTGTATGACTTCAAATCATTTCCAGCTTATGAAGTCTTTAAGGCCACCCTGTTTATGTTAACTGCCCTCAAGTCAGTTTCAACTTGTGGCCATCCTGTGAATGAGAGACCTTATTTTTTAGAAATGAGTCACCCTATCATCAATTGCCCTGCTCAGCCCTTGTAGGCTCAGGGCTGTGGCTTCCTTGATTGAGTCTGTGCATCTCTAGTGTGATCCTCCTCTTTTGTGCTTGCCAAGCATTCTTGTCTTTTGTAGTGAGTCGACTTCGCATGACAAGTCCCAAGTACAACACTCTTGAGTTCAGTCATCTTGGCTTCTAGGGAGAATTCAGGCTCGATTTGTTCAAGGATCCATTTATTTGACTTTTTAAGCAGTCCACATTATCCACAGAACTCCGCGGTAGCATCACATTTCAAATGAGTTAATTTTCTTCCTATCAGCTTTCTTCACTGCCCAGCTTTCACAACCATATGTAGAAATCGCAAATATGATAGCATGGGCAATCCTAACTTTAGCATTCAATGATGTATCTTAACACTTCAGGATCTTGTCTAGTTCCTTCATAGGTGTCCTTTCAAGTCCTAGTCTTCTCCTGATTTCTTCACTTCAGTCTCCATTCTGATTAATGTCTGAGCCAAGGTATGGAAAAAATTTACTATTTCAATGTCTTCATCACCCACTTTAAAGTTATGTAAATCATCTGTGGTTGTTATTTTTGTTTTCTTAATGTTCAACTGTAAACATGCCTTTGTACTTTCTGCCTTCACTTTCTTCAGTAATTACTCCAAGTCTTTGCTACTTTCTGTTACTAATATGATGTCATCTGCATATCTTAAACTGTTGATTCAATTTTACATCCTGAATTCTTAAACCTCCCTTTATGTATTATATGTTCAGTATAGAAGTTAAACAGATAGGGTGATAAAATGCAACCTTGTCTGATTCCTTTGTCAACTTGAAACCTTTCTTTTTCTCCTTATTCTGGCCTATTGGTAGCCTCTTGTCCTGAGTACATGTTACATATAAGAACAATCGAGATGCAGGGGAGGCTAAGATGGCGGCAGTCCAGAGGACACTATATTCAGAGCTCCAGTGTTTTCACTTTTTAACAAGGTTTTTATTAGTTCTATTACATCTCAAACCATCTCATTGCTAAATTTTGTTTGAGGTTTTAATTCGTTAACCTTCCTTTGCCATGAGTCTTTTAATTTAGCCTGCTAAATGTCTACATTATCAGGCCTTCTGCAAATTAACTGATTAGCTGACCTAGCTGCTGGATTCCCACGAACTATACAAGAATCCAAAACTTCTTATTTGGAAGTTATTAAAGCAAAAGAGAACTGTTTTTAGGACAACATTTGGTGTCTTATCCACCCTTATTAGCAACAGAGCTGTTGCAATAAGCTCGGCGGAAGAGCAATCCCATCAGAGCTCCCCGGAGAAGGCAAGAGTATCATGGTTGTAACCAGAGCTCAGAGAAGGCAGGGGAGAAGTCACAGAATTCTTCATCCACACAAAAGACTATTCTGGACTTCTGCCAGCAAATGGGAAGTTAGAAAACATTTTACGGAGAATACCAATGCAAGGACAGTCCCACCTCTGGCTCTTTTTGCAACAGAAGCTCTGAACTCTATTCTTTCAAGGGGATAACAACATTGATAAAGACTTTCTGGAATTCTCAGCAGTGTTGTGCGACCAGGAACAGGACAGGTGGGTAATTGGTCCCTATATTCAGAACTCTCATGTGAAAATTCTTACTCTGTTCCCTCTGCTTATAACACTCCATGGCCTCCTTCAGATGCAGTACAAGCCCAGCCTTTGGCTAATGATACAGATAAAGTAGGTCAGGAACTTCTTGCAGAAGTGTATATATGTTTACGAGACCAATGCCTCCTTACAGCACAATCTAATGAGAAAATCTTCCAATCCATGGATGACACAAGAAAGGGAATCTCTGGTCTTAAAGCCAACATTCAGGTCCTAATGGGTCTAATTGAAGCAGAGATTTTAATAACAGCCCCTGCTACAACACAATCTAACTACGAATCTGATAAAAACTTTACTTCCACTGACCTGCAGGCAGAAATTTCTCTTAGTAATAAGAGCGATTTCGAGGCTCTTCGGGTGACCTTCTGCAGGATTGGGAGAACCAGATCATGGCTCCTTTAAATAAATCAACGACTGGACTACAGAAGGATGACATATCTGAAATCTTTCATCTTACTCTGTCTGATCCCAACCCTATCATAAAAGATGAATGGCAAGAGGATCTAGCTACTGAACCTGAAGAGGGAAATATTGTTAAGGAGTCAGATGGCTTGGAGTTCTAGACTTTAGGACTTAAGGGTGGAAAAAACCAAACAGAGGAAGATTTGAAAATGAATGAAGCACCACCATTAGTGAGATCTTTCAGTCCAATTCTGATTTCTATGTGTCTATTTTTAATTGGCCACTTAAAACGAGCAGATGGTTCATGGAAATAAAATAGCATACGTGTTACATGAAATCTTAGCAATAGCTGGGACTTCTGAGGAGGAATTAGGAGGATTGTCCTGTTTGTGCTTATATCCTGAGGGGGCAAAAGGAAATCAGAGGTGTTATTGAATTATCCTTTTCATGTTTGGGTCACTGTGTAAAACCTTTTGGGCTTCACTTCCAAAATTTAGAAATAATAACGTCTCTTTTAAGTGGGGTAGGTATAACTCAGGCCAACACCTTATTCATACCTACTCACACAAACAAGCCACTTTGTATAAAAGATACTAGGTATTCTGTTTCTGGAAAGCCTAACGACTTTTACTTGTAAGACCTTTTCTTATAAGGGTTCAAATGATAGTAAAGCCATACCCGCATATGTTACCTATCCAAATAATATCCCTGTCCCTCATGAGGCTCAGGGGATTGGGCATATCAACCCTTTAGACCTGTAGTTGGTAATTCCTTGATTCCTTTTAGAACTCATGCTAGGAGTTTACAAGCCAGTGACAGGCATGATCGATCCAGGCATAATCTTGGGATGTACCCCAAGAGGCCCCCTTACTAGAAGAGCTGGGATGGGTCTAAGGTAGGCAGGGGAAAACCTCGAGTTATTTCTCCTGCTACCAAGAACCAGTCATTACATCCCCTATGACTAGATATTACATTCCTGAGTTTTCTCTTTTGATTTTATCTTGGAATATTGCTGGTTGGCAAAATAAGAACATAAGTCAGGAATCTGTGAAATTTCTTCTACCATTCCACATTATGTGTTTTTAGGAAACCCTGGGTCTCAGATACATCCTTTTCATTTTTACTGGGATTTACATCACATTTGCTCCCTGCTACTAGATTACACAAAAAAGGGAGACCCAGGGGCGGTGGAGCCATTTTAGTTTCAGTGAAATTGGATGTTGAGTCTGTAGTAATTTACCAGTCTAGTTGTAACTTTATTTTGTCTCTATTGGAAAGAGGAAATCGGGGGGACAAGTATTTGATGATTTAATTTGTTTCAACGTCTATTGCCCCCCTGATAAATCTGGGGACTCAAAGGCTCTTTTGGGAGGAATTGGAAGAGGCTCTGAATCTCTGCGAGACAAAGTATCCCAAGGCAAAAATAGTGGTGTGTGGTGACTTTAATGCCCATGTGGGCTCTGGCCCAAATGATAAAGAAAATAATTTTGGAATGGATAGAAATGAGGTATTTCTATCTGACCGTTTTTCACTGGATAAAACAGTAAATAAAGCAGGTCAGAAGCTATTTGAGCTTATGATCAGTTTGCAGCTGATCTGCCTTCATGGCAGCTCCTGGGATAATTCTCGTGGAACATGTTCTTTTTTACTTTTCTAGATAGCAGGGCTGGTAGTGTTATTCATTATATTTTCTGTTCTTCTCAGCTTTTGTCTGATAAGATTAGTTATAACATCTTAGATCGCCCAAGAAGTGACCATTTACCTATTCTTTTGATTATTCCCACATTGATTCCCCAGTTGCTCCCTCCATCTATTGATTTGGCTGAGGGTACAATAATGGTGGGCAAACGATGAAAATGGTCATCTTCTATGGAACTTTCTATCCAGAACCATCTATAGTCCCCACTTTTCAAAAATGCAACAGAATATTGTCAGTGGACATATGGATCCCATAGAGGGTATTACGACCATTTCCGCAGCTTTAAGGCCACTTCTAATTAGGAAAAACAATCAGCCTAAAATGGCTTTTGGTAAGATAGGTTGGTTTGATAATGAATATAGGCAAGCTAAGAGTATGGCGCAACTAACTAGGAGGGTAAGACGAACTCATCTGCAAGCCGACTTGGAGGTCTTGGCTTCCAGTCGTCAAATCTATAAGGATTTATTAAGGGAAAAAAAGGACTTTTATGATGGCTCAGTGGAAGGAGTTAATGCTGGCAGCTCTGGAAAGGAATGAAAGACAATTCTGGAACTTGATTTCAATATCAGATACAGGTTATACTCCCACAATAGAAGCGTGCAGTCCAGCTAATACCTGGTGTACTTACTTTAGAAAATACAACTCCTGGATGATGATGTACATGGGAACTCTTATAAATAAGCACTAAACAAACTCTGCAAATGGTACTACCTAAGTGGCCCCCTGTTTCTGAGGAAGAAGTGGCTAAACTGATACATGCGCTGTCAGTAGATAAAGCACCTGGCGAGGATATGATCCCAGCAGAGGTATATAAGAAAGATTCTCTAATGGTGGGTTCCTATTTGGCTAAACTATTCTCCCATATAAATTCTACAGCTATCTTTCCTGAGGGATGGAGAAAATAGCACAACTTTTTCCAATATATAAGAAAGGAGATAAATCAAACCCACAGAATTATCGACCTATCAGTTTGCTGGATATCAGCTCTAAGATCTATACTCATCTTCCTCTTTCAGCAGCTGACTAAATGGGTGGAGGAGAAAAATGTTCTTCACCAGGAACAAGCTGGTTTTAGGAAGGTCTATAGCACAGTGGATCAGATTTTTGTGTCACACCACCTAATTCACAAATACACCGCAGGCTCCGCTAAACGGCTTTATGCTGCATTCATTGGTTTCCTCAGCCTTTGATACGATTAATAGGAATCGTCTGTGCAGCAAACTTGTAATGACTGACATTGATAAAAGACTACTCTTCCTAATACAGAAATTATATACAAATACATCTATGAGGGTCAGGATTAGCACAGATGGAAGGCTGACACAGGAAATCAATACAACAAAAGGAGTTAGACAAGAGTGCTACTAGCACCCCTTTTGTTTAACCTTTATATAAATGATAATGTAGTTAAATTGTCCTGATTACTTTCCACCCTCCATAGGCAACACGTAAAGTAGCACTTTTAATATATGCTGATGACATTGTACTACTTTCAATCAATAAAATTGGGCTGAAGAGAAGCCTCAATAAACTCTATGAGTTCTGTCATACAGAACAGTTTAGGATTAACTATACCAAATCCAAGGTGCTCATCTTTGGGGTCACTATGTAAAATTAAATGGCGTTTGGGTGGCAATAATATAGAACAGATCCCTTCTTTTAAATATTTGGAGGTATACTTTGACAAGAAACTTACCTGGAAGACACAATTATGCAATATAAAAACAACAGTACAGAGGTCAGCCCATGCTACTTTGAAGTTCTTTTATACCAAAGGGGGGAAACTGGTGCTCCCAGCTCTGAAAGTGTATCCAGGAAACACTGCTGAAATGCTATATGGTGTAGAGATTTGGGGTGTAAATCATAGGAATCTGAATGACCTGGAAGTCTGCCAGAATAATTGTTTAGATCCTTGCTGGCAGTACCACCTGGAACTCCAGCTGCATTCCTCAGAACAGAATTAGGTGTACCATCTGTAAAAGCAAGGTCTGAGTTGGCAATTTTTATGTATTATAAAAGGGTCCTAGACATGACAGATGATCGTCTGCCCAAGCTGTGCTTAGCCGAGCAATGGAAGATAGGTGGCTGGGCTAAGCTAGTCCAGGACCTGTTAATAACCAAACTCTCAACAGATATTTTTGTCTTTGAGGGATTTAAAACTAAAGTGAGGGACTATATTTATAAATTGGATAATGAGCAGGACCTAAGTGTAATTAAAAGATCAAAGTTTTCACACTGGTATCATATGGTGAAACCTAACCATCTGAATGCTCAGTACCTACATGCACTCACTTTTCCCTCTTTGAGAATAGCATTCACGGAACTGCGTTTTCAAATTATGCCAACATCTGTTTTAGATGGCAGATATAGAAACATTCCAAGACACCTAAGCATCTGCATTTGTAGCATGGGGAGGGTAGAGGACATCATGCACTACCTGTTTTTCTGCCCCCTTTATCAAAATCCTCGAAAGAGATTTTTGCACATATTCTGGCTCCCTTGCAAGATGAGACTCCCTACATAAAACTTTGCTGGTTGCTCTCAGATTGTGATCCACTGCTTACATATAAAACAGCTTTATTTGCCAAAGCTGCTAAAAGCATTCGCGGAAATTATTTGAAAGAGATTGCCATAGACTGTGCTGGGGACTCTCTGATTTAATATTTATATGGATGTATGTATATATACTTTATATTGGTTTTATGGTTTTAACTATATTTGTAATGGCTTTTAGTCAAATACAATAAAATTTACTGTACTGTACTGTATAAGAACAATTAAACGTAGTAGCACATTCATTTCTTTAAGAGTGATCCATAATTTTTCATGATCTATATAATCAAAGGTTTTAACATAATCTATAAATCACAGGCTGAATTTCTTTTGTAATTCTTTGACACACTCCATTACCCAATGTATGTTTGCAATATGATTCCTAGTGCCTCTTTTTTTCTTAAGTCCAGCATGGACATCTGGCATTTCTTGTTCTGTATATGGTAAAAAGACTTTCTTGTAGAATTACAAACATCACTTTGCTTTCATGGGAGATTAATGCAAAGGTCCTGTGGTTACTGCAATCCCTGATGTCCCCTTTCTTGGAGACTGGAACATGTATTGAATGTTTCCAGTCTGTGCTCCATTCTTTTGTTTTACTTGTTGATAGATTTTAGTTAGAACTAGAGTAGATTCTGTCTCTGTAGCTTGAAGCAGTTCCATTGGCAGCCATCTGTTCCTGGTGATTCATTTCTTCCAAGTGCCCTGAGTGAAACTTCCACTTTGCTTTCTGAAACCATGGGTTCATCTTCAAATGGTTCTTCCTTGAATGAGTCTGACATCTTTTCATCTTTTTTAACATAGTTCTTCAGTGTTTTGTTTCCATTGGCTTTCTATTTGTACTTGATCATGTAATGTGTTCCCCTGCTGGTTGTCATCTTCTGTTTCTCTGCACTGATTATTTTAGTGGTTCTCCTTGTCCCTGCTCACAAGTCACTAAAAAGTTGTGTTCAGGGTTCTGACTATTTCTGTCACTTTTTAACTTTTGCTACTTGGTTGTCCTTAATTGCTTGAAGAATTTAATCTGTCATCCATTGAAGCTTCTGTTTCGTTTTGGCTACGGATAGTGTCTTTTTGCATTCTTCCCTGACAATGTCCCTGGCTTCAGTCCAGAGTTCTTCTGACTCCCTGTCAGTTAGGTTTAATGGTGCAAAACTATTTTTACATTGTCCTTAAATCCTGTTGGTATGTTTTTCAGGTTGCATTTTGGTATGATGGTTGGTTTAGTGTTCTTTAGCTTTACTCTAATTTTTGGTATTAGCAGTTCTGTGCCATAATCTGCTCCTGGTCTTGTTTCTGGAGACAGAATGAAGCTTTTCCATCTTTTGCTTCCATTTATGTAGTCTATTCAGTTTCTGTATTGGCCATCAGGTGATGTCCATATATACGGTCCCTTCTTGGGCTGCTTAAAGAAAGTGTTTGCAGTGAACAAATGGTTGGCCTCACAAAATTCTGCCAGTCATTCTCTAGCTTCATTTCTTGATCCTAGACCAAATTTTCCTACAATCTTTAATTTTGCTCTATTTCCTTCTTTTGTATCCCAACTGCCTATGATTAAGAAAAAATATTGTTTTGGTATGTGGTCAGTCTTCCCCTGGACTCTAGCACAGCATTTTACAATTTCTTATTTTTCTGCCTCTGCAGTTGCAACATGAACTTGGATTATGGCTATATTGGTGGGTTTTCTTTGAAGTGTTATTGATATTATTTGGTCAGAATTTATGTTATATCCTTTGACTGCTTTTGCTACATCTCTCTTCACTAGTAATGCTGCCCATTCGTTCTTAGATTTTCATTTCCTAAATAAAACACATGTAGGTCTTTCATTTAAAATGTCCCATTCCTGTCCATTTTAGCTTGCTCACCTCAAGTATTGCAATGTTTATATACTCCATTTCTTGTTTGTCTATGTCTAGCTTCCCCTGATTCATACTCCTCATGTTCCTATAATATGTGCTGTGCAATTTCCAAGTCCGAGCATGTCAACAGCTGAATGTTTTTTCAGCTTGAATCTGTTGCGTCTTTAGCTACAGCGCTACTCGTACTTCTCCTCTACTCTTCCCTAGTAGCAGGTTTTTGAGTGCTTTCTGACTGGGGAGTCTTGTCTTCTGGCATTATCTCTTGTTTCATTTTGGATTGTGTTAATCATAGAGTTTTCGTATTAAAAGACATTTGAAAGGGTTACCATGCCTCTTTCTGTGCAGTACTAACAATGCTAGCGATGGTGCAGTGCCACTGTTGTTGTCTCTGGAGATTCTCCAAAAGGGTCACCCCGCCCCCCACTGCTCCTTGGTCTGGCTCCTCAGCAAAAGCCCGTCTGACATGGGAGACCCTACAGCAGCGGCACTGCTGCCATCAGCATAACTTCTTGTGTCACTGGAGCACGCATTCCCATCACTGTGGAAAGATAGTGCCATTGGTTTTCTTCCTATTCAAGCCTACATTTCCAGTCACTAGTTTCTGCCTTATGCAATCATGGGTTCACACGACTGATATTATTCTTAGCATGCCTATTTTGCCTCTTCTTTGCCCTTGGATGGTGGCCTCTTTGGATCAAAACCCTTCAATTTTTTTTAAAATCCAACTGCTCTTAAGCAATTTTGCCATTGGCAGGGAGGTTGCTATGGATACATATATTTTGCTGGGCCTCACCCTCTGACCTAGTAGATGTAGGCCTGGCAGATAGGAATAATGTTTGTTCACACAGTTCATACAATTGTAGGACTGGTATTTTTTCATGGAACTGTGAAATATGGATCCTAAAGCTGATAGTATTTGTCCAGGCCTGTGAGTTTTCCTGTTGTTCAGAATTCCTAATAGAGTCTCATATCATTTAAGATTTGTCACAGGTTTTCATGGCAGCGATCCTAGCAAATGGCGAAGAGAGAGATCTTGTTTCAGAAACAAGTTAGTTGAAAGTATTAAAGATAGCAGCAGAATGTGAAACTGAATTGCAGAGGTTTTTTTAAAACAGGTGTATATGCTTCTAATAATGAAACTTTGTTTATGAGAAACTTATTAGAAATTTCTTACATAGATTATTCTGTACCAAGAAAAATTCACTAAACTGCTTACAAAAGTAGGGGGAACATTTATACATTAAATATATAGCATGTAATATTATAAACCAATGTGTAATATTGAAAGCTGTTGTGAGAAATGGCTTAGACAGCTTTTTCATGTATTTTTTTTAATCTGCACAAATCAAAGATAACTGTGCCACATACTAATATCTGCAAATCAAGCCTGTTCAAGGCACAGAAGTATGGAGCAATAGAAAATGTTAGTAATTATCCCATCTTGTTTTCCCTCTGACTCCATCCTGTATGGATATTCTCTAAGATAAAGGCAACATATATATCCTGAGTTTAAAATCACTATTTTAAAATAGTTACATCATAGGTTTTGAAATGCTAAGATAGTGCTTATTACTCAACTGTATTTAAAAACCTTGTCCCTCAGATCAACACCTTCTTCCTATACTTACAATTCACCTATTTTGCAGGAACTCTACAAAAGAAAATGATTTAAGTTTGGCAATCGCTCGTGTGAGAGATCTTGATACTGAGCTCAGTTCCAAAGAGGCTGAATTGGCTACTTCGCTGAGTAGACAACAAACCTTGGAGAACAATCTTCAGGAATCCAAGGATCAAATTTTCTCTGTATGGAGTTGTTCAGTAAGATCTAAAACATTCTGCAGAGCTTTTGAAGGTCATCCTTGATATTCTACATCACAAGTCTGTTCTTGCTTTCTTTTCTTATGCTCTCTCTACTGAACAATGAGAAGTTCCAGGGAAAATAGCACTTACCATCATTTGGTGTCCTATGAAAAGATGTTACTGAAGGCTAACAATGCTTTTGTAATATAGTTGTTCATCTACAGGACTGATCATATTACACTAATATTAAAATCACTCCACTGGATGCCAGTTAGTCTCTGGGCAAGGTATAAAGTGTTGGTTATTATAAAGCCTTATATAGTTTGGGTCCAAGTTACCTATGGGATCGCTTCCTCCCATATAATCCACCCTCTGAGAGACATATTACTCCAGTCGATCAGGGCTAAGCTGGCAACTGTCACCCAGAGTCCTTTTAATTCAGCTGTCCTCAGACTGTGAAATGACCTGCCAGAAGAGATTCAACCACTGGTTAAGTAGTCAGAATTTAAAATAGTATTAAAGATCAATCTCTTACAGTGGGCTTGTACAGATTACTTTTAATTTATGAAGTATGGGTTTATTATTTTAATATGTATTGGTTTTATATGTTCTTTTAACTGATGTCTTGTGTTTTTAACTGGCTTATGTGGTTTTTTCACTGATGTCATATCTTTTGTTTTTACCCACCATTATCCATAGGGAGAGGTGGGTAGTAACAACAAGTCCTGCTGCTGCTGCTGCTGTTGCTGTTACTACTACTACATATACAGCTTCAGCTTTCCTTATCCAGAAACCCAAAAACCTCCAAAACCTGAAACTTTTTGCTCCATTCATCTCCTTCATGTGTCAGATCCTCAGTCTCATGTTTTTTACTGCCTGCCACTTGCTTCCCCTTCAAAGCAGCAGCTGCTGTGCTCTTGCTAGTTTTTATTCTCAGATATGAGGTACACTGCAGCGGGCAGCAAAGAGAGAGACAAAGGATCAGTAGAATGGCAGGTGGCATGGATTCGCACCAAAAAACTATGCTTGGATTCCCAATATTCCATAATCTGAAATACAGAACATTTCTGGTCCCAAGCATGTTGGATAAGGGAAGCTGAACCTGTGTTACATATATAAAGCTTGAGCATAGTTTACACATGGAAAAGAAAGCAAGCCAAATCTATTGTCTCACATCTGATCTCCAGTGAAACACATTACGGTATTTCTTGATGCTGTTCTTACACTGTGGTCCACATCCTAAATCTTTAAAGCAAGAGTGGGCAAAGTGTGGCCTGTAGACCACATGAGGCCCTTGGGACCCCCAAGTTTAGCCTCTGAGGCTGCTCAAACTTCCACATCCCATTTTTTAAAAAGGGCCAATTTTAAGGTGATATTTTGCCCTAAAACTGTCCCCAAGCACCTACAAATGCATCAGTTTGCTTCCTCCCAAAGCTCCCCCATTAAAAATCATTTAAAAATCAGACAAAATGGTGGTTGATGTCATGACACTTCCAGCGTGGCAAAAAGTGCCAATGTATTCCTCTGGGTGGGTGCAGGAGGGACAGTGACCCTATCCTCTCTGGAGTTGACCACCCTGCTTTAAAGGAACCCTAGTATTCCCAGGAATTTAGTCTGAAATAGTCTTGAGTCAAAATCTGCACAGTGCCCCTAAACCCAACTCCCTCTGTGTCCACAAAAATTGCAGTGTATCATCTTTATTCCTTTTGCAAGCCATACAGATTGAGAGAGAAAAGGTTGTAAATTACATGGGGCAGTAGCTGATACTATGCTTCTGCTGATGGAACAGCAGAATTCTGTGGAAATGTGAGGAGCAATATCCCCATTGGACCCTGAAGAACTGACTGGGAGGCTTTTGCGGGGGGCACAACAGAGAGCTGTGAAACAGAAGGAAGGGAAAGACTGCTTCACAATGCAGAATGCTGGCTATTCTAGTTACTTGTGGTAAGGCTTTTGTCCTGTTTAGAAAACATATGAAAGATCCAGCTGTCAAGAGCAATCAGGCAGCAGAAATCTCCCTTGCAAAAGGTAACTCAGTTTTGCTTCCGGCTGTTGAGCGACTCTCCAGCTATGTGTCTAGTTTGCCTGTCTAAGTGTCCATCTCAGAACTTGTCTGGGATGGACTTCTCTGCCATCATAAACTTGTCTGCCATTATAAACAGTAAAGCCATTCCCTTGAACTTAATTGAAATAGTGCCTGAGTGGAGTCTATGCAAGCAGAAAACTTCAACCTTATAGAGGAACCCTGTTGCACAGCCAATCCATGAATCTGTACTGCTGTCTAAGCCTGACCAGTTGTTTTGTGCTGCATATTTTCTGCCTTCTCAGTGTTTGTGTATGCACACATATGCACATGTTGAATTAGCAGCTTTCCCTAGCTGTTGCTCTCTAACTCATGTCAGCTGGAGTAGACCCACTGAATCAACTGTTGCAAGATAAACCAACATTTGTGTGTCGATCCCATTGATGATACCCTGATTGGGATTATCATTTAATGTTTTGCCCGGATGTGTTGGACTACAACTGACCCTCACCAACTAGTATTAGACTATCTGAATGAGTTTAATAATATTTGAAAGTGCTGGAAGAAGACACAGTACAACATAAGTCATATAGTTGGGGGGAAAATAACAGTGTCCTCACCAGAGGAAAGGAAAGCCAGTTTTGGCTTCGGGTGAAATGTTTCGACTTGCCATAATTTCCCTTTCTGATTTATTGTTAGCTGTACATAAGTTTTAGAAATAACCTAACAGGTGTAGCTTATGCATAGCATAAACATTTTGTTAACCTGAGGTGGAGTGAAAAGTGTTTTTCCTTTCCTAGCTAAAGGAGATAGTGAATGATTCCAAAAACCAACTTCAGAATGAGAGGTTGAGGAGAATGGATCTGGAAAATCAAATAAAGACTCTCCGAGACCAAGTGACATTTCTGAAGAACCTCCATGAAAATGTATGTTATGTCATCGTAAGCTCTGTAAATCCCATTTAACTTAAATTATCTGAAATGCAGTGTATTTAGACAACAATAACCTATTTAATTTGATTGGTAAATCAGTTTAACGAGACAGATGTTGATGTCCTATCTGAGTTATCCAATGGAAATTTTCTCCTACTTCTCTTCTTGAACTGCAGAAGAATCTCTTATTATGTGGGACTTTGTTTTGGGAGATCCAAGGAGTCACTGACTCAGTGGTTTAAAAAAGCAAAGGTAATGATTTGGACCATTTAAAAATCCACATTCCATTGTTTGTGTAAATATCTTTTTCAGCCCAAATCAGAAAAACAAACAAGCATTCAAGATCTCCTGATCAAGACTGCAATTATCTAAAATCAGACTGAAAAAAGAACTGATTTTCCAATTTGAAAGAAATATTTCATGCTCTTTTCTCCAGGCTTGTATTCTCTCATATTAAATATATCTTTGTTTGTTTGTCTAACTAAAATATACGGTTTTTTTAAAGGACATGCTTGCCAAATTCTTTCTTTACCTTGCATTTTTGTTCTTTTAGGAACTTAAAAGCAAGAAACAATTCTATGAGAGCAGAATCCAAGAAATGGAGTCTGGTTGTGAGCAGGAATTTCAGAGCAAATTGTTGATGGCTCTCCAAGACCTCAGAAAGGAACATGAAGAACAGATTCAGGAGTATAAATATCAGACGGAGCGAAACTTCCAGGCCAAAGTGAGTGAGCTGGCTTGTTTCTGCTGCTATTTGCTGCCTGCTGATCACTATGCTGAAAACAGAGATGCTCCCTTCTGCATTTCCTATGGGAAGTTCTTATTCTTGCCACAGAAGAAAGCAAAGCAAAGGTGGGGGCAAGGTGTTTGAGCCTAACAACTAGATTTACAGTTTATTCAGGGAATGGTAAAGGTGTCAGTTGGTGGGGGTTGAAAGAAAAATGAAAATGGAACAGAGCACTGACCAACTGGAACACTGTGGCAAAGTAGACATATTCACTAGGTCTGGGGGGATGGCAGTTTTCAGGCTTGTTTTAAAATAATCGTAATATCGTCATCGTCATCATCCCACCAGGATTCAAGGCAGTCATGCCAGACTAATCTTATCTCTTTTTATGATGGAATTACAAGCTTGATAGATGAAGGTAATCCTATGGATGTAGCATATCTTGATTTCAGTAAGGCCTTTTACAAAGTTCCCCATGACATTCTTGCAAAGAAGCTAGTAAAATGCAGGCTGGACACTGCTACTGTTAGGTGGATTTGTAATTGGTTGACTGACTAAACCCAAAGGGTACTCGCCAATGGTTTCTCTTTTTCCTGGAGAGAAGTGACTAGTGGGGTGCCACAGGGTTCTATCCTGGGCCCAGTGCTATTCAACATCTTCATCAATGACTTGGATGAAGGAGTAGAGGGCATGCTGACCATATTTACTGATGACACCAAATTGGGAGGGGTTGCTAATACCCCAGAAGACAGGATCAAAATTCAAAATGACCTTGACAGATTGGAGAGCTGGGCCAAGGCTAACAATATGAATTTAAATAGAGAGAATGTAAAGTCCTACACGTAGGCAGAAAAAATGGAATGCACAGATATAGGATGGGGGACATGTGGCTGGATAACAGCACATGTGAAAGGGACCTAGGAGTCTTGGTGGATCACAAGCTGAATATGAGTCAGCAGTGTGATTCAACAGCCAAGAAAGCCAATGCAATTTTTGGTTGCATCAAGAAGAGTATGGTGTCCAGATCGAGGGAGGTAATGGTACCACTCTATTCTGCTTTAGTTAGACCTCATCTGGAATATTGTGTCCAGTTCTGGGCACCTCATTTTAAGAAGGATATTGACAAGCTAGAGCATGTCCAGAGGAGGGCGACCAAAATGGTGAAGGGTCTGGAAGCCATGCCCTATGAAGAACGGCTTAGGGAGCTGTGTATGTTTAGTCTGTAGAAGAGAAGGTTAAGAGGGGACATGACAGCCATGTTTAAATATTTGAAGGGATGTCATGTCATGTTTTCCACTGCTCCGGAAACTAGGACAAGAAGCAATGGATTTAAACTGCAGGAAAAGAGATTCTACTTAAACCTCAGGAAGAAATTCCTGAAGGTCAGAGCTGTTCAGCAGTGGAATATGCTGCCTGGAGTGTGGTGGAGTCTCCTTTGGAGGTTTTTAAGCAGAGGCTGGATGGCCATTTGTCGGGAGTGCTTTTATGTGTGTCCCTGCATGGCAGGGGGTTTGACTGGATGGCCCCTGTGGTCTCTTCCAACTCTATGATTCTATGATTCCGAAAGTTAGCTTAAAAAAAAAATCATACAAAAGTTAAAACTATAATTAAACTATCAATAGAATTAAAAGCAGCTGAAGTCATAATCATTAAAAAGAAAAACCACAAATATTTAAGAGACCATACTTAATGAAGGGACTTTCCCCTAGCAACCAATCCTCACATACTTGAACCACCTTTCCTGGAGGCTTTCAAGGTACAGTCCTTTATTTTTATTTTTATTTTTATTTAGAAAACAAATAGGTATGGAACAGTATGTACTATTAGGAAGGGAGTATTGAATCAGAGCTGTCACCATGAAGTTTTAAACAAACAAACACAACAAACAAACAAACAAACAGAAATTCTCACTAGTCCTTTGGCATTTAATTTTCAGAATCACAAGATTTTTAGGGGTTCTGAAGAAGGAAAAAGTGAGGTGCAGTTTTAGAATCAGAGCTGTCACCATGAAGTTTTAAACAAACAAACACAAACAAACAAACAAACAAACAAGAAATTCTCCACATAGTCCTTTGGCATTTAATTATTCAGAATCACAAGATTTTTAGGTATGAAGGAAAAGTGAGTTTTCTGCAGGTGTCACGATTGCAACCCAGGCTAGCTGCCTTAATTGAGATGGCTGGTGTTAGTGTAGGTATGGACGAAAGTGGCAATACTGTGCCTCACTCTTCTGTTTTGCAGCCCACAGCCACTCCAGACTCTGCAAACTGCTCATTTTTCTGGCTTAAAGGGAAGAAGTGGGCAAATTGCCTCAACTAGAAGCTTCAGATTGCAGGGGTTCCTGCACTGTGAAATGCTTTTCAAAAACAGTTTTCTAACAAGAAGTGGCCTTCTATTTTGAGGTTTTTGTTGTTTTTTTAAAAAAAACTTTTGGCTATTTTTGTGGCCTCCAGAATATTCCAGGAACAGAATATTGGTCCTTGGGACTGCTGAAGTTGCCCCTTGTTAGAAGCTGGGGCTATATAGGAATGTTTTGTTGGAAGTCTTCACTTGTTACCATATACTAACAAAATGACCAAGAAATAATACAGGAATGACGGGAATCTGCACTATGGACCTGGGGAGCATTATTAGACTCCAGAATGTTTAAACATGCAAATTAGGGTGGAGGAAATTATTGGTGTAGTCAGTACTAGACTCTAGTTGCTTCTGCTTTGATGGCCCTTTGACTCCAGTTCTATACACATCTGTAAGCAGGTTTCTCTAAATTCAGTGAGACTTAGTCTGCATAGGATTGTGCTGTTCTGTATTATGAGATGCTTTCCCCAGTTTCTTAATATTACCCTTTTTTTTTCTGGAAAAAAATTAAGATTGACATTTGTGCCCATGCTAGTGAGATAGTTTGGGTTGCACATGCTGACAAACATAGGCTTTAACATTTCATAGATTAGGACATATGTGGCCCAGCAACATCAATATGAGTTCAAGGTGGCAAAAACTATTAATAAAGAGGAACACAGAAGCTAGAAGAGGCTGCAGCAGTTTGCATTTACCTGCATCTACTAGGAAGGGCAAGATTCTGCTCCTCCTCTTCTATCCCTCAGTTGAGTTCATTGAATGGAAACTACTTTTGCATTTTGAATTCAGTTTGCAGCAACTGAAGTAACCGGAGTCCAAACAGGGAAAAATGGGAGGAGGAGAGACAAATTGGGACATTTTAAAAGCACCTGAAAAAGTGGGACAGCAAATCAGGACTGCCCTGCCAAATTGGGACAATTGGAGGGTATTTGTGTATTTTATTTATTAAGACTATTTATACCCTCTTCTTCAGTTATAAAGGGCTGCTTATAAATGAGCAGCTTATAAATGGTTAATTTGACAGTTCCCTGCCCTTAGGCTTACAATCTAAGTAAGACACAACACACAAGAAAAAGGGAAAGAAGGGTCTTTCATTTGCTTCTGGGCCTAGGCAGAATGGAACTGTACCTGCCCCTTCTTCTTCCCTCTGAGGCCAGGGCAGTGGCAGTCTTTCATCTACATCTGGGCCTATGTGTGGTATGCAAACAAATGCACTCAAACATAGTAAATCTGCTATCTCCCCTCTGTCAGCAAAGATAGTGGGGAAAAAAACCTGCACAACTTTTCTGTGCTAAAATGAATAATTATCCATGTTTATACACAGGAACATGGTTCAAATTAAAGTGCATGGTACTAGCTTCATTAACCAATACTTTCACAGATGGAAAATGTCCAGCTTTCTGCAGCAAAGAACACTGATTTTGCCAATTCTACAGTGGAGAAGCTCATAGAAACAAAGCAGAGGGTTGATACACTAACATCACAGGTAAGAATGTGCAGGAAACCCAGTAAAGTAAGGCATAGCTGAGAATGTTGTAGCTCTTCTTAATGTTTATAAAATAGGTCTCTATGCTGTTAATGTCTCTGTGATTGGTGTACTTGTTCAAACTGATGTTCCTAACAGTAAAACATTTCTATGAAATCCAAGAACAGTGCATTGGAAGCCAGGATAAGAGAGCTGGAGGCCAGAATAAGGGAGCTTCAGAAGACAGTTGACCATGAACGGGACTTGTCAAAGAGGCGCACAGCTGAAAAGGATAAGGAGATGGCAGAGATGCAACAACATATGCAGACTCAGCTGGAAGAGTATGAACATTTATTGGATGTGAAGCTGGCTCTGGATCTTGAGATCAGAGCCTACCAGGCAATGCTGGAAGGAGAAGAAGAACGGTAAATTTGGGAACATAGCAAATTTCACCAGCTTTTAAAGAGGAGCATAGTTAGAACTGAGAAAGACACCAATTGTTTACAACTTTAAAGAGTTACTTGGCAGGGGGTTGGACTAGAATGGCCCTTGTGGCCACTTAATGATTCTGTGAACTCCACCTCCCAGAATCTGCCAGCCAGCATGCAGTAATTAAAGGTAACAAAGTTAATTTGATGTAAAAAAGTATGACAAGACACATGTTGATACCTTCCCATGGTTATCCAAGGAATAATTTTGTCCCACATGTCTTATGTCTTGAGAACTGCAGGAAAGCCCCTTATTCTGTAGAGCAGTGGCTCTCAACCTGTGGGTCCCCAGACGTTCGTGGACTTCAGCTCCCAGAAGCCCCAGCCACTATGGTCAATGCTCAGGGCTTCTGGGAGCTGAAGTCCACAAACATCTGGGGACCCACAGGTTGAGGACCACTGCTGTAGAGCACCAGTGGACTTTCTGGCAAAGGCCTCTTTAACACTCATCTGCTGAGTATGAACAGCACACCAAACAGGTATGCTGTTCATCTTAGTTTTCAGCAACCATAGCCATCTTAGTCTGTTGCAGCATAAAGGAGTTCTATAGCACCTTTGAGAATGAATGTGGAAAAAAATCTAACATAAGTTTCTCTGAACGCCAATCCACTTCATCAAATACATGGAGTGAAGCCTCTGTGGACAGACATAGATACCAACTGGTGGAGTGGAGTGTAAATTTTAACAGAAATAGAGAGCATGAATATGGTGATGGGGTGAGTTCACAAAAGTTTATGTTAGAAATTTCTTGAGTGCTACAGGATTTCTTTATATTCCTTTCTTTTGAGTAGTTATTATTGTCCTGTGTAACTATCCATTCTATGACACAGACAGAGGACACCTTAATGGCTTGGCACTGTCTTATTGGAAGCACTGTCTGCACCCATTCATATCTGCCTGGGCCCTAGCATCAGACATAATCAACCTGGTTCACATCTACTAGTAAAGATCTTTAAGGCTAGTGAGCACAGAAGGCAGGACATTCCCTATGGTAGCCCATCCTTGTTGTAAACCCATGGAGAGATGTGTGTTTCCCTCCATGACTGAGTCTAAATTGTGTTTGAAGATCTGGTTGCTCAGGCTGCTTTTAATTTAATGAATCCAACTATTGTACTGTGCCTTTTCTTTTTATTATTGTTGCTATTTTAAATGTGCCACATTGTTTTCATTACTTGTACAGTTGGCCCTCCACATTCATAGAATCAGAGTTGGAAGAGACCACAGGGGCCATCCAGTCCAACGCCCTGCTATGCACTCTCAACAGATGGCCATCCAGCCTCTGCTTAAAAACCTCCAAAGAAAGAGACTCCACTACTCCCCGAGGCAGCATATTCCACTGCCGGACAGCTCTGACCATCAGGAAGTTCTTCCTGAGGTTCAGGTGGGATCTCCTTTCCTGCAGGTTGAATCCATTGCTCCTTCTCCTAGTTCCTGGAGCAGCAGTTCAGTAGGTTAGGGGCACAGGACCCCTGCAAAAGTGGAAAAACTGCAAATATCAAAATGTGTGTGTGTGTGTGCCTGTGGGAAGGAGGCTGAGGCATGATGAGGAGATGGGCACTCAGGGTCCAAACCAGGTCGTAGAAAGGGGTTGGGTTGGCATGGTGGCCCTATACTTCCTCTCTCACCCATCTCCTTCCTTGAGTATGGAGGGACATCAGGAGAGGGTTTGTGATGCTGAGAAATAGGATTGTGAATCATCCTTAGCTGGCCAGGTAATGGCTGCTGGGGGAGGAGGAGGAAGACCAGAGGTGGGTTTTTAAAGGACTGATGGCCCGATTTGGAGCCACCAAGAGGAGCAAAGAAGCATCTGATGTGGTGGTGCAAGGGTTGGAGAAACCCATGAATAATCAAATCCATTAAAGTGAAACCCACAAATGTAGAGCCAACTGTATTTTATATTCTATATTTAGTTACTTGTATTTTATTTTTATTTTATCTTTTGTTTCACTCTCACACTCTGTGAACCTACCTTGAGGATACTTTGCTTTGAAAGGCAGTACAGAAATATTTTAAATAAATAACTTAGTGTGTAAACCAAATCACAGGTAGATGTGAGTGGCTTGTGTACACTTTAAGAGCAAAGAGTCCTTTGCTTATGTTGGTTCACATAGATGGATACAGTAAGTGCACAGAAAGGGAATGTAGGAATAGAGGGGTATAGCCTATTTTGTAGAAATAGACCAAATAAGAAAGGAGGAGGAGTAGCCTTATATGTCAAGGATGTTTTCACCTGTGAAGAGATCCATGACTTGAACACCGGAAACCAGGTCGAGAGCATCTGGGTAAGAATTAAGGGAGCGAGAAACAATAGGGATATTATAGTGGGGGTTTACTACAGACCTCCAGGCCAGACTGAGGACCTCGATGGCGCTTTCATAGACCAAATGATTGCACATTCAAAAAGGAGAGATACAGTAATAATGGGAGATTTCAACTACCCGGATATATGTTGGCAGTCAAACTCTGCGAAGGCGGCAAGGTCCAGCAAGTTTCTTGCTTGTCTTGCAGACAATTTCATGGTCCAGAAGGTGGAAGAGGCGACAAGGGGATCAAATATTCTGGATCTGATCCTGACCAACAGGGAAGACCTTGTTAATGACGTAGAACTGGTTGGATCTTTAGGAGAGAGTGACCATGCCCTATTAGAATTTGGCATTCAGTGGGGAAGAGAAGGCAAGTGTAGCCAGGCATTCGTCTTAGATTTTAAAAAAGCAGACTTCTGTAAACCGAAGGAGCTGCTGGCTGAAACCCCGTGGTCAAGAATAGTCAATGAGAAAGGAGTTCAGGAGGCATGGGAGTTCTTTAAAAGGGAGGTACTGAAGGCACAGGCTAAAACTGTGCCATTAAGGAGGAAAAATGGAAGGCATCTGAACAAACCGGAATGGTTGACTAAAGAGCTCTCAGTTGAGCTAAGTATTAAGAAAAACATGTACAGGAAATGGAAGAAGGGGGAAATCACCAAAGAAGATTATAAGCAAGTAGCCAGGAGATGTAGGGAGAAGGTCAGAAAGGCTAAAGCACAGATCGAACTTAGGCTGGCTAGAGACGTTAAAAACAATAAAAAGGGCTTTTTTAAATACGTCCGCAGCAAAAGGAAAAAGAAGGAGACGATAGGGTCACTGCGCAAGGAAGATGGTGAATTAATAACAGGAGGAAGAAAAAAGGCAGAACTCCTCAACACCTTCTTCGCCTCAGTTTTTTCCCAAAAGGATAAAAACACGCAACCTGGCAGTTGGGGAGCAGGTGAGGAAGTGGGGGAAATGCAGCACAGAATAGATAGAGAGGTAGTACAGGAATACCTGGCCACACTGGATGAATTCAAGTCTCCAGGGCCAGATGAATTGCATCCTAGGATTTTAAAAGAACTAGCAGAGGTCATTGCGGAACCTCTTGCTATAATCTTTGAAAACTCTTGGCGGACCGGAGAAGTTCCGGCAGACTGGAGGAGGGCAAATGTTGTCCCCATCTTCAAGAAGGGAAAAAAAGAGGACCCAAATAATTATCGCCCAGTCAGCTTGACATCAGTACCTGGAAAGATCCTGGAGCGAATCATCAAACAATCAGTTTCTAATTACTTAGAAAACAATGCTGTAATTACGAAAAGTCAACATGGGTTTCTCAAAAATAAGTCATGCCAGACTAATCTTATCTCTTTTTATGATAGAGTTACTTGCTTGATAGATGAAGGGAATGCTGTGGACATAGTATATCTTGATTTCAGTAAGGCCTTTGACAAAGTTCCCCATGACATTCTTGCAAAGAAGCTAGTAAGATGTGGGCTGGACAGGGCTACTGTCAGGTGGATTTGTAACTGGTTGACTGACCGTACCCAAAGGGTGGTCACTAACGGCAGATTCTCATCTTGGAGAGAAGTGACTAGCGGGGTGCCACAGGGTTCTGTCCTGGGCCCGGTGCTGTTCAATATCTTCATTAATGACTTGGATGAAGGAATAGAGGGCACGCTGATCAAATTTGCAGATGACACCAAATTGGGAGGGGTTGCTAATACGCCTGATGACAGGATCAAAATTCAAAAGGACCTTGACAGATTGGAGAGCTGGGCCAAGGCTAACAAAATGAACTTCAACAGAGAGAAATGTAAGGTCCTACACTTAGGCAGAAAAAATGGTATGCAGAAATATAGGATGGGGGACACGTGGCTGGCTAACAGTACGTGTAAAAGGGATCTAGGAGTCTTCATAGACCACAAGCTGAACATGAGTCAGCAGTGTGATGTGGCAGCCAAGAAGGCCAACGCAATTCTTGGTTGCATCAATAGGAGTATGGTGTCTAGATCGAGGGAGGTATTGGTACCACTCTATTCTGCATTGGTTAGACCTCATCTTGAATACTGTGTCCAGTTCTGGGCACCCCAATTCAAGAAGGATATGGATAAGCTGGAGCAGGTCCAGAGGAGGGCAACCAAAATGGTGAGGGGCCTGGAAGCCATGCCCTATGAGGACAGACTTAGAGAGCTGGGTATGTTTAGTCTGCAGAAGAGAAGGTTGAGAGGGGACATGATAGCCATGTTTAAATATTTGAAGGGATGTCATGTCGAGGAGGGAGTGGGCTTGTTTTCTCCTGCTCTTGAGACCAGGACAAGGAGCAATGGATGCAAGCTGCAGGAGGGGAGATTCCGCCTGAACCTCAGGAGGAATTTCCTGACGGTCAGGGCTGTCCGGCAGTGGAATGTGCTGCCACAGAGTGTGGTGGAGTCTCCTTCTTTGGAGGTTTTTAAGCGGAGGCTGGATGGCCACTTGTCGGGAGTGCTTTGAGGGTTTTCCTGCATGGCAGGGGGTTGGACTGGATGGCCCTTGTGGTCTCTTCCAACTCTACATTTCTATGATTCTATGATTCTAAGCTTGCAGAATCCAGATTGAGCTATCAGCTGATTCCTGTCCGTTGACTTGGAGCTTAGAAATGTTACTTTTCGGAAATGTTACCTTTTAAAGATCAAAACTCCTAGAGTTTCCCAGTTACCATGGCTCATGGCCAAAAAGTTACTTTTCTAAGCTCTGCCTAGACAAGAATAAACTTTCTTGAGAGAGTCACCCTCCCACAGCAGATCACAGACTTGGGTCCTCTAATGTTGCTGAGGTGCAACTCCCAGAAACTATTTGCCTTCCTTGACAGCGCAGTTACTTTACCTGTGCCTTTCACGCCAGCAGCCAGTCATGTGAAGTGGGGTCAAAACATGCACTATCATATTGCAACACAGGAACATCAGTCAAAATCTCACATATGAGAGATTGGTACAGAGATGTCACTTCAGTGGCAGCCCTGTGTTGAGCATAATGTGGTTTGATTCTTAGTGACTTCTCCAAATCTGGAACTGTACTGATCTGATATCATGTTATGTTCATCTTGGCAAAAGGTGAATAGTAAATATTCTCAAGAGAATATTCAATTGGCTGCCAAATTTGACAGATTATCTGTTTTATAGTTTAAAACTATGCAGGCCCTCCTTGGAAGGTGGGGGAAAGCAGACAATGATAAGTCAAGGCCAGCGTGTTTCCCTGCAAGGAAAGAAAAGGAAACGTGCTTTAGTCAAAAAGCGAGCCCACAGTGCAAGTATCAAAGTGGTCCAGCATGCGTCTTCTTCAGGATGTATCTCCATAGAAGAAATTGACACAGAAGGGAAATACATTAAAATTAAAAACAACTCTGATAAGGTATCTTTAAATGCATTAAACTTAGATTAATGCATGATTTAGTGTTACTGATAAAGCCATGTTTCTAAAATCTTGGCTACCAGTTTTCTGCAGGTGAGTCATGGGAGTGGGTGGCTTTCCAGAAGAAGACACAAAGGCAAGATTACTTAACTCTTCTGCTGTTGTTCCTGATACTTGAGTTTTTTCCTGTAGTCCCAGTTTTTAGACTGCAGTTTGTGATGGGACTATGGACATAGCACTTTACTGGTCTGGGGAAGAATTGCAAGGGCAGGAGTAAACACAATGCTGACTGCGTGTCCCTTGCACAGTCTGTGCCCTCCTGTCACTTCACTGCAATATCTGGCCTTCTTGGTGAAAGGAGTAATAGAGAAGAATAAACATCCTCTGAAAGACAACTGGTTCTATGTTGCTGATCTTGCTGTATAATGTACTTGTACACAAGAAAGTACTGATTGGGTTACAAGTTACATAACATTGGTGGAACAAAGGCTGGCACCTGTACATGAACCTTAAGAATGGTCCAGAGTGCTCTGTAATATGCTAGGGTTTCTTGACTAAGTTGTCAATGTGGAAAGGAAAGCACTTGTAAAACACTGCTTTGCCTGCAGGATCAGTTGCTAACTGGTTGGAGAGTAAGAAGACAGTACCGAAATGAATCTGACATAATGTACCAGTTTCCTGCTCGATTTACTCTTCAGGCTGGTCAAGTTGTTACAGTGAGTGAGAAATCTTCATACATTATACTTTTTTGTAAGTCAGTTCCCTTTATAATACTACTGTCACCATGTAAAGATTGTGTTGATGTTGTGTGCTTTCAAGTCATTTCTGACTAATGGCAACCCTAAGGCAAACCTCTCATGGGATTTTCTGGGGCTGAGAATGTCTCATGTACCCAAGGTCATCCAGTGGGTTTTCAGGGCTGAGTGAGTAATTGATCTCTGGTCTCCAAGGTTGTAGTCCAATGCACAAACCAATATACCATATTGGCTCTCATAAAGTAGTTTTCCCTGAAAAGACTAGAGTTTATTAGTTACAATTAAACCTTTTTTCCAATGAGGTCAAGGTCACATGTCTGGTAGCTACCCTAGACTCATCAAAATGGGAAAGGGTGACCAGTCCAAGGTACTCCACTGTTCATGGCCCAGTGGAGATTAACACCTGGATTTTCCTGATCTTAGTCCAACATTCTAATGACTGTATGACACTGGTAGGCTATGTAACAAATGAGTTTCTGAAGGTTGGCTATATGTTTGCCTTTCCAAAGGGTGTCTTTTTCCCCTAAAAATTTAAAATTTAACTATTCCTAATTTACTTAAATCACCCTTTTTTTTTTCCTTTTGAAGATCTGGGGTGCAAGAGAAGATTCAAGCCCGGATCCTGGTGTGCTTGTCTGGAAATCCCAAAAGCCATGGAGTGTTGGAGAGAACATTTGCATTGCACTCCTCAACGCTGATGGTAATGTAAGTGAAAACCAACCTATATTTATTAATACTTTGTGCTCATTAGTTACATTGTTATCCCCAAATGTGGGTGACTCAGGGCTCCACCTGTGATGCCAGTACCTTCATGTGACAATGGGGAATTAATTAGCTCAATAAGGAGGCTTGAGAGTTTATGAGAAAGAACCAGCCAGAGATTCCAATATAAGCTAAAATCTGTTTCATTCAAGAGTTCAGTCACACACACAAAACATCTAATCACTCACGCACTCACATAAGAGCTAACTGAACAGAAAGAGAGGAAAGTTACTGATAGAGAAGTTTTTAGGGAATGGGTGATAATTACCGATCTGGGGAGCAGCGAAGAAAGCAGCGATGTGGCTTAGATTTATACCTAAGGATAGTACTCGTTCAGGAATCAGAGTGACAGCGTGGCATTCAGCAAGTAAGATTCTGCATCTGACTGCTCAAAACAGAGGGTTTTGACAGCCAGAATCTGCCTGGAGGGCAAGGGTGTGAATGGCTCTCTGGCCGAGCAAACAATAGAAGTTGCAATGCGGACAGTGGGCTCCAGACAGAGTTCATGGTCTTAGTGTTAGTGTTAGGAGTTAATGGCTGTTGTAATAGCAATGTAATAGTGGATGGGTAAAGGAACAATGAAAGGAAATGTCCAGGTGCTAGGAAGAAGGACTGGAACAATCAGTGGTTTGGTGGGAATTTCCCATTGCTATTGAGTAGTAGCAGATATGTTACAGCTTTAGCTTAAGCCTATTATCTCTGCAGTTATCTGGTTATTATCCTGTCAATGACCTTGGCTATGCCTAGAGGGCGTCTCTGACCCACTTTGCAGCACATGTGTTCAGCCAGTATTTTGGCCTTACAGTTACCTCAAGACCCATTTTACATCAATGCCAATTAATGTATTTTGCCAGTTAAATCATATTTTGCCAATTAAACCATATCAAATCTGGGGTGTCTGTGGGCAGAAAAAAATTCCTCTGTGGGGGTGCCACAAGTTTTAATTCTTCTAGGAAGATGCCACACACTTCCAATTTGGTGAATTTCAGAGGGTGGGACATGAGGTGATTAGGAATACATGTAGCAAGGAGGATTAGTGTGAAAGCTATTTTACCTCCATTAATCTTGTAAGCTAATCACTTGGTTGGGTGGTCAATGTAGCAAAAATGTGTCCAATTTGGTTTCCCATAATGGAAAAGAGAGGAAAATAAAGAAGAGAACATCTAACAACACGTATACCAAGAAGCAGTGTGATATGCTAATACTACTCCAGCAATTGGAGCTTCAAAATTCAAATACAGCAAAGTCAAATATTTCAAAGAAATAGCAAAGTTCAATTGGGTAGCACTCCTTCAATAAACACAATAGGGAAGAGTCCAACTCAGGCAATTCATAGCATAGTTCATAAGTCCTGTGATTTGTATAGTCCAGTGTGTGGGGTGGAGAGTGATTCCCTGCCCTTGGGTCCAAAAGAGTTCATGAAATTAGTCCTTGGGGTGTTCAGAGGTGTGGATTTGAGAGTTCCACACCCCCTTGTATCCAGGAAAGCAAGGTGCAATCAGGGTGGATAGGGCAGCATTCTTCAGATTTTGGGGTTTTCCAGGAACAGCAATCATGACTGGCTGTTCTTAAGGGCTTGGTAGACTGGGACTGATATCTTTTGGGTGGTTTTCAGATTCAAGGGTGGAGTCGATAGAGTTCCTGCATTTTCAGGAGGAAACTGAGACAGAGAGGTTAGCCATTGGGGCCACCCCAGCCAGAGCTGGGGGCCGAGCCATGCAGGAATGTTGGCATCTTATGGAAATTTGGGCAATGAAGTCTTTTGGGTACTGTATCCGGAGAGTGAAAACCAGTGTTTGGAAGCTGAATATGCATGGGATGTGAACAGGAGGTGGTGGCACTTGACATACCAGTTGGTCAGTAGACTGGAGTGCTGGATAGGTACAAGTCCATCGTGATCTGGATTGTTGACAGAAGTATCAGGAAGCCTTGAAAAATGGGGGAGCAACTCAGCCAGTGTGGGTCAGTACTCCAGTACTCAGCCATAGCACAGGCATTTCCCACAGGCTATGTAAAGGCAGCCTGCAGAAGAAGCCCACAGTTGTCTTATGCAGGTTCTCCTGGTTGTTTGAGAACTGGTAATCAGAGAGAGGCTCCAATCTCAGTGCTCCAGAGGGTCAGCCAGCCCCCCTGGACCCAAACTAACTTGGAGAAAAAACATGTCTGATCAGCCATGTACTGGACTGTTTCCTGGCTCCAGTCTGTCTCCTAGTGGGTGACGCTAGATTGACAGCTGCACTATATTTTGTTTTTCTGTGGGGGATTCCCTGTTCTGTCTTGGGGATAAGGCTCAGTCATTCCTAACTCGGGTTGGAGTGCCCAGGCACTGCTCTAGTGCACTCTAGGGCATCATGATCCAGAGGGGACATTCTCCCTTAAAGGGTATGACTGTTTTCCTGGGGATTACTGGGCAGTCTTACTTGGTACCCTGATAGGTACAGGTGGCCAGTATTGACTCTGGTGCAGTGACCTACCTCAGTTAAGGGTTCCCTCCATGGCGTCCTGGGGGCCTTTGGGCTCCTAAACAATTCCAGTTAAAAGAAAAGATTGGCCCTTGGCTGCCTTGGCTAATTCACCAAGAGCTCTCAATTTTAGTAGCTGGTGGCTCAGCAAGACAGATAACCAACAAAATTTGAAATGCCAGAATGCCACCCTGCTGTTCAAGGTTGGAGCCATGTAATCTTCGTTGCTAGAGGAGAATATCAATATCAGCACTAACAAAAACTATCCACACAAAAAGGGGGAAGATTCTTTGGAGCATGTCTCCTTCAGGTGGCTGCCATCCCACGAAGGGAGCTGAGACAGTTGCCTCACTCCTCAGCTGCTCCACCAAAGAGGGAGCTGCCCAGTCTGGGGGCTTGCCCTTCCAGTCTTTTGCTGTCAGTCTGTGTACTGTGGTGACTTGCTGTATGAGTGGTTGTTATCATTTTCTTAGAGGGGAGACTGGAAGCTATCCAGGATGCCTTCTGGAGTGATACTGTCTTTTCTGGCAGGATGGTGACAAAGGTGAAGCCATGAACTGTTTCAGCTGCTCTCCAGATCACCAGGGGAAAAAATATATTGGGTGCCACTAAATGTAAACACAGCCTGGCATCAGTACAACTCTATGGAGGAGAAAGCAATAGCCAAGTCCACCTTGCTGTGATGTTTGGTACCTAGAGCTATGGCCATTGGGATCTCCTCTGATAGGTGGTATATGGGGGGAGGGTGTGTAGTCAAGTCTAAGTGTTCTAGTGTGGGTGCCTTTGCCAGATTCTGTTGTTTGGATCCCTGGCTCCATGGGATGTTCCCTTGAAAGAGGGCATGAAGAGATCAGACTTTCTCTGCCAAGGACTCAAGGAAGTCCCAGGAGAAGCTGTGGGTGCCTAACAGGGCTGTCTGAGAGGGAACAACAGTGATGACTGGAAGCTTGGGAGTAGCTTTCACTCGCTGCGTGTCCTCCTCTCCTTAGCTGTTGCACACACTGGTGTTGTTCTGTCCCTGGTCTGCACTAGTGGGGGTTTCTTCCCAGACCTTAGCCTGATGTGAGACTCCTTCATGTTCCGAAAGCACCATGGTCTCAGTGGTTGGTTTCACACCTCTAGCTAAGTCAGGGTGAGGGACAATTTGATTTGCTCCTGTGTCCAGCAGAAGCTTAGCAGGGAATTTTGCCCATGAGGTCCAGATGCTTGCTTTGACCATCTGTCTTCCGCAGCTGTCAGGCTTCACATGAGCCGTGACTCTTGGGGAAGTGCCTTGGACTTTAGGCATCCCTAACATGTTGTGTCAGTGGGGCATGTGCTGTGCATTTCCAACAGAGCTGCCTCGCAGCTTCAGGAGTACATCAATCAACTCCATGATTGGCTTCATGTGGAACTGGGACATGTTGTTCCTGTTTGTCTCAACAGTTCCCAAACACGTCTTCATGCCTCACTGTAACTTTGAGGATTATAGCCTCCTGACTGCTGACACAGGTTTGAGGTTAAGTTCAGGTGATTTGGACCTTGCTGTAGCTTGGGGTTCAAAAAGGTGCTGCCCTGGCCACAGCTGTTGCCGGGAAGATAGCTACTGTACTGGTCTCTCCAATTTCAACCACTGCTGCCAGAGTGCTTGTCCTCCCATCTTCCCCAAAGCTACCATGAGGAGCCGTGTTTCCTGGACTGCTCACTGTGTTGTACTGTGTATGGGGTCCATGATTACTGTATGTCACTGACAGAACAGGCTTCCAAGATGTGGGTTCTGTGTTCACCCAGGGGACCTTGGGGTTTCTAGTGGCTCCTGATTCCCTAATGAGATCTTCCATCCTCCATATCTGCTCTGAAAAGCAGCCTATGTGAATGTTCCAGCATTCATGGAACCTAAAGTCACCTTGGTTTGTGAATTCAAACCTCCATAAAGGAGCATTTTAAATTTGGTAGTGCTAAAATTATGAGTTCCCTGCTTGGCAGAGAATGGGACTTTCTCAGCCAGGATGGCAAGAAGCTTTTTCCTAGCCATGTAGGCCTCTGGTTTCTCCCCTGGAGCTTGGCGGTCCACTATGTAGAGGGTGTTGGCTGTCTGACCTGGCCAGAGGATCTGGATAACCTTCCTCATCCAAGGGTGTTTGTCCAGTTTGACCACACTATGTGCAGCCACTGCTGACTCCAGAGTGGACAGATCTGACTGAGACATACACGAACAGGCCAATTTGGTCAAATCTTGCTGATTAGCTGTAGGATAGGAGTGGGCAAAGGCATTAAACCACATGATGCCCATGTCCTTGTTTAGGAGTCCTAACTGCTCTACAATCACCCTTGCCTCTGTAGTTGCCCAGGGGATTCTCTCCTCCACCTCCTGAGTCTTGGCTGTCTTGTTGGCTGAGTTGCCATTTTGCTTGGTAACCAATGTTGTTTTGACTGAGTTGAGCAGGGCTGGCTCCTTCCAGGTGGGATTGTAGGGAGAGTGGAGATATGCATCCTCTGACAAGAACTCTTCCAGTGTATGCTCAGGGAAAGGGGGCAGAACCTCAGGGCAGACTGTGGCAATCACAGTCTCCCAGGCAGCCAGCCTCTATGATCTTGAGATCACAAGCTTCATGACTTACATTCATGTACTGGACCTTTGCTAGCTGGCTATGTATTGAGCAGCATGCTATGCCCTCATGTGCTCATCCTTCCAGGTGGTTACCCTGTCCTGGACTGTCTGTACTCCAAACTGAGGCACCTTCCAATTTGGCATGTGCCTCCTGCACTTTGGATGAAAAGCTCATTTTATCCACTAGCAGGGTACTGTTTTGCACCTGCAATGCATCCAATTCATTGGCCTGCCTCTCAGCCATTTTGATAAGCTCCTGGATTATATATAAAGTTTCTCTTAAGGCCTTCCAGAAACCCCAGGCTGCCATTGCATCTTTGGCGGGGCCAAAAACTGACCTCTCCTTACACTGTTCATGGTAAGCACCGTGCAGAGTGCCAAATGGATCTGAGGTTTTGAAGGATCCTTTCTTCCATGGGTTGTTTCCCTTTTTTTGCAACCCATTTCTGTAATTTATTGAGTCTGTCCTGCTCTTTAAACATTGCGGCCAATTTGTTCGCCAATCTATTCCATGAAAAGAAAATGGGAGTGCATTTCTAACACACTCGGATGCACACACAAATGCTTTTTGGCTTTTCTAATTGACTTGAGGACACGCTCACACATTTCCTTTGAGCTCCACTGGCCAGGACACACCCTCAGAACTGGGGACAGAGGACAAAGCATTCAGGTACAAGGAGACCACTGAGGTCCTTTGGGGGAATGCCCTAGTGTTTGCCACACAGAGCCACTGAGAGGGGGGAAATGGACCCTAGGGAATTTATTATTGCTTGGCTGAGCAATGGGGGGCAAGGAGTGAGGTTCTAGCTGAGTCCTGCCTTTTACAGCTGCCTTTTCAGATTGAGGGGAACCTTCCTCCAAATCCAGACAAAGTGCTCAAACCCAGAGCCAGTTGCCACCACACATGACATGTGCACTGCCCAAATTATCGGTTGCCACCATACACAATGCACTGACCATGGGTCTCTCAGGGAGTTATCCTACTGAGCTACCAATATAAGAGGGATCAGGGCTTCCTACCCACCCTGACATACAAGGTACACAGAACTGGAAGTGGCACACATCTCGCACAA
The DNA here is from genome assembly GCA_948472985.1 of Iguana delicatissima. NCBI lineage: Eukaryota > Metazoa > Chordata > Lepidosauria > Squamata > Iguanidae > Iguana > Iguana delicatissima. The sequence continues at coordinate 74,639 of CAOKZL010001298.1, forward strand.
AATGGGAGTTAGGAGGTTCTACCTTTACTTTCCTCCATAAACTTAAGTGCTTCTGACTTGGTGTGTGTATTCCTACTGTGTCTTTGCCCTAGCACTTCAGATCCTGCACCACTAGACTCTAATTAGTGAGCAATTCCCAAGGTATCCATGTGCAAGTTCCTTGTGATCTACCACGACTCACAGAAAAATTGCGTGGCCAGATAGGAGTGGCTACCAATACACGGACCAAGATAGCAATGGAGATAGATTCCCAACTGAACGGTAGCCCTTTGGCTCAAGCACACAAGAGTTCTACTCACACATGTTCCTATATATGTGGCTGGAATTCCTACCAATTCCCTATGCCTGCTTCCTGAACCATCTTCATTGACTCACAGGACAGAAAAACAGGGTGCTGCCCACATTCTCCAATAATCTTATCTCAAAACATAGGTGACTTAAAGGTCCACCTGCATGCCAGTACCTCCTCATGACAATGGGAAAGGCTTGGGAGAAGGGGGTAACCTAATGAGATCTTCCACCAATGCTTACAGTGTCCTCATACGAAAGAATCAGCCAGAGGCTCCAATATAAGCTAAAATCTGTTTTATTCAAGAGTTCAGTCTCACAAAAACACACACACACAAAAATCCACTAACTCACACGCTCACACATGAGCTAACCAAAAGAAAAAGGAGGAAAGTTGTTGATAGCAAAGTATTTAGGGAGTGGGCGATGATTGCCAGTCTGGAGAACAGCAAAAAAAAGCAGTGATGTGGCTTAGACTTTCTTAGACTCAGGAATCAGAGTGACAGTGTGGATTTCAGCAAGTAAGATACTGCATCTTCTTCTTCGTGGTCTCTGTGCCTCATACATTAGGAGCTTTCGCGCCTGTGTGGTAGCGTTCAGAAGATTCGAGAGCTCAGTAGCTTGGCGGGAACCCCTCCCCCATGCCAGTACTGTGCATGCTCAGCCCGCCGAGCAACGGCCACTCCTCAGTTCTTTCTTGTCCGCCGTTGCGAACAGAAAGTTCTTTCAGTAGCTTGCACTTTCTTGCCTTTTTTCTTGGCTTTTCGAAACGGTTTTCGGCTTGTAGACTACGGTTTTCAGATTGCGAATTGGCTTTGGTGTTTTGGCTACTGGTTTTGACCCGGTTTTCGGCTTGACAAACGGTTTTTTGGATCTTGGACTGGTTCCTTCGATTTTGAACCCCCGTTCTTCCCCCCACTCTTCTCTGCTTACTGGACTCAGTCTATGTCGGCGCTGTTCAAAAGCTGTGTCTCCTGTGGACGGAAGGCTGCGCTTTCAGATAAACATCGTGAGTGCCTCTTCTGTCTGGGCAAAGGACATAATGTCCAAGCCTGTCCTGTGTGTAGAGCAATTCACCCACCAGACCTTCCATAACCGCTCGGCGAGACTTCAGTCTCACTGTTGAGAGGAGTCGTCCGGCTCGTCCGGCGACCTCTTCATCGACAGCGGCGGCTGCCGTACCATCCACCTCGTCGGTACCAGGCTCGGTACCGACCCTAAAGCTCCCGAGGCTCCCGAAGATATCAGCTCCTCCGGCTCGTGAGGACCCTGCAGGCTCGCAATCCTCGACCTCCTCCAAGCCCTTAACAGCGGCACAAAAGAAGCGTCTTCCTACCCAGGACACCAGTAAGGAGAAGGAAAAGAAAAAGAGGAGGAAGGAAAAGAGGCGCTCCCTTCAGAAAGAGACTCACCTCCCGACACCTCCACCCACCCAGCTCACTGGGGAGCCAGAAGAGGCATTTGGACCATCAGGAGGTCCTCGAGGTGTCCAACGAGGAGCAGGCCATGGAGGCCCTGCCCTCAGAACCGCCCGAGTTGACAGCTGTGGCTACCCCACCGAGTCACCGTCCATCGGTCAACTGCCAGGGGGAGGCTGTGGTCTGACATCGGCCTTTGCCTACTCACAGGCCAGCCTCTAGATGGGGCGAGTCCTGCTCTCCAGACCAGAGAGCCAGGCCTCTATCCCCACGACATCGGGAGATGTACCTGGAGGGACCCTACTCTGGGGACTCCGTCTACACCTCCGCCTCCTACTTTGGTAGGTACGGCCAGGAGCACCTCTGGCGCGAGCACCCGGGGTCGTATTATTCATATGCCCCGTCGTACAGGGACCAGTACCACCCGGATGTACAGAACTGGTCACCACAACATCGGTCCCGCTCACCCTCCAGGGAAGCCCATCGCTCCCATTACGAGAGGCTGCCAAGCTGATCTGTCTTGCCGCGTCATTGGAGGTCTAGGGAGCCCTCACCCCGCTACAGGGCAGTGTCCCCTCCCCCGAGGACAACGTCGACCACAACGCGTGCTGTGCCTCAAGCCACCTTGGCATAAGCGACGTGAGCGATGACGTCGACGACACAGGTCATCCACCGCCCTTGGCCCTCAGTGGTGTCCCTGCAAGTTACGTCGATCCTGACCATGACGACATCCTCGGTATCGGTGCAGTCTACTGCTTCAACGGTGACCCTGGCTCTCCCCGCCCGCAAGTCATCTCCGGAGAGGACAACGGAAAAATCTCAGACTCCGTCTTCGGAGTCGTATGAGTTGAATTCTGACTCCATGGACTCGACTCCATCATCGCATGAGTCGCCTCTGCTGGCGTTTGGAGAACCGGAACCAGAGTCTGCATCAGAGGACGTGCGGCAGTTCTCCGTGATCCTCCTCTGCATGGCTACGGCCCTGGGCTTGAAGGTTGTGGAACCAGCCCCAGCGGCGCATGATCTGGTATTCCAATATCTGGAGACGCGCCCGCCATCCACTGCGCCGCTGTCTTTCCTGCCGACGTTGCTGGACGCCATCAAGCAACCTTGCGCAAAGCCGGCTTCAGCTCAGCCGATTCCACACAGGCTGGAGCACTTGTACAAGACCCAGCAGGAGGACGTGGAGTTCCTCTTTAGTCATCCGGTCCCGAACTCCATTGTAGTCGAGTCAGCACAGACCAAGGGTGGAAACAGAGCTCACACAACCCCACCAGACCGTGAAGGTTGTACACTTGACACCTTCGGCAGGCGGTTCTGCTCTGCATCCTCCCTGGTGGCCAGGACCCTAAACATGATGGCTTGCCTTGCAGCATACCATCAGAACCTCCTGGACCGGCTTCCCCCGCTCCTTGCTGATCTGCTGGGAGGACGCCTGTGCTACCGCCACGCAGCTCTTCGGCGACGCCATTGCAGTTGCTAACCAGCAGATCACCTCCTCGAGGCACGCCGTGGAGGCTACCTCGAGGGTGATGGTGGGCACAGTGGCCCTTCAACGACATGCTTGGCTGTGTTCGTCGGGGCTCCAGGAGGACAGCCACAGGAGGATCGAAGACCTCCTTTTTGACGGCCAGGGGCTCTTCCATACATTGATGGATGAGGCCATGGACCATCTTGTCGAGGCCCGACTAATGGCCAGAAAGATGGGCATCAATCAACCGTCCCAGCCTCGCCGCAGCTTCGGCCCAGACCATTGTGGCGTAGGTCCTCCTCCTCCTCCACATACCAACCATGGTCACCGCAATCAACTGCGTCCTGGCCGTCCACTTCATCTGCCACACAGAGACCTCTTCGAAGACGCCCATCTTCTTCTTCCAAGAAGTCTTCGTCCGGGACAAAGTCTCGGTTTTGATGTGTTGCGCAGGTCACCACCGACACCAATCTTCACCCTCCCAGCAAACCTTCAAAAACAACTGAGCTTGGCCAGACACCTTGCCGAGTGGTGGAAAATCACCATGGACTCTTGGGTACTCCCATCATCCGCCTGGGCTACGCTATAGACTCCACGATGTTCCACCGCAAGGTGTCTATTCCACCCCAGCCAGCTCGGGATTTGCTGGATGAGATCCAGTCCCTTCTAAAAAAGGGAGCGATTGAGGAACTTCCATCCTCAGCCAAGACCACCGGCTTCTTCTCGAGGTCTTTCACCGTACCGAAGACAGATGGAACCCTGCGGCCTATCCTAGACCTCAGGGGGTGAATGACTACATCCGCCCCAAGAGATTCAAGATGGTCACGCTACCCTCGATCCTGCCGTTCCTTCAACGAGGGGACTGGTTTACCTCCATCAGTCTTTCAGACGCCTACTTCCACATCCCCATTCGCCTGCAGCACAGATGGTACCTGGGGTTCGTGGTCGATGGTACTTGTTACCAGTACCGGGTTCTGCCATTTGGCCTCTCGACCGCCCCATGGGTCTTCACCAAATGCATGGCCCTCGTGGTGTCGTTTCTGCGGATGAAAGGCGTCTCGATCTACCCCTACCTGGATGATTGGCTCTTGGTGGCGTCCTGCAAACAAAAACTTTACAGGGACATACACCGGACTCTGACTTTTCCCACCCGGCTCGGACTCCGAAAAAACCCAAAGAAGTCCCACCTCGAACCCACAAGGGTTCTCAACTTATGGGGCAATCCTGGATGTGGTATCAGCAAGGGCGTACTTGCCGCTAGACAGGGCCCGGATGCTTCGTTGGGCAGTGTCTACCATCTTCCATGCTCCAATGGTGACAGCCAGGAGAATCCAACAGCTCCTCAGCTACATGGCCTCGACGACCGCCGTTACCTACCTCTCCAGGCTTCGCGCACGACCGCTTCAGCACTGGTTCGTCCGAGTCTTCGATCCACTCTTGGATGACCAGATGCACTAATACCAGCTTCCTCACCAGGTGCACCACTCCCTGCTGTGGTGGCAATCTTATAACCACCTCCTGTCGGGCATGCCATTCCGGGAGCAAAACCCAAAGGTCACAGTGATGACAGATGCTTCCTTCTTCATCTGGGGAGCATACTGCGGTGACCTCAGAGTCCGTGGCCGGTGGATCGGTAACGACACTGCCCCCCCATATCAATGCCCTCGAGCTACTTGCCATCTACAAAGCTCTGCGGGCGTTTCGTCACCTTATCGCAGGCCACAGGGTGTTGATCCTCAGAGACAACACAATGGCGGTCTGCTACGTCAACAGGCAAGGAGGGACTCACTCGACCACTCTCCTCAACATCACCCTCGACCTCTGGGACTGGTGCGTCTTGCTCCGGATCCATCCAGTGGCGGTTCACCTGGTCAGGCAGGAGAACACCACAGTGGATGCCCTCAGCAGGGACTTCTCATGCCACCACGAGTGGGGGCCTATCCAGCGAGGCCTTCCAGATGATCCGGGATCGATGGAGTAAACTGACAATCAACCTCTTCACCACCAGCTGGAACGCGAAATGTCGTCGGTACTGCTCGAGGGCCAGCCGCGATCGCCACTCCATTGGCGATGCCTTCCAGTTTCAGTGGAATGAGGGACTCCTCTACATGTTCCTTCTGTTCCCTCTGCTCCGCCGGGTGATATCGAAGATCCTCATGGACCGGGCAGACATTGTTCTCGTGGCAGTGTATTGGCCGAGGCAACACTGGTTCGGGCCCCTGTTCGAGGCCACCCGAGGACGGATTCTCCGGTTTCCGACAGCACCAGACCTCCTCTCCCACTCAATGGTCTCGTGCTTCATCTGGATTCCGTCCAGCCCTCCATGCCAGGAGGATATTGCCTTAGATGACCCCGTCATCAGCAATGTCCTTCCGCGGCTAGGAAGGAATCGACACGCCGCAACTATCATTACAAGTGGCGGCGTTCGTTGCCTTCGTTGAAGAATGATGGGAGCCGGTATCGCCTGTCAACCTGCCTGCTGTGCTCCACTTCCTCCTACACCTTCGGCAGCAAGGCTTGGCCTTCCAATCTCTCAAGACTTACCTTGCCGCTATTGTGGTATACCAACCGCCACGGTCCCCATCGGCGGCACTCTTCTGTCATGGTACCGTGAAGCAGTTTCTGAAGGGCCTGCAGCACCTCTACCCACCGGTATCACCACCGCTACAGCCGTGGTCGTTATCGCTGGTGCTGTCACAGCTGACAAGACCGCCCTTCGAACCAATGCCGACTGCAGATGACAGGCTGCTCGCCATGGAAGTTGCTTTCTTGGTGGCTGTCACCTCTGCCAGGCGGGTGGAGGCTGACAGCCCTATGTTCTGATGAGCCATATCTCGTCTTTAAGGGGACAAGGTGGTCCTTCGGCCTGACATCTCTTTCCTGCCGAAGGTGGTGTCCAACTTCCATCTGAGCCAGGACATCATCCTGCACACCTTCTACCCGGACCCGACTACACCTTTAGAGCAGTCCCTTCACTCCTTAGATGTTCATCGGGCCTTCCCTTTTCAAAGACAGGACTGCCTCTATAGACAGACCCCGCACCTCTTTGTGTGCTATGGCAGGCATTGAAGAGGCCACAAAGTGTCTACCCAGCGCTTCTCCAAGTGGGTGGCCCAGACTATCCAGCTTGCCAAGAAGCCTCCGCCAGAGTTTCTTCGGGCTCATTCCACCAAAGCCGTGGCTACATCTGCAGCCCCCCTGTGGGTAGTCAACCTGCATGAACTTTGACGTGTGACAACCTGGTCCCAGCCATCGATCTTCATGCGCCACTACAGGCTAGATTGCCGGTCCCGGAGAGTGCTCAATTTGGACGTGCTGTGTTGGCTTCTGTTCTGTAGGACCTGACCCACCATCCTACCAGTAAGCTACACAGTCTCCTAATGTATGAGGCACAAGACCACGAAGAAGAACAGGTTGCTTACCTGTAACTGTGGTTCTTGAGTGGTCATCTGTGCCCTCATACATGCCTGTCCATCCTTCCCCTCTTTCAGGTCCCTTCTCTCGGCGGACCAAGAACTGAGGAGTGACCGTTGCTCAGCGGGCTGAGCATGTGCCAATGGCATGGGGGAGGGGTTCCCCCCAAACTACTGAGCTCTTGAATCTTCCAAAAATTTTCCGCGCAGGCGCAAAAGTTTTCCCAATGTATGAAGGCACAGATGACCACTCGAAGAACCACAGTTACAGGCAACCTGTTCTAACTGCTCAAAACAGTGGGTTTTGACAGCCAGAATCTGCCTGGAGGGCAAGGCTGTGAATGGCTCTCTGGCTAAGCAAACAATAGAGGTTACAACATGGAGAGTGGGGTCCAGACAGAGTTAATGGTCTTAGTGCTAGGTGACAAAGAGTTAATGGCTATCATTTTAAAAGCTCTGTACTAGTGGACAAGTAAAGGAACAATGAAGGGAAATGTTCAGGTGCTAGGAAGAAGAGCTGGAACAATCAGTGGTTTGGTGGGAACTTCCCCCGTGCTATTTTTTAGTAGCAGAGATGTTACAGCTTTAGTTTAAGCCTACTATCTCTGGAGTTACCTGGTGATTATCTTGTCAATGACCTTGGCTATGCCTAGAGGGGGTCTCTGACCTCCTTTGCCCCACACGTGTTCAGCTAGTATTTTAAATCTGCCCAGCTTGGCCTTACAGTCACCTCAGGACCTATTTTCTATCAATGCCAATTAACATATTTTGCCAATTAAATCATATTCGCCAATTAAATGTTATCAAATCTGGGGTGTGTGCGTAGGCCAAGTAACAACATCTGTTCTGTTCCCATGGACTTTGCACTTACTTGCAGGAAACAGCAGAAGGAAAATACCTATTTGGATAAAGGGGAAGGTGAGGGAGAGGTAGAAAATGCTGATGAAAAAAAAGAAATGGAGCTTCATGGTCAGGTAGGTTTCTAAACTGTGCTCTCAACAAGAAATTCCCAAAAATTTGTATTATTTTCTGCCTGGTGGAGCATTTCCCTTCCTGCTAAAAAAAGGGCCCCAAATACATTTCAAGTCACACTTATATTTCTTCTCTTTACCTGACAAAAGAAGTACAAAAAAAAAGGGGGAGATAGGATGCATGTGTGTGTGTGTGTCTATGTGTGTACTTAAATTAGGAAAACTAGTTGCTCTCTAAAACTAGCTTAGCAATGCTTTCCTGATGAACTGAGAGCTGTGTGGGCCACAGATTACCATTATTAATTAAATCTCAGCTATTCATACCTAAAATATTTGAAACGATGAACAGGTTGCTTACCTGTAACTGTGGTTCTTTGAGGGGTCATCTGTGCCTCACACAATGGGGGAATCTTCGCGCACGCGCAGTAGCTTTTCGGAAAGTTCCAGAGCTGAGCAGCTTGGCAGGAACCCCTCCTCCATCCAGTACTGAGCATGCTTAGTCCCACCAAGCTAACGGTCTCTCCTCAGTTTCGAAGTCCACTGAGGCAAGGACCTGAAAGATGGGAGGCTGGGCAGGTGTGTGTGTGGGCACAGATGACCACTCGAAGAACCACAGTTACAGGTAAGCAACCTGTTCTTCTTCTTTGTAGTCTCTGTGCCTCACACAATGGGAGATTGAGTAGCTTACTGTTGGACGGCGGGTCAGGTCCTACAGGATTGAAGACAGCACCACACGACCAAAGTGAGCGTCACGCCAGGCCCGGCAGTCAAAGCAATAGTGGCAGACGACGGTCAAGGGCTGCGACCAGGTAGCCACATGACAAAGCTCCTGCAGATCAACCCCACAGAGGAGAGCTGCTGACGAAGCCATGACCCTCATGGAGTGGGTGTGTAGCAGAGGGGCTGGTGGGGATTGTCCCGCAAGTTAGTAGGCTAGGTGAATTGTCTGGACAACCCACTTGGAGAGCCGCTGAGTGGACACCTTGTGACCCTTTTGGCGGCCACCATAACAGACGAAAAGTTGTGGAGTCTGTCGGAAGGTCAAAGTCCATTGTAGGTAGAAGGCCAGAGCCCGACGCATGTCGAGCAAATGGAGTGAGCGCTCAAGAGGCAAAGACGGATCAGTGTAGAAGGTAGGTAAGATGATGTCTTGATTCAGATGGAAGTCAGTGACGACCTTGGGAAGGAAGGACAGATCTAGATGCAAAGCCACTTTGTCTCGATGGAACACCAGGAAGGGTTCATCGGACCTAGCGCGGTCAATTCCCCTGCCCGCCTGGCCAAAGTAACAGTGACCAGAAAGGCCATCTTTATGGTAAGGAGATGTTCATCAGACATGGCCATCGGTTCGAAAGGATGGCGCATAAGCTGAGAGAGAACAAGCGACAACGACCAAGGCAGGAGTGGCGGGGAGACAGCAGGGTAGAGGGTTTTGAAGCCCTTTAAGGAATTGCTTGACAGTAGCGTTCCAAAAGAGGGCTGTGAAAGGAGTACCCTTTGGCTGGTAGGCTATGATGGCCGAAAGGTAGAACTTCAAGAGGAGAAGGTGAGGCCCTGTTCCCTCGGCTGCAACAGGAAATGCGGCACTGTTGACAACGAAGCTGGAAAGGATGCCTCACTTCGGGAGTCTAAAAGCCACAAATTTCCGTCACTTGTACTTGTACGATCTACGAGCGGGCTCCTTCCTGGTGGCCGAGGGGGACAGCTTGGATGGCAGGGGAGTCTAGAAGGTTATCCTCCAAGCGTGGAGACACAGGAGGAAGGTCCGCATGAAGCATGTGACCATCCGAATGGGAGAGGAGGTCTGACGTGCAATGTAGTCGCATCTTGCGGCCGTGAGCGGTGGTGAGGAGCAGACCGAACCAGTGCTGCCTCGGCCAGTACGGGGCTACAAGGTTGGCGTTTGCTTTGTCCGACAGGAGCTTGGCTATCACTTGGCCCAGAAGTGGAAACAGAGGAAGATGTAAAGAATTTCCCTGCCAAGGGAACTGGAACACGTCACCAAGAGAGCCGGGGCCCAGGCCAGCCCTCGAGCAATAATGGGGACACTTCTTCTTCTATCGCTCACAAAGAAATCGACAGATGGAGTGCCCCAATGGGGTGCTATCTACTGGAATGCAGCATCCGAGAGGGACCATTCATGGTGACGTGCCATGTCCCTGCTCAGCGTGTCTGCCATCACGTTGTCCCGTCCCGCTTGTGAACCGCCACGGGGTGCACATGCAGCGGGACACACCAGTCCCAGAGGCATAGAGCCAGGTGAAGCAGAGTGGAGGATTGGGTGCCTCCTTGTCTGTTCACCTAGCAAACGGCTGTCGTATTGTCTGACAGAATCTGGACTGTCTGCCCAACGATCAGGTTCCGGAAGGCCCACAGGGCTTTCTGAATAGCTAGGAGCTCCAATGCGTTATATGAAGACGTGTTCCCAGGCCTGCCCAATGTCCTTGCATGGCAAAACGGTCGCAGGCTCCCCAGCCGAGTAGGGAGGGTCGGTCGTCATAGTGAGTGTCGGGCAGGGTTCAACAAATGGCATTCCTGATTGTAGGTGGCGTGGAGACAGCCTCATGTGGAGGGAATCTCTGAGCAGGCGGGGGACCTGCAGAAGGTGACATTGGTCATCGACAAGAGGGTCAAAGGATGGAGAAACCAATGCTGTAGAGGGCAAGCATGGAGGGGGGAACAAAGGTGACCACCATTATGGTGCCATGTAGCCCAAGAGCTGTTGGATCCTTAAGGCAGAAATGGACGGGCCGTGCAGGACAGCGATGGCAGCCTGGTGCAGTGTCCGAGCACGCTTCACCAGCAGGAAAGCCCTGGAGGAACAGAGTCCAGGGTGGCTCCGCGAAGCCCAAGGTGCATGAAGGCTCCAAGTGGGACTTCTTGGGGTTCACCCTGAAGCTGAGATCTGAGAGGAGGGAGAGAGCGAGATGGATGTCCTTCTACAACTTTTTCTTGCAGGGTGCCACCAGTAACCAGTCGTCCAGATAGGGAAACACCATAACACGTTTCATGCGGAGGTAGGATACCACAGGCACTAGGCATTTGATGAAGACCCCGGGGGGCGGGGACAGACCGAATGGCAGGACCTTGTATTGGTAGCAGATGCTGTTGACTGCGAACAGAGGTACCTCTTGTGTTGGAGCTGAGTTGTGATATGGAAGTAGGCATCTTGTAGGTCGATAGAGGCGAACCAGTCCCAACGCTGCAGGAGAGGCAGGATGTAAGAGAGAGTGACTGTCTTGAATTTCTGGGGGAGAATGTAAGAATTCACCCCCCTGAGGTCCAGGATAGGTCGGAGGGTGCCGTCGACTTGGGCACTGTGAAATACCGGGAGAAGAAGGCAGTGGAACTGGCCGAGGGCGGCACCTGCTCATGGCCCCTTTGAGGAGAAGGGACTGATCTCCTAAGGGAGGGCTAGAGTGGTGAGGGTGGAGTAGAAGACCCCTAGAGGTGGAATACTTTGAAACACGATGGCGTAACCAAACGGGAGATGGAAAGAACCCAGGAGTCTGAAGTGATCTTGTGCCAGATGTTGAAATGGGAAGCCAGACCAGGGGTTCTGGAGAGATGGATGGGCAGATGGAACAACGGTAGAGATGGCAACCTGCAAGGGAAGTCAAAAGTGGGACATAGTGGTAGAGGAGGACTTCTTGGAGGACAGTTGGTGCTGTCTGAAGGAGCATCGGGCTGAAGCTGGAAGAGGAGTCTGAACAGACACACGATGAAGGGTGTGTGACCTATAAGAATAGGTAGAGCACCTCCATGAGGAGCATGATGAACATGGTCTCCTGGACTAGGAGTGGAATGGAGACCCACTTCTTAGCTGTGAGGCGAGCCTTTACTACGTGGTCCATGATCTCATCCGCGGTCGATGGAAGAGCCCTTGGCTATCAAAGGGCAGGTCCTCGATCCTCTTCCTGCTGTCCTCTGCAAGCCCAGCGGAGCGAAGCCATGCAAAAAAGGCGAAGGGCGATGGCCCCGACCATCACCCGCGCTGCATCCTCAACAGCATGTCGAGAGGACAGGATCTGCTGGTTAGAGGATCCACCAACTCATTGTAGAACTGGATGGCATTAGTCCTATGGTCGTCCGGCAATGAGAGAGCAGAGGAAAGAAACCTGTCCCAGATGTTCCTCTATAGGGAGAGGCAAGCCTGAGTGTTTGAGATCCTGGCAATCAGTGAGGAAGCAGAGTAGAAGCGATGACCGAAGGTGTCTAAACGGCAGCCCTTGTGGTCTGGAGGTGTCGTGTAAGCCCTCTTGCCTCCCTTTGTTTGAGAGGACTCACAAATATGAATTTGGCATGGAGTGGTTAAATAAAAAGTCACATCCTTTTTCTGGGTCCGGTAGAGATGCTCCAGGTGGTGAGGGATCAGCTGGAGCGAAAGTTGCTGGGCCCAGGGATGTTTGAACACTGCCTGCAACACAGGGAGGAATGGAATCGAAGCCGTGGAAGGAGGCTGAGTGTCAACATAATGGAACACCGGTCCTGTACCGTCGGAGCATGTACAGAAATGTCCAGGCCAAAAGCGTTGGCCATCCTGACCAGGATGTCTGAAAACTGCTTGACATCCTCAGGAGCCGAATCAGGGGTTGGATCCCCAAAGGCCAATGGTGGAGAGGTGTGGGAGTCAGGCGTGGAATACGCCAAATCACTGTTGGAATCATAAGAGACAGAAGACTGAGATGGAGACCAACATGATCTGGGTCGATCTGGTACCAGAACGAAGGGAATAGCCGGCGGAGCAGTAGCGGAAACCGGGAAGGTCAATGGGGCCAGTATCGTAGCTGGTACTGGAGGCGATATTCATGCAGTTACCGGCATCAGTGCCGAGGACATTGGAAGAACGGCTGGGATTGGGGAACGATGGACTGTGGGTACCAACACTGTTAGGGATGTAGGTAGCGTAGACACAGGGTGGGTATCGGCGGAGTCCGAGACACCATTGCCGTCACATGAGTTGGTGAGATCAGCCTTCGATGAAGTGACTGGTCATGGGACTGGCGGTGGGCTGGAGAGCACCAGTAATATGGAGAATGGGACCGATAGTGAGTCCTTGAGTGTTGGTATTGGGAGGGGCATCGATAGTGAGATGCAGAGGAGCGTGACAGAGAGCGGGAACGCCATGGACGGTAGGGAGACCAATGATGTCAGGACAGTATCGATCACGATAGGCTGGTGAGTAAGAATAATAGGAGCCAGCTTGTTCTCTCCAGAGGTGCTTGTGGAGTATTGAGCGATGTAAGAAGCTGAAGAGAAAGGTGAGTCGAGCCTCGGCCACAGAGGGTCACAGGCCCCATGGTAACCATAATCCCGATGACGTGGTGATCTACCTCTGTCGCCATGTCCCGGAGAGCGCAACACGCTAGATCGAGGGGGATCACAGGAAGGAGCCCAAGGAGCGTCCGGATGGGATGGACAGTCCAATTCAGGGCTAGCAGGAGTAAGAGTGGAGGAAGCAGGGTTTGTATACCCGCTTCTCCTGTCTGGGCCGACATGACCGGTGGAGACGCAGGCGGCGAGGGTCAATGCTTTGAGTCTGAAGGCAAGTCGACAGCCACCAGGACCAAGAGTACCAGGAGCTGGACATCATCATGCTCCGGCGAAGGGTCAGGAGCGTCCTTCTCCTCCACAGTAGCCATCGAAGGCTGCGTCGGAGGAGGCATCGGTATAGGAGCTGGCTGACGGCCTACAAGAGAAGGAGAGCAGTGCCCCTCCTCCTCCTCCTTCTCCTCCTCCTTCTTCTCCTTAATGGAGGACTCAGCAAGGTGGGACAAAGCTCACTTACGCTGAGCCACAGTGGGAATCTTGCAGGGTTGAGTAGAAGTTGGTTGCGAGCCAGAAGAAGCTTCTCCAGAGGAGGAGGTAATAATTGGCATCTTAGAGAGCTTCAAATCTCGGTAACAAGGAGATCGGGGGCAAAGCTGTTGAGGACGATATCGGTATCAGTACCGATGAGGTCGATGCTGGTGGCAAAATCGGCATCGCTGAAGAGGGCGTCGACGGGGGGCCTCGAAATGGAGAGGTCCTGAGGAGAATGCTGAGCCATGGAGGAGGTCAAAAGGGCAGTGTTCGAAACGCCTGCTCCTTTATCCAAAGGGCTTGCTCCCAACAATAAGACTTACCGCGAGGCTGTTTTTCAGGGTTTGAGAGGTGAAGTCTTTAAGACAAACACGCTAACGTATGGGCCTCACCGAGGCAAAACAGGCTGTCAGAAAAGGGAGACCTTGCGACCACAAGACACACACAACTTAAACGACGATGCATAGAAAAGGGGGAAGATCTACAGTCTTTTTGTTGGGAAAAAAACACACAAAGATAGTCAAAGAATGAAGCAAAGCAAACTGCTTAGCGAGGAAGCTTTCTGTGCTGCTACAGGTTGGCAGACGAAAGAAACTGAGGAGAGACCGTTAGCTTGGCGGGACTGAGCATGCTCAGTACCAGATGGGGGAGGGGTTCTTGCCAAGCTTCTCAGCTCTGGAACTTTCCAAAAAGCTACTGTGCATGCACGAAGATTCCCCCCTGGTGTGAGGTATAGAGACCATGAAGAAGAAAGATGGTTTACAAACTGTGGCCTACATCCATTTCCTAACCTCCACTAAAGCAGATTCCTTAAATCAGTAATAAGAATGGTAATAAGTCACCATCTATATGAATCCTATTGATACAGCATGTCTACTTTCATTGGAACTCAAGCATAATGGGAGTTAGGCGTGTATTCTGAGCAAACTTGGCATCCCTCATCTAGTCTAGTAGTTCTACCCAATTTTAAAGCTACTCTACATGTTTAATTCAATGAGTTTTAACTAACTCTGCATAAAGGTATATATCATTTCCATATTTTTGAAGAACAAAACCATATTATATGTTTGAAGGTTGCTTTTGTGTATCCCTCTTGTGTGAGAAGCAGGGTGAACTGTTTCTTCAAAGAGGGTTTCTGCAGTGTGTCATATGATTTTAAGAGTTCCCCAGTTAATCATAGATTCTTTCTTTAAAACGTCTAAAAAATAATCCTGTGATGCAAGAAAACATCCTCCCCAATGTAGTGTCCTTTAGATGTTTTGGACTTCAGCGCCCAACAGCTTCAACCAGCATGGTCAAGACAAGAATTATGGGAGTTTTAATCCAAACAGCTGGGAGGCAGATGCTGGAGAAAGCTCTATAAACAGTGGCGACATCTTTATTATTATGGAATTTTACAATGTAGAGACCATGAAGAAGAAACTATAATTCCAGGACTTCTGTAGAACTCCTTTGGTTGTAGGTTGCCCTGAGCTTGCTTCTGATGAAAGTGCTTATTTTCTACCTTGGGTTAAAGTTCAGTTCAGTTACATGTGTGGCAATGAATGAGATTGCTGGAAAAGGACTGGGAAGAGCTTTGGAGAATAAAAGTATAAAGTGTCCAGTACATCTTTTCTTAGCATTTTCCTCTTAGAATCATAGAATCATAGAGTTCAAAGAGACCCCGGGGCCATTGAGTCCAACCATCTGCTATGCAGGAACACACATCAAAGCATTTCCAACAGATGGCCATCCAGCCTCTGCTTAAAAACCTCCAAAAAAGGAGACTCCACCACACTCTGAGGCAGCATATTCCACTGCGGGACAGCTCTGACCATCAGGAAGTTCTTCCTGAGGTTCAAGCGGAATCTCCTTTCCTACAGCTAGAATCCATTGTTCCTTGTCCTAGTCTCTGGAGCAGCAGAAAACAAGCCCGTTCCCTCCTTGACATGACAACTCTTCAAATATTTAAACATGGCTATCACGTCACCTCTTAACCTTCTCTTCTGCAGACTAAACATCCTCAGCTCTCTAAGCCTCTCCTCATAGGGCATGGCTTCCAGAACCTTCACCATTTTGGTCACTCTCCTCTGGACATGCTCCAGCTTGTTGATATCCTTCTTGAACTGAGGTGCCCAGAACTGGACATAGTATTCCAAATGAGGTCTGACCAAAGCAGAATAGAGTGGTACCATTACCTCCCTTGATCTAGACACCATACTCCTATTGATGCAACCAAGAATCGCGTTAGCTTTCTTGGCAGCTGCATCACACTACTGACTCATGTTCAGCTTGTGATCTACCAAGACTCCTAGATCCCTTTCACACATACTGTTATCCAGCCACATGTCTCCCATCCTATATTTGTGCATTCCATTTTTTCTGCCTAAGTGCAGGACCTTACATTTCTCTCAGTTGAAATTCATTTTGTTAGCTTTGGCCAGCTCTCTGATCTGTCAAGGTCATTTTGAAATTTGATCCTGTCCTCTGGGGCATTAGCAATCCCTCCCAATTTGGTATCATCTGCAAATTTGATCAGCATGCCCTCTACTCCTTCAGCCAAGTCATTGATGAAGATTTTGAATAGTATTGGGCTCAAGACAGAAACCTGTGGCACCCCACTAGTCACTTCTCTCCAGGATGAAAAGCAGCCATTGCTGAGCACCCTTTGGGTTCGGTCGGTCAACCAATTACAAATCCAACTAACAGCAGCCCTGTCCAGCCTGCATTTTACTAGCTTCTTTGCAAGAATGTCATGTGCAACTTTGTCAAAGGCCTTACTGAGGTCAAGATATGCTACGTCTACAGCATTCCCTTCATCTATCAAGCCTGTAACCCTATCATAAAAAGAGGTAAGATAAGTCTGGCGTGACTTATTTCTGAGAAATCCATGCTAGCTTTTAGTGATTACGGCACTGCTTTCTAAGTAATTACAAACTGACTGTTTAATGATCTGCTCTAGGATCTTTCCTGGAATTGATGTCAGGCTGACCGGGCGATAATTATTAGGGTCCTTTCTTTTCCCCTTCTTGAAAATGGGGACAACATTTGCCCTCCTCCAGTCTGCTGGGACTTCTCCTGTTCTCCAAGAGTCCTCAAAGATTATTGCAAGTCGTTCAGAAATGACTTCTGCCAGCTCTTTTAATATCCTTGGATCTAATTCATCTGGCCCTGGGGACTTGAATTCATCTAGTTTAGCCAGATATTCCTGTACTACTTCTCTACTTATTCTGTGTTGCATTTTCCCCCCTTCCTCACCTGCTCCCCACACTCCAGGTTGGGTACGTCTATCCTTCTGGGAG
This sequence comes from Iguana delicatissima, assembly GCA_948472985.1. Classification (NCBI taxonomy): domain Eukaryota; kingdom Metazoa; phylum Chordata; class Lepidosauria; order Squamata; family Iguanidae; genus Iguana; species Iguana delicatissima. The sequence continues at coordinate 91,283 of CAOKZL010001298.1, forward strand.
AAAACTGAGGCAAAGAAGGCATTGAGTAGTTCTGCCTTCTCTCTTCCCCCGTTATTAATTGGTCACCTTCTCCATGCAGTGATCCTATCATTTCCTTGTTTTTCCTTTTGCTGCGGACATATCTAAAAAAGCCCTTTCTATTGTTTTTGATGTCTCTGGCAAGATTGAGTTCCTTCTGCGCTTTAGCTTTTCTGACCTTCTCCCTACATCTCCTGGCTATTTGCTTGAATTCCTCTTTGGTGGTTTCACCATTTTTCCATTTCCTGTACATGTTTCTTTTAACACTTAGCTCAGTTGAGAGTTCTTCAGTCAACCATTCCAGTTTCTTTAGACACCTGCCATTTTTTCTCCTTATTGGCACAGTTTTCAATTCTGCCTTCAGTATCTCACTTTTAAGAAACTCCCGTCTGTCATGAACTCCTTTCTCTTTTAGTATTCTTGACCACAGGATTTCAGCAAGTAACTCCGTAAGTTTAGAGAAATCAGCTTTCTTAAAGTTTAGGATGCGTGTCTGGCTACACTTGGCTTCTCCTCCTCACTGAATGACAAACTCCAAAAGAGCATGGTCACTTCCTCCTAACCACCTCCACCTCATCAACTAGGTCATCTCTGTTGGTCAGGATCGGATCTAAGATAGCCGATCCCCTTGTTGCCTCTTCTACCTTCTGGACCATGAAATTGTCTGCAAGGCAATCGAGGAACGTGTTAGACCTTGCGATCTTTGCAGAATTTGACTGCCAACAAATATCAGGATAATTGAAATCTCCCATTAACACGGCATCTGTCCTTTTTTTAATGTGTGGCCATCTGCTCCAGGAAGGCATTGTCCAAGTCCTTAGGCTGGCCTGGAGGCCTGTAGCAAACCCCCACAATCACATCCCTATTGTTTCTCACTCCCTTAATTCTTACCCAGATGTTCTCGATTTGGCTTCCCGGATTTAAGTCCTGGATCTCTTCACAAGTGAAAACATCCTTGACATATAAGCCTCCTCTTCCTCCTTTCTTGTTTGGTCTATTTCTGTGAAATAGGTTATACTCCCCTATTCCTACTTTACAATCATGAGATTCATCCCACCAGGTTTCAGTGATGCCTATTAAATCATATTTATTTTGTTGTACTAAGAGTTGGAGTTCATCTTGCTTATTCCCCATGCTCTGTGCATTAATGTTGTCAGGAACTGAGATCACACACACAAAAGTAACAATGCTAGTGCATGATTTATTAGGAGCGTGATGTGGGTACAAGACTTCAGTGATTGAACTGAAGGCAATTTGCAGAGACAAAACGTTATAGCTTAACAATCCATTCCCATGGTCAGCAGTTAGCTAATGACCTTGGAGGAACTAACTGAGACCGGTACTATCAGGGCTGAATTCCAGGTGGTGTTTACATAACGGTTTGTTACAAGCAAGCAGCTACATGTTTCTACTACATATCCCATACGAAATACTTTCCCCTACTGAATATGGAGGGACCACCCAACAAGTGTAGACACACTTGAGACGATGTGCCCTTTGTGGAATTCCTGTACTAAAGTTACTTTTCCTCTCCCTGCTGGTCTCTAGTTCTACTTGGCCTGCCTTATCTATATTATTTGGTCTATTTTTCACAGTACTCACTGAATCCTTTCCCGGAATAATACTGTCCTCCTCCCCAGTCAAACTCAGTTTAAAGACCTTCTGATCAATTTTGCGAGACTGTTAGCTAAAACGTTCCGGCTGATGGTTGTAAGATGCAGGCCATCCCTTCCCAGAAGACCATCTTTGTGGAAATAGAGGCCACGATCCAAAAATCCGAATCGCTCCTGGCGGCACTATCTTCGGAACCAGTTGTTGATCTGCACTATTCTTCTTTCCCTTCGTGGGCCATGTCCTTCCACTGGGAGAAGAGATGAAATGACAACCTGCGCACGAAGGTCTTTCAGCTTCCTACCATAAGCTCATAATCCTTTGTGATGCGGTGAAAGCTGCGCCTTGCTGTGTCATTGGTTCTGACGTGAACGAAAAAGAGGGATTTACGGTCAGTGGGCTTGACCAGTCTGGTTAGCCTCTGTGTTATGTCATTAATTTTGGCCCCAGGAAGACAGCACACCTCACGATTGATTCTATCCGGGTTGCAAATGATCGGTTTCGTTCCTCTCAGCAAAGAGTCCCCAGCCACTAGAACTCGTCTCCTCTGAGGCTTGTCCGGGGTTAGTCAATGAGCAGATTCCCTCACGGCTACCCGAACTTTCTGTTTGTGCTGAGAGTGTTGGTGCTGATGCTGTTGGATGCTGTTCTGCTGGTGTTGGGGTTCCTGTTGTTGATGTTGGATTTCCTCCAGATGACGTTCCATGACCTCTTCCTGCTGTTCCACTTCGTCATTAATAAAGTCAAGAACTTGGAAGTGATTCTGTAGCTCGAGAGTCTCTGTATGACACCTTGGCTTTCTACTCCTGCGTATCACATTCCTCCAAATGTCCGTCTCCCTGTTTTGTAAACTGGCTTCTTTGTCCACTAGCTCCTCCATGCTTTCCATTCTCAAAAAGGTCCTCTCAGCCCTATTCAAGAACTCTTCTTCCTGCCTAACAATGCGAAGATTTGAAACGCGTGCCTCCAGCTGTTGAACCTTCTCCTCTAAGAGAGCGACCAGTTTGCGTTTGCTGCAGGTGTACTCAAGAATGTCTTGCGTCAGGAAAAGAAACATGCCACAGCTGTGGCAGGTGACTGCAGCCGCTCCCTCCCCCTCCATACCTGGTAGTTTAGATAGTTAAATTGAAAAAGGTAAAACTGTGCTTTGCCTTCAAAGTGCCCTGGTAAAATCTATGTCAACCCCGTTTGCCAAGTTCTTATTCTCAAACTATCAAGAGAGAGGGTGCAATTCTGTAGTGGTTATAGGTACTCTCTCAAGTTCCAACCCTACCTAGATGTTGTGGACAGGCAGGTTTAGTCTGGATGGGCTCAAGGAAGAAGTAATTAATTCTTGCTAAGTTTAGGTAGTAAAGTGAAAGTGCGCGTGCCAAAGGCGTGCGCTGTTGGGAGCAGAGATAAAGAGCTGCTAGCTCTTCCCCTTAGCCCATTAGTGAGGCAGCTAGGACTAACAGCTGCTAGCTTCTCCACCTAGCTAGTCAGTTACACTGTGTGCTTAGGGAGAGCACATGGCCAGAGAAAACAGACAAATAAACAAACAATCAAACACAGCCCCAGAAGCCTGGAAAAGACACCCGGTCAAGATGTCTTCTCAGACGCAGCCCACCTTCTGCTCTCTCCTCAGGAAATGAGCTTGAAGGCTGCTGGGAGCAGAGATAAAGAGCTGCTAGCTCCTCCCCTAGCCACAGAGGAGGATGAGGAAAAACCTTTCTTCTGCTGCGCAATGCTGTTTCTTGTTTTTAGATGCATGCCATCTCTTATATGGTTTTTAAAACTTGTTTTAAAGTATTCAGTTTAATGTATTTAAAGTTTAACGTATTTGTCCTGGTATGAACATTTTTTGACACTTTGAGGAATGCAAAACTGAATCCTTAAATCTTGTAATTAATCCTAAATTTAAGAACACAATTGGTTTCCTTAGACCAATTGCAGAGCAGCAATTGTATAGTTCAGCCTTTTATTGTCAAAACACCTCACATGTTCTTTTCTGTTCACAGCAAAATGAAAGCCGCAGCTGTCCCATAATGTAGTCAGGAAAAGACCATGACTATCTACAGAAGTTTCTTCCACAAAGGATATTCTCTGGAAAGTGTGTAAACTTTAGGAAAGAATGCCGTATTGGAATGTTGTGGAACTTGCAGCCTCAAAGGGCAAAAGTTGTCCCCTGGCATGTTGGGGCTTTCCTTGAGTGGACCTATTCAAGCTTGAGCATACTGCATCCCCAAAAGGCAGACTGCAAAGGACTGAGGCGTTTCTCAAACAGCCCTAGAAAGTTGTGCTGCTTTTAAAGTTTATTTAAGAGTCAAATACATGGTAGGATGCACAATGCTGCTCAATGGCCCCATTTGCTTTTAGACCTGCTTCTCATAGAACTTACAATAATCAAATACAAAGCTACAGCATTGTTCCATTTCTACATTCATTGAGGCGCTTCTCCCCTCAGCTCAGATACATAGGTAAAATGGTTCAATCTTGTTCTTGTGGGAGGCTGCTGAAGATTCTATTATAATATGCTGGTAGTACAACTTGTAGCCTTTCACATGGCATTGGACTATAGCTCTCATCAGACTTACCCAGCAGAGTCAGTGGTGAGAGATGATGGATGATGCAGTCCAACATCATCTGGAGGGCCACATAAGTGTGCACTCCTATTGCTCTCCTCTTTCATAACATGGGGAACACTTCAACATCTGTGTTCAATTAAATTAGGAGGAATCCTCTAGCTCACTTAAGATCTGGCAATAATGCAATGCTACCTGTGTTGTGCTTTTGGCTGCAGTGTACTATTTTGGTAGTCTGCCTCATGCAAACTACATCTGGTGACAATACTGTTAAATTAGCCCTGTGCTGTTTAGTCAAGAAAAAGAGGTGAGAACTTTAGACACTTTCTTAGAGTCTGGGAAACTTACTTTTCTGGACTATAGTTTCCAGAATTCATGCATTGGCATGGGTTTTCCAAGTCTTGTAAATCAAAAATAACTTATCCAAGCTCTATGATTTCTTCACCCTTCTTCATCCTAAGCCATCAAAAAGCTCTTCAGTAGGATGCAGAATGGAAATAGAAGTATCAGAGGTGTTCAACCCCTTTAGTTCTCCATCACTCTCTGCTGTCTTGGATGAGGTCAGAAGCTGTTGTATTTCAAAACTCTGAGTTTAGTTGGAGCACCAGTATTTGTTAATCAGAAATAGTATACTCATTGCTACACTGCACCATAATAGGAAAGGCTTGTTTTAATGACAGGTTTTTTTTCTTCTACAAGGGTTTCTTTCAGCTGGCTTTCTTGATCATGAAGTATTTTAAAAGAGTTATCTAATATAAAATTATTAACACTAGGCTTTGCCTCTAATATTTTAGTAGATCTAAATACCTAATTGTAATATTTCTCCACATTTAGGTGGGAAGAAGGTTTTTCCTGTTGAACCACTTGAATCCCTATGGTGTTTAAAATATTAAATTTCTTTTGATTTTGGCAAACCACAGTGTCTATTTGCAGTAGAATTATGGGTTGAACTTAGATGACAGGAAATAAAACATCATACCTAGTAACCACAAATCATGAATAAGACTATCCGAAACACTGTTTCATTTGTTTCTCAAGTAATTTAATAAGGTGTAAAGTAACCCCACTTTTGAACAACTTGTTTTTCAACATTCCACTTTTTTAACTATTGTAAATTATAGATGTGTACTGTTTTTTTCACGTTGGATCTATTCTTTTGTCATTTCTTCCACTCTTGCCTTCTTCCTGTAGGGAACGTGAGGGAATTACAGAGGATCGCTTGGCCTATAGAGGCTAACCAAGCCTCTGTAATTCCCTCATGTTCCTTACAGAAAGAAGGCAACAGGAGAAGTGACGAAAGATTGGGCTCCACCTTTCAACTAATTCTGCTTTCTGACAGTGCTCTCATCTCTAGCTCATCCAATAAGCAGAGGATGCCTATATTAACCACAGAGGAAGATGAGGAAAAAACCTTTCAACTGTCTAACTAGAAGAGCAGGTGCTACTGAGGTGCTACTTGTTAAGCACGTTTTTAGCCGAACTTGACAGCAGCTCTTAGCCATTTCATAACACCAGTAACTTCCTCAAAAGCTGAAGTTTCCAACAACTTTGAAATTTAGCTTTTTGCACAGTTGAGAAAATTCTTTCATGCCAATAACAGAAATGTCATGAGTTACAAGCAGTGATGTATTTAAGTCTTTTACTCCAAGTCTCAAGTCAAGTCTCAAGTCTCTACCTTCAAGTCTCAAGTAAAGTCTCAAATCCTTGAAAATACTTTCAAGTCAAGTCCCAAGTCAAGTCTCAAGTCTGGAAGTCAACTTCATACCCCAACCAAAATTCCAGAATTATTGGACAGAGCCAAATAAAGTCAGTTTTAACAATTTAAGCAGAATCAGGCCTCTACATTTGTGATTTTGCCATCTGCAGCTTCAAAAGTGGGGAATAGGATCTTTCTTACTCTCCATTACTGAAGCTTTAAAAGCTTTAGAAGGAAGGATCCTTCCTCCTCAAGCCTGCTGCCTAACACATTTGCTGTTCACCTCTGAGAAATGCACCCTGCACTCTGGTCTTCTGCTCTCAGGTAAAGTTTTAGAAGGCTCCTCCAATGTGCAGCAGGGACAGACTGTTGAGCCAACCTCAAACCTGCCTCAGGCCCATTGCCTAACCCATTTGCTGTTCTCTGAGAAATGCACCCACACTTTGGGCTTGAGACAGATTGCCATGCAACCAGTAGGCAAAAAGAGATGAGATGTTCAACGTCATGAGGTTTCTCGATGAATGTGTTGTTACTGAACCAAGGAAAGCACGTCAGTCATTAAAAATATACAAGTCTCAAGTCGAGTCAAGTCAGTGCATCATTTATTGCCGAGTCAAGTCCAAGTTGAGTCACTGAAGTGACTTAAGTCTGACTTGAGTTCAAGTCTATTGACTTGAGTCTACATCACTGGTTACAAGACAGAAGGAATGTATGTTTCCCACCACACTGTTTATTAACATTTGGTCAGTGAAGAATAAGAATTTGACAGTGACATTGACTTAGTATACAAGAATACCATAAGAGACTACAACTCTACTCTTTGGTGGAGTACAGTGCACAACTGATACAAGCTTTTCACACTTAAGTTAAAGGTAACAAGGATGACTCATTGATTGTTAGCTCTACCCACAAGCAATACCCAATGCAGGCTTGAAGGGCTGTCTGACGTCACTGGAGGAAATAAATGCACTTCTGGGAGCAACAGCTGAGCTTATCCATAAACACCTCAAATAAGATATCTTCAAGGCACAAAGCAAATGGGTAAGTCAAGACAACTTTTTGTGTCCTTATTTAACAAAATGGAAAAACTTTGTATATAATATATATGTATATATGTACAAACTACAGGAATAAAAAATAAATACTTTTTTTTTAAAGATGCATACAAAAAGTCAGTTGAAAGAAGCAAGGCTTTCCCAGAATGCCACACATATGAGAAATCACTCCAAGCGAAGACATAGGTTCAGTCATAAAATTGCATCTGCAGCTCGAATGGCAGGGCATGCTCACTGTGGCAACGGCACCACAACTTCGACATAATTGATGGGGAAGAAGCCTGACTCACCATTTAACATACCTTTGTACCAGTTCTCATCAATCTGATTAGTCAATGTGATGATGTCCCCTTCTTTAAAGCCAAGCTCTCCTTCATTTTCAGGCTCAAAGTCATACAAAGCTTGGCAGCAAGGTTGGTCCATGTGCAATGAAGAACCTGCTTAGAGTCACATGGGAGAGTTATCAGATTTTTAGTCTGACTTTCCGTGACTAGCGTCCTAGGAAATAACTGGGGAGTACTTTACAGCCATGATGACCACTAGCTATTGAAAACTGTGCCCTCCGTAGATTATTCTAATTGCACTAAAAATGTCCACGTTGATAGACTTTACAGGACGTTGAAAAAAAAATGCAGAAATGCACTGGAGATAGTTTTGCCCTCCACATTTTCAAGTGAAATGCTAGAGTGCAGAATATATTCAGACATGATCAGGAAACAGATAAGAAGGGAGTGGAGCGGGGGGACAGCATTTACATCAGAACTATCTTATAAGAGGGAAAACGAAGCACTCAACATGGATGGGAAAAGTGCAACCCTCCAGTTATAGGAATGCAACTTCTGGGAATGCTGGAAGTTGCAGTTCAACAACATCTGGGGGGCTGTATGATTTCCACCCCTAATTTTAACAGGAAGGAACAAGATGTATTTCTTAATCCAGTGTGAAGGTAGGGATTCATCTCCACAGGCGTGTCTCTTTACTGTATTTCAATGTGCTACAAAATTAAATATAGGACCTGAACCAAGACTCATGAAAGAGTTACTTTCAAAAACTCATGCTCACCTGATGATTTTATTGATGGGCTGAATGTAATCCCATTGTGCTGTTGGTTGTTGCTTACTTCCAGTGGTGTCCTTATTATCGGCTTTGGCTTGAATTCACGTCTAGGGCAACTTGATGCTACATTTATTCTAAAACAGATAAGATAAAGGGTTGGACTCTAATGGTGAAGCTACAAAAAACTATAGCTTCTACACTGTTGCAACTCTTTATTAGCATTGAAATGAACAACTCTGTTTCATCCTCATTCCAGAAGGACTTGCTGATAATTAAACACTAAGAATGAACTCAGTACCCACATGACAACATGACTGGAACTTAAGTGGGGCCAGTGAGAACCAAGAAGGAGGTGTCAATGGGTTGAAGAGGTATATGTTTACTGTCTCAAAAAAGAAAGTATAATCTCCTTCCCAACAGAAAAGCATGCAGACTACATAGTTGGGAGCATGCTCAGTGATCTCTAGGAACCACAGGCTGTCATGTGACATTTACAAAACAAACGTGAGGGTATACCTGAGCCCCTAACAATTTATACTAATGCTACTACTTAAGGTGGAGGTCTGTGTTCTGCTGCTGGTCTGCAACCAATTTCCAGGTGTGATGGATCCCCTTTTGAGGCAGGACCCACAGTTCCTAGCCTTGGATACGTGTCATTCTCACCGTGCCCTAAGGTCTTGGATTTGGGATATAGGCCCAGGTGACCTTCATCTGGGCCAATTTATTTCACAAGTGATTCCTGTAATGGTAAGTACGACACTTTCTGGTCCAGGCCTAAGGAAGCCAGTCAGAGTCAGCTTTAACAAAGTAGCCAACAGTTCAACTTTATTTTCTTAACATGCAGAATGGTTGCTTTATCAAGTTCCAGAGCTCAGTTCCAAACATATAATACTATTCAAACTGATTTATGCCATACCTTTACCTTCAGTCAATTCAGACACCCAGTACACATTCACTCTCCTCTAATTCTCACAACTCACTCCTTCCTAAGTCTTCCTCCAACTGCCAACAACAAACTCTCTCTCTCTTTTTTAAATCTCCTCTCCCTCACTAAAGCCCCTGCCTCTCCTCACAGAGTTCTCTGCGCTGGGATTGGCTGGCCTCTGTTATTCACAAACATGCTTCGTATCCTTTCATCAAAGAGTTCTTCAGTAACATTTTTTTCAAGTTCTCTTCCAACTGGCTTTTCCTGCTATAGTATCACACCAGGAAAGAAAGAAATAGTTGTAGCCAATGGGTACAAATGAAGTGCCAGTTTCTGGCACGCTTTTTTAAAAAAAGCCAGTCTACAATATCGGATAGCTTGAGAAGCACTGGTTTGTACTATGTATGCATGAAGCAGGAATGCTCTGGCTGGAATCCTAGTACCATAGCTCTTCTATTGGTTTGCTTTATTAACATTTTACTGCAGATTCAACTTGTGCTGACTCTTTGCACATTCTATTATTTGTTACTTATTTACTGTATTTATCTTTCTATCAAAACGCTTAAGGATGACTTATAAAAGCAAAAATCAAATCCACAAGAGCATCAATAAATAGGATTGTCCATTAACTATCTAACTTACTAAAATATGTATATCTCATCCTGTATCACTATGGTGGGAATTGGGTCAGTTAATGTCAACCAAATTCAGACCTGTTGAACCATGAGTTAACAGATAAGTAAACTCAGCTGATTCCAAGGGTTCCCTCTAGTCATGATTAACAACAGGATTTAGACCAAGATCTCCAGATGGCGGAGAAATGAAATCAATTTAAGCAATTTAAAACAATAAATGATTATTTATTAAATGTATTTTATTAAATTAAAAAATTAAACTAAATCACATCAGGTAGATAGACTCAATCAAGGAAGCCATGACACTGAGTTTGCAAGAGTTGAGAAAAGCTGTTGATAACAGAGCAACTTGGAAATCGCATTCTTAGGGTTGCCATAAATCAATGACAATTAACAACAAATGACATCAGCCTGGAAATGCTTTTCAGTGAAACCATAATTAGCAACAGAGCACAGAGTGAACACACAGCAGAAGACATTGCTGAGAATGTCTGACTCACTCCCTATACTATAGCCCACAGAGCAAGAATCATCTCCTAAGGATGGCTATGGGAGCTAAAAGGCACTTTGAACTTTAGAAGTAGTATTTATGTGAATACAAGCTGATGGAAAGGGGAAAAGGAGGGAACATTAGGAAAAGGCTGTTGGTTTCATGCACCAGAACAAAGTTCCTCAACTATAGTCCATTTTAGAGTTCAATATTATGATCGTGCAACATTGGCCATGTTAGCTTTAGAGGATGGGAAATACCAACCAAAACATCTGGAGAGCACCAGGCTGGATATGGCTATAGGGTATAGGGAAGTTGCACTTTATGAAACCATGGTCTGATCTTGGAGAGCTTTTCCTTATTTTATTGGATATGAAAGTTCAGGGAGGAATTGAGTTCACTCAAAGATATTTTCCTGTTTGAAATAAAGCAGCATATGATGTCCCTCTCCCAGCATAATTCCCAGACTGTTTTTAAAAATCTAAAAAAGATTCTCCCTCACTCTCAAAAATAAGAACACAGTCCTCCCTCCACATTTGCAGGTTTGACCTTCACAATTTTAATTATACACAAGGCACTTACTTGCCTTCCCCCACCCCCTATTCTCTTCCTCCCATTCCCTGCTATTCCTCGCCCCAGGCTTGCAAGGCTTGTGTTTAAAATTGACTTTTTCTTCTTTTGGGTGAGCAAAGTCTCCCCACTGTTGGAGGCAGGTCCTCTCTGCCACATGGCTGCACATTCTGCTGTGTAATGGCCATTGACTGGTCAGGCACTCTCTTTGCTCCTACCCCTCCCCTTTCCTTGAGAAAGGAATCTCCTTTCTCAAGATGGCAACTGGAAGTATCTTGAAGGGCAAAACTCAGCGCTCTTTTCTGCCTGAGGTGAAAGTACTGGTAAGCCCTTTATCTTCTCTTTTTTCTTCCCCTCAGGAGCACTGGGGCTAGAGGCAAGGCAATGGGAGAGGGGGTGGAACCATTGCAGTTTATCCACTTTCATGAGAGTTCTGTACTCCAAACCCTCACAAATGTGGAGGGACCATTGTATTCATTCATTCTATATATGTCCCCTTTTTTTTTCTAATCTGAGACCCAAGAATACAGGAATCAACTCAGTAACCAATAATTTACTGCCCTTTAACAACATCCTAAATAGTCTGCTCCAGGGAAAATGCCTCACTTTGCTTCATGGTAGAGTCAACTCTACAGATTAAATGGATTTTATCTTGCAAGCTGCCTGATACCCTGAAGGCACCAAATTCTGTCTGATCATGGAAGCTAAGCAGGATTTCAGGCCTGGTCAAGACTTGTAAGGGAGACCTCCAGAGGTATCAAGTGCTGTAGGAAGGCTGTGGCAAACTTCCTCAGAATAAATCTCACCAAGAAAACCCTATGTCGCCATATGTCAGAGTCAACTTGAGGGCACATAACCACAAAAGGATATGGCTAAAATGTTCACACAGAGATTCCATCAACTACTGCAGGGTGGAAACTAGGGGGCTTTCCAAATACTGTTGGACTCCAGCTCCCCACATTCCTTATCGCTGGCTATGTTGTACTACCTCTGCAGTAAGTCAATGAAACTGGAGGCTGCACTTCTCAAAGCCTTGTCCAGAAGCAAAAAGTGGCTTTTAACATTACCAGCCGGGGATTATTCTTACCTGTTTTGCAGTTTGCTTTGCAAGTCCTCTAAAATTTCCGTGGACTGCTTATGATAGTCTAGTGCAGCTTCTATGAAGACTAGCAACTGGCTCACTTGCTCTATCTAAACAGAGAAAAGCAAAAGGGAAATTTATGTAATTAATTTTGTATGATATTTCTATCCAAGCTGAGTAATCTAAAACAAAAACACACCTGGGTTATACGTTCAGGAGCCAGGAAATAACTGGGTTCCCATTCTGTTGATCATACGAAGCCACTACTGTTGCACAAAATTCTAGGGAAGAGGAAGCAAGGAGGAGGAACAATTGGAAGAAAGTAACCATCTGAGCCTGTCTGGGCCCTGTGATCCTCAGGAGAGGCTCAAGTCTCAGTTCCACAACTTTCACAAGCACAGTTAGTGAGGACACAAGGTAAGAGTTTCTCAGTGGTTGCTCCTAAATTCTGGAATTCCCTTTTCAGAAAGACCAGCATGGCCTCCTCTTTGCTCTCCTTCTGTTGATAGGGAAATATGTTTTTATTCCAGCAGACTTTTAAAACAGAACATTTTTAAAGAATGGGCTTTTAAGAAGGCGCTGTACTGTTTTAAACTGCAATGTTTTATAATGGCTTTTTATCACTTGAATGACTATCTTTTTAAATAGAAGCTTAATTTGTTTTAATATTGTGACTAGTTTAATGTCATTTTAATGTTCACTTTTTGTATGAAATCAGGTGTATTGTTCTTGTTTTAAATTGTAAACCATCTTGAGTCTCAAGTTTGGGGAAAAGGTAGGATAGTAGCAACAACAACTAAATAACCTCTCCTGGCCTGACCCGTTCAAACTTGATGAAAATGTCACTCACCCCATGTAACTGATACCTGATAAAGTCGGTTGTGTATGTGTGTGCTGGGAGGAACTATGATACAGTATCATAGTAATGAGTAACTAGCAATCATGAATCTGGAACAGTTACAGATGAGTACATCTTGCTAATTCTTCTGAATTCACAATTGCTACTTAGTCAGAATTGTAATCCCCTCACTTTTAACTAAGTAGCTGACAGAGAATACTGGCTGATAATGATGATGATGATGATGATGAAAAACACCATGACAAAATTATTATGTAAATTGCCTATTGCATCCCTTCACATAAAATAGTCATCACTTGCTCTTTTCCCTGATGCTTGAATGTCACAGAGATGCCTGCCAGACCACTTTGAGGAGCAGATATAACTCAATGGTACAGAACATCTTTTGAATGCAGAAGGCATCATGTTCAATCTCTGGTGTCCTCAGGTTGGGCTGGCAAATTCTTTCTGAAACTCTGGAGATCTGTTGCCAGTCAGTGTAGGCAATACCAAGTTAGATGGAACAGTGATACATCTCAGTGTAAGACAGATATATGGACAGTGGAATACATAGGGTTTCCACATTATCATACTGCTAACTAGAGAAATCCACAATTAAATTAAAAATATTTTAACAAGCCAATCATTGAAGACCCTTTTTTTAATTCAGGAAGGCCTTTGAAATTTAATTACACAGCATGAGGGTATATGTATGAAATGCTGTGGGTTGTTTTTTTTTTCAAATCAGTAACTATAGCCAAAATCCTAGTATCATAGTTATGGATCTGTAATATGGAGTTATATGCTTGTGACTGTTATGTATTCAAGATCTCTCTGTATCCCCTAGTTTAGGGGCTTATGTAGGGACTGAGAAATTCTCACAGTCTCCATTTACTGGGCAGCAGCTGCCGCAATCAATGGGAGTCCTTTACTCTGTAGCTCAGGAAACAGTTGACCCACCCCATCATGCCAGCGATCTCTGGCATGAGGGGCATTGAGACAAGGATCCTGTTTCTTCTCTCATAATGGGAATCACTCACAAGAGTGGGTGGGAACAGTAACCAGTTGCTTCTCAAATGACAGGGGAACAGATTCTGTTGATGGTAGTGGCTGCTGCCCAGTAAATAGGGACGGGAAGTCAAGGCAGAATTCTCTATGTAGCACTGTAGCTATGGTTCTTACACCATACAAGATTCTGGGCAATGTTTTGAGTGTGTTTTAAACTGTTTTTAACCACTGTTTTTAAATAATATTATTTAATTTTTTTTTTTAATTGTAAAAGCTAAGAGAGCCAGCGTGGTTTCGTGGCTTGAGTGCTGGACTACAGCTCTGGAGATAAGGGTTGAACTCCCTGCTCAGCCATGGAAAGCCACTGTATGGCCTTGCGCAAGTCTCACACTCTCTCAGCATCAAAGGAAGGCAAAGACTTCTAAACAAGTCTTACCAAGAAAACCCTGTGATACGTTCACCGTAAGTCAGAAATAATTTGAAGGCACACATTTTAGTTTAAGTCTTGTATTACATTATTTAATCCACCTTGGATCCCATCTCAAGAGAAAGGTGAGGTATATATTCTGTAAATAAATAAAGTTAGCATTCTGGAGAAATACCACCTATCACTAGGTGGCAGCATTTCTAGAACAACATGACTTGACTTTAAAATGTCAATAAAAACAAAATGTGGATGATTTAAAGGAAACAAATCAAGGTAGAGATGAAAGCAGGGGAAAGACTCAAAACATTTCTTGTTTTCTACTCTGGAAAAAGAAAGGGACAACCATAAAGAGAGCAGGCAGTATAAATATATGCATGGTTCTTCTTTGTACTTGTTAGAAAGATTTGAGATTGTGTGTCTGTAATTCCCCAAACTGCCTTGTCCAGTACCTGTAACTTTTTCCCATAGTTCCCAATCCAATCTGTATTCAGAGTTATCAACACACAGATGTTTGGTTTCTGAGGGAATACACTGGCCTTCTCCTTGCTGCTAGGCCTCATTTCCATATCAACTGGCCTATTGAGAGCTCTCTGGCTGAGAATTCTAAAGGCCCTCCCTGAACTGCCAACCCCAGGATTCCACAGAATCTTCACAGCCAGCCAGTCATATGAGGTCTTCACCTGCCAGAGGCAGACAAACAGACAAACTCACTCACAAACTTTGACTTTTATATAGTGGATGATACTGTGGGCCTTGAAGTTGATTCTGATTTAAGGCAATGCTATCATAGGGTTTTCCTGGCAAGATTTAATCAGAGGATGTTTAGGGCTGCCAGAGTGAAAACTGGAGAGGCTCCTGTTCCTTTAATGGTTGTGCAAAAGAGGAAATTTGCAGCAGCTGTTGTTCATCAAACAACCAGGTAATGAAAAATGTTTGCTGAAATTCCTTCTTTTACAGAACTATTAAAAGTACAGGGGCTCCTGCCAGCTTTCACTCTGGCAATTCTGTATCAATCAATTTTTAAAACAGTACTGAACAGTAATTTAAGTGGTATAAGAGATTATTTTTAGTGTCAGCCCTTCACATTTGTGGGCTTAACTTTCATGAATTTCATTATTTGTGAGTTTCATTAACCCCTGCCCCCCCTCCACCTCAGACCCTTTTTTTCTGGTGAGCCTTCCCTCTCAATAGCTGCAATCAAGTGGCAGTCCTTGAAAAATCCACCTCTGGTCCTTCTCTTTCTCCTCTTCCTCCATCAGCCACTGCTTGGCCAGCTAAGGATGGCTCACAGCCCAATTTCTCAGTACCACAAACCCTCTCCCAGTGTTCTCCCTGCAAGGGAGGAGATGGGCAAGAGAGAGGAAGTATAGGGCCACCAAGGCCTAATAAACCACAACAGGTAATTGGCAAGGTAATTGGATACACTTTGCACTCTTAAAGACCTCAAGCAGTCAAAGAGGCTTACATCATTTTCTAAAAAGTTGAACATGCTCCGTTCTGCCAACTCTTTGGACTCTTCAAACTTTTCTACAGCTTGCTTAACCTCCTCATCTGGTATCTTCCCAAGACGTTTCTTTTTGTAATCATAATCTAAACGCCGCCCTTCTAGTTTCTTCAGGTGGTGCTGTTTTAAAAGATAAGGAGAGAAAAAGAAAATACCCACAGTGGTTAGATCAAATAGTAAGGGGAAAAAAATTGAAAACAAATGAAGAAGGGAGAGGGTTTTGCAGGCATCTTGTCACGGAGAATGTTCTAACACTGATTTATATATCTAGGGAAAGTCACGTGGAATTCTGCCAGTCCAAATAAAATAAAAAACAGCATCTGTGAACACTCTAAATATTGCGCAGGGATAAATCCTTACATGCTGGATGCTGAATATGAACAAATCTTTGCACTGTCCAACTTAGAAGCAAGACTGCCAAATCATGGTTTTCTTTTAAATCCCGGCTCCCAGTCTGGTTCTGCTGTTCTCTCTCTTTTAGGGCTACAGGCAGCTGAAGGTAACTTCTGAGGGTGTTTCTCTCTCTTGTGTGTACTCACATACACACAGAGATTATATCAGTAGTGAGAAATCCTAGTCAATCTTATCAACTAGCAGCTCTACCAGTAGATCCTTGACTACATGGATGCAAGGATCATAATCTGAACAACAAGCATATTATGTTTGCTTCACATTATGTTAATCACATTGAAGGGCAGTATGTTTTGTTTGGGGATTCTGAAGATTTGCCCCCAAATTATGAGCATGGTCCTGCCCCCATAACTCTTTAGCTACACTTCAACCCTTCAGCCACTGTTTCTGTAAGGCTACAGGAGAGAACTAAGAGTTTCTTAACATCAGAGACAATCAGGGAATGGAGCTTATGAATTCTATTAAGAGCATCTCTGCTCTCTCCTGTCTCTCTCATAATCTGAGCACAGCCTCCAACATTTCACAGATGAAAACTGAGATGCCTGTGGCCAAGCATGTCAGAGTGTGGCCAAGATGGAAAAAACTGTAATGATGAAGAACAGACAAGCTAGGAGATGCTATAGCACTTGGCTTTTGCCTGAATCTACTGGGAAGGTCAAGATTACACCACCTTCTCTCTTCTCCCTTGCTAATAGAGTGCAAACTACTTTTGCACTTTGAACTCAATTTGCAGCAACTGAAGCAAGCTGCTGAGGACAAATGGGGAAAGTGGAACAATGGGGATTAAAACTAGGACAGTTTAAAAGCAGCTGAAAAAGTGGAAGAACAGGTTGCTTACCTGTAACTGTGGTTCTTCGAGTAGTCATCTGTGCCCTCATACAGTGGAAATCTTCACGCATGTGCAGTAGCTTTTCAGAAAGTTCCAGAGCTGAGCAGCTTGGCGGGAACCCCTCCCCATCCGGTACTGAGCATGCTCAGTCCCTCCAAGCTAGCGGTCTCTCCTCAGTTTCGAAGTCTGCCAAGGCAAGGACCTCAAAGAGGGGAACCTGGGCAGGTGTGTGTGAGGGCACAGATGACCACTCAAAGAACTACAGTTACAGGCAAGCAACCTCTTCTTCTTCTTCGTGGTCTCTGTGCCTCACACAATGGGAGATTGAATAGCTTATCGCTGGACGGCGGGGCAGGTCCTACAGGATCAAAGACAGCACCGCGTGACCAAAGCGAGCGTCGCGCCGGGCCTGGCAGTCAAGGCGGTAGTGGTGGACAAAGGACGAGGGCCGTGATCAGGTAGGCACATGACAGAGCTCCTGTAGATCAACTCCACAGAGGAGACCTGCTGACGAAGCCATGACCCTCGTGGAGTGGGCGCGGAGCAGAGGAGCTAGCAGAGGTTGTCCCGCAAGTTCATAGGCTTGGTGAATTGTCTGGACAATCCACTTAGAAAACCGTTGAGTGGACACTTTATGACCCTTCCTGCGGCCACCGTAACAGACGAACAGGTGCGGAGTCTGTTGGAAGGCCGAGGTCCTCTGTAGGTAGAATGCTGAAGCCCGGTGTATGTCGAGCGAATGGAGTGAGCGCTTGAGAGACGAAGCCGGGTCAGGATAGAATGTAGGTAAGATGACATCTTGATTCAGATGGAAGTTCGAGATGACCTTAGGAAGGAAGGACAAATTCGGACGCAAGACCACTTTGTCACAGTGGAACACCAGGAAGGGTTCATCTGAGCGTAGTGTGGTCAATTCCCCTGCCCTTCTGGCCAAAGTGACAGCGACCAGGATGGCCGTCTTTTAGGTCGTCAGCTGTTGCGATTGGTTCGAAGCGGTGGCGCATAAAGCTGAGAGAGAACAAGCGACAACAACCAAGGCAGGAGTGGTGGGGAGACAGAAGGGTAGAGGTGTTGAAGGCCTTTGAGAAATTGCTTGACTGTAGCATCCCGAAAGAGGGCCATGGAAGGAGTGCTACATGGTTGGTAGGCTATGATGGCTGACAGGTAGACCTTCAGAGAAGCGAACGCGAGGCCCTGTTCGCAGAGCTGCAAGAGGAAATGCAGCACTGTCGATAATGAAGCTGGAAACGATTACTCATTCCAGGTGTCCGCAAAGGCCACAAATTTTCGCCACTTGTACTCGTATGATCTACGAGTGCACTCCTTCCCGGCAGCCGTGAGGACAGCTTGGATGGCAGGGGAGTTTAGAAGGTTATCCTCCAAACGTGGAGACACAGGAGGGGAAGGTCCGGACAAAGCACATGACCTGTGATAACTGAAGCCCCTGTCAGAGCTGCTGTTGATGAGCAGCAGCTGTTGGTCCCTGTGGCTCTGGCGGGAGATGAGTCCTGCAGCTCAAGAGCTCCCCCTGCTGCCATGGACCAAGCAGACTTGGACGTTCCTCTGCCTGCTCCTTTAGGGCAACAGGGATCCGAATCTGAAGATGGTTTGGAGCCTGTGCCAATCAGCCCTGAAACAAAGCGGAGACTCAAGAGAGCTGAGCAAAGGGAGGCTTCCTTGATTAAGTTCAAGAAGCAGTGACTAGCCACACCTGTGTCTTGATCCTTGGCCTGCCTGGAAGCTTTCCTTTGCTTGTGGCAAACTTCTTTCAAGCCCTCCTCTTGCCTGTTCCTTGCTCCCAGCACCCGGTTCCTGCTACCTTGAATTGATCTCTTGATCCTTGGCTTTTGGAACTCTGACTACGGCTTTCGCTTGACGTCTGGTAAATGAACTCCCTTGTGTAAAGTGCTTGCTTGTCTCCTCCTGGCTGGACTTTTGCTGGCTCTCACACTCCCATCTCTGGGTTGGCTGACCACCCAGGTCTCTGACCTTGACACGACTGTCTGAATGAGAGAGGAGGTCTGGTGTGCAATGAAGTTGCATCTTGTGGTCCCGAGCGGCAGTGAGGAGGAGGCCAAACCAGCGCTGCCTCGGCCAGTACGGGGATACAAGAATGGCATTTGCCTTGTCCATCATAAGCTTGGCCACCACTTGGCCCACGAGTGGGAATGGAGGAAAGATGTAAAGAAATTCGTTGTTCCAAGGGAATTGGAATGCATCACTGAGAGACCCGGGGCCCAGGCTGGCTCTCGAACAGTAACAGGGACACTTCTTGTTCTGATCGCTCGCAAAAAGATCGATGGGCGGTGTGCCCCAATGGGACACTATCTGCTTGAAGGCGGCATTGGAGAGGGACCGTTTGTCGTGACATGCCATGTCCCCGCTTAGCATGTCTGCCGTGACATTTTCCCATCCCACTAGGGGGACCACCACAGGGTGCACATGCAGTGGGACACAACAGTCCCAGAGGCATAGAGCCAGGTGGAGCAGAATGGAGGAGTGAGTGCCTCCTTGTCTGTTCATGTAACAGACAGCTGTCGTATTGTCCGACAAGATCTGGACTGTCTGTCCGATGATCAGGTTCCAGAAGGCCTGAAGGACTTTCAGGATGGCTAAGAGCTCCATAGTGTTGACATGAAGACGCATCTCTAAGCCGGCCCAATGTCCCTGTACAGCAAAATGTCCACAGTGGGCTCTTTAGCTGAAGAGGGAGGCATCTGTCATGATAGTGAGTGTCGGGCAAGGTTCGACAAATGGCATTCCTGATAGTAGGTGGTGAGGCGATAGCCACCAAAGGAAGGATTCCCTCACTGGGTGGGGGACCCACAGAAGGCAGCACTGGTCATCTAGAAGAGGACTGAAAGTCTGGAGGAACCAATGCTGTAGAGGGCAGGCATGGAGATGGGACAGATAGATTCTGCTGTCATATCTGCCATGTAGCCCAAGAGCTGTTGGATTCTTCGGGCACAAACGGCCGGGGCGCGTAGGACAGCGACGGTGGCTTGACGCAGTGTCCGGGCCTGCTTCACTGGGAGAAAGGCTCTGGTGGAAGCAGAGTCCAGGGTGGTGCTAATGAAGTCCAGGGTGCGCGAAGGCTCCAAGTGGGACTTCTTGGGGTTCACCCTGAGGCTGAGATCCGAGAGAAGAGAAAGGGCGAGGTGAATGTCCTCGTACAACTTTTGCTTGCAGGGCGCCACCAGCAACCAGTTGTCCAGGAAGGGATACACCATAACACATTTTGTGCAGAGGTACAATACCACAGGTGCTAGGCATTTGGTGAAGACCCTGAGGGTGGTGGACAGGCCGAATGGCAGGACCTAGTATTGGTAGTAGACACCGTCGACTGAGAACCGGAGGTACTTCCTGTGTTCGGGACAAATTGTGATATGGAAGTAGGCGTCTTATAAGCTGATAGAGGTGAACCAGTCTCAGCGCCACAGGAGAGGCAGGATGGAAGAGAGAATGACCATCTTGAATTTCTGGGGGAGAATGTAAGAATTCACCTCCCTGAGGTTCAGGATAGGTCAGAGAGTGCTGTCTGATTTGAATACTGGGAAGTACTGGGAGAAGAAACTGGTGGAACTGGGCGAGGGCGGTACCTGCTCTATGGCCCCTTTGAGGAGGAGGGATTCAATCTTCTCGAGGAGGGCTGGACTGGTGGGGGTGGAATAGAAGACGCCTAGAGATGGAATACTTTGAAACTCGATGGCGCAATCAAGATGGACGATGGAAAGAACCCAGGGCTCTGAAGTGATCTCGCACCAGATGTTGAAGTGGCGAGCCAGACCAGGGGTTCTAGAAAGGTGGGCGGGCAGATCAAACAGCGGTAGAGGTGGCGATCTGCAAGGGAAGTCAAAAGCGAGATTTAGCAGTAGAGGAGGACTTCTTGGAGGTTGGTTGGTGCCATCTGAAGGAGTGTCACGAGTAAGCTGGAAGAGAGGCCTGAGTGGACACCCGGCGAGGTGAGTGTGACCTATAAGAATAGGCAGAATGCCACCATGAGGAGTGTGACGAGGATGGTCTCTTGGACTGAGGAGTGGGATGGAGGCCCATCTTCTTAGCCAAGACAAGACAAGATCTGCTGGTTGGAGAGGGCTACAGACTTATTGTAGAACTGGATGACACTAGTTCTATGGTTGTTCGGCAGGTGAAAGAGCAGAGGAAAGAATCTGTCCCAGATGTTCCTCTGACAGGCAGCCAGGGACGCCTGCGTATTCGAGATCCTGGCGATCAGAGAGGACGCAGAGTAGAAATGTCAACCGAAGGTGTCCAAGCGGCAGCCTTCACGGTCTGGAAGTGTCACGTGAGCCCGCCCCCCTTAGTTTGAGAGGATTCGGCAACTATCGAGTTTGGTGTAGGATGGTTAAAAAGTTCACATCCTTTTTCTGAGACTGGTAGAGATGCTCCAGGCGGTGGCAGATTGGCTGGAGCGAAGCTGTCTGGGCCCAGGGGTGTTTGAACACTGCCTGCAAGACAGGGAAGAACAGAATCAGAGGCTGCATTCGACATAATGGAACACCAGGTCTTGCACTGTCAGAGCAGGTCTAGAAATATCCAGGCCAAGAGCGTTGGCCATCCTGACCAGGATGTCAGAAAATTGCTTGACATCCTTCAGAGCGAAATCCGGGGTTGGATCTCCAAGGGCCAACAGCGGAGAGGTATGAGAGTCACGCGTAGAGTCCGTGGAATCACTATCAGAATCATAAGAGGCCGAGGACTGAGACGGGGACTGATGTGACCAGGATGGATCCGGTACCAGAACAGAGGAAACAGCCGGTGGAGCACTAGCGGAGACCGGAAAAGCCACTGGGGCCGGTATCATAGATGGTACTGGGGGCGTTATCGACGCCGTTACCGATATCAATGTCGAGGACACCAGAACAAATGCCGAGATTGGGGCAACGACAGATTGCATCAGTACCGAAGCCGTTAGAGATGTTGGCAATGTAGATGCAAGGTGGGTATCCAGTGGAGGCCGAGAGACTGTTGCCATCACCCGAGGAGACAGTGATATCAGCCTTCAACGAGGCAACCGGTCATGGGACCGGTGGTGAGCTTGAGAGAGCTGGTAATATGGAGAATGAGACCAAGAACTGGTCCTCAAACGTCGGTATCGAGAGCGGCATCGCTAGTGAGATGTGGAAGAGCATGATCGAGAGCAGGAATGCCGCGGGCAATAGGGAGACCAATGATGAATGTCCAGATGGTATTGATCACGATAGGCCGGTGAATAAGAATTATATGAGCCAGGTTGTTCTCTCCGCAGATGCTCATGGCCGTAACGAGCAACGTAAGAGACTGAAGAGAAGGGTGGGTCGAGCCTCGCCCGGAAGGGTCACGTTCTGCGCGGTAATCCCAATGACGCAGGGATCTACCTCTATTGCCATGTCCCGGAGAGTGCACCATGCTAGATCGAGGGCGATCATGGGAACAAGCCCGAGGAGCATCCAAAAGGGATGGATGGTCCAACTTGGGGCCAGCAGGAATGAGAATCAGAGGAAGCAGGGTTTGTATAGCCCTGTCTGGGCTGACGTGAGCGGTGGAGACACCAGCGGCGAGAGTCGACATTCGGAAACTTAAGTTAAGTCTACAGGCACCGGGACCGAGAACACTGGGAGCTGGACATCATCACGCTCCGGTGAAGGGTCGGGAGCATCCTCTTCCTCCACAGTAGCCATCGAAGGCTGTGTTGGAGGGGGCGTCAGCAAGGGGGCCAACTGGCAGCCTGAAGGAGAAGGAGAGCGACGTTTCTCCTTCTTCTTCTCCTTAACGGAAGAGTCAGCAAGGTGGGTGGAAGCTTGCTTAGGCTGAGCAACCGTAGGAACCTTGCAAGGCTGAGTAGAAACTGGCTGAGAGCTAGAAGAAGCTTCCCCAGAGGAGCAGATGATAATCGGCCTTCCGGAGAGCTTCAGAATCCTTGGTAATGTGGAAATTGGAGACAAAGCCATTGAAGACGATACCGGTACCGGTACCAATGCGATCGGTACTGATGCGGTTGATGCCAGAGGCAAGATTGGCACCATGGAAGAGGGCGTCGATGAAGGTCTCGAAGTCGAGAGGGGCCGAGGAGAAGGTTGAGCCATGGAGGAGGTGAAAAGGGCGGTATTCGAAGCTGCCTGCTCCTTTATTCGAAGGGCTTGCTCTCAACAATAAGACTTCAACTGGGAGGCTCTGTTTTTCAGAGTTTGAGAGGTGAAGTCTTTACAGATAGAACACGCCTGGATGTTATGGGCCTCTCCGAGGCAGAACAGGCACTCGGAGTGGCCGTTGGACAAGGAGAGCTTGCGACCGCAAGACACACACAATTTAAACAACGACAACATAGAAGGGGGAAGAGTTCTTACAGACTTTTTTGTTGGAAACAGCAGAAAGAACGGTAGAAGAATGAAGAACAGCGAAGCAAAACAAACTGCTCAATGAGGAAGGCTTTCCGAGCTGCTAACAGGTCAGTGGATGAAAAGAAACTGAGGAGAGACTGTTAGCTTGGCAGGACTGAGTATGCTCAGTACCGGATGGGGGAGGGGTTCCCACCAAGCTGCTCAGCTCTGGAACTTTCCAAAAAGCTACTGCACATGCATGAAGATTCTCATTGTGTGAGGCACAGAGACCACGAAGAAGAACAGAGGATTATTTGGGACTGTCCCTGCTATATAAAGGCAGTCAGAAGGTATGAAATACCTGCCAGATAGAGGCAGTGAAACCTTGGGGGCATTTAGAAGAGAGATGTACCTGGACATTCAGGCAGGTTTCTCCACATTTATTTTGTTCTTTAGGAGCTAATTTTCTCTAATGGTTGGTATGAAGAGGGTGATTTGGCTGTTAAGAACATACACATTCTTCTTTGACACTAAGAGGAAAAGTACTCTGATTGTTCAAAACAATGCCCTGCAGTAGAGAATGATCATAATTTAAGAGTAGGTTTGAGAATTTTTTTTCTACAAATATTTTTAGTAATTTAAGAAACAGATAATCTTCTTAATAAGTTCAACATTTGTTTAGATCCTTAACTATACATTATACTATTGACACCTTATATATAACATAAAATGAAATCGACCTCGATAGTATTACTATGCCAACCTAACCAAAAAAAAAAAAAACCAGAAAGGAAAAAAATAGCAGGGGTAAGAAAAGAAGAAAAGAGGAAGAAAAAAAGGGAAAAGGAACAAGCCCTCATTCAATACACTTGTTTAAGCTCTTAATGTCTCATTCCTTAATAGATATTTGTTAATAGAAAAAATTGTTATTATATCTATAAAATAATCAAGTGGACTTCTTGGCAAAAAAAAAAAATTAGATATGGACCAAGAAATTTCCCACACTGAGAAGCTGACAACTGCAGATTTTTGTGATATTCTTCTTACAACCTTCCTTAGTAATATGAGAGGAATTACTCACTTAGGAGTTTGTAAAATGCAACTGGAAATAAAAGTGTTCTAATATAGCACATCCAGATAAATACTGTACAGCCACACTGCATTCTCCTCTTAATTATCTTTGTCTCATTCAACAACATTATATAACATTTATATAACATTTTAAATTATAAATAACATATCGTATACAGTAAATTATACATTTACACTTAACTTAGAATACATACACAACTCCTTACAAAAAGAAAAAGATAACAACTCAGAACTAGCCCTTCTCTAGACAACCTGCCTTAATACCCAAATTACTTCTTGATTTTTTCTAGATTGCATCTTTTAAAAATACTTAGCATGATTCCCACCATCTCATATTTTCTGAGATTTAAAAAGAGTTGGTTTGAGTAATGTGAAGTTTCTCAGTGGGATACACCTTGAATCCCTAGGCAGTTACTCAAGCTACAGATCAACTCACTCCAATCTCCTTTAAATCTTTGTCTTGCAACAGCTGTAGAGGATCAATGAAGTTTTGCTTGACGCTGATGTCCAAAGAGTCTTTCACTTCAGCCATCTGCTTCATACTTTCCCCCACATCGATCAGTGTAGCACCTTGAAGTGAAAAAAGCAATGTTTGTATATCACACATAGTATATTACTTTTAAATAACTTTAACATTTGGAAAATCTATGAATTAAATGTGCATCCTTATTCATTCTCCATTCTCAGAAACACAAACCATTTCCATTCCCGCCACTGTCTTTCCCAATACTCCTCCAGCCTACATATCCTTGCCAGAATCAGTTTACACCCTGAGGAGGCAGCACACTGCAAAGACACTTAGATATTACATGCATATCTTGGTTAACAAAGCATCACAAAAAGCAGTTCCTTTTTACAAAGTCTTTTAATACCACTTAGCTCCCTTTTTCCTCTTTGTCTTATGTCTAGCAGGAAGTTTTGGTTTGGGATGGTCTGGGGTTTTTTTAGAACCATTGGGAGGGTGGTGCAGGAGGGCTGGAGAAACACAAACTTTCAGTGCTGGCGTGCAGCAGCGTGCCTGGAGTAAATAATGCAATAAAGCTTGATCTTGAAAGAATGAGATTCTATTCTAACTCATCCTAGTTTGCCTGTGTGTGTACACCTACAACAGCAAGATAAACAGCAACTACCTCCAGAATCCATTACTGAGCATGTGTGAACAGCCAAACAGAGAAATATAGTAAATCAGATCAGACAGCCTCACCAACTCCCTGCAGCACATTAAGAAAGCACAGTTCTATCAGTATTGCCATCAAAATTGAAGTCATAACAAAACTAGAGGCTGCTGAGGGAAAAACATACATTATCTTTGGGTGCATACTGAAAGAAGTTTTTGAAGGTCCAAAACATTTTGTTCGTTTTGCACGGCTTACCTGACCTGGTTGTTTCATTTCACATGTGCATATTGCCAGTTTTGAATAAAAAGTTTGCTGAGACACCTTGAATTGCTCTTCTTTTGGGAATTGTAGGAATCTACTCCTTTTCTTTCTATACTATTCCTATTCTGTCTATTTTATATCTACCCCGGTACCACATTTTCTCTTAAAGAAGTGATGCCCAGGAACATATTTACTTTGTTAACTGAGATATACCTGTACAAGCAACTCTGGGAAACTCTTCTGAAATCATGTACCAATGATTGTTGCCCGAAAGCCACTTTCTTCAGCTAGCTTTGGTCACTGGTCATTAACCTGCACCAGCACCCTACGTCAATAAAACCGTAATTCCCAAAGTGTGCTGGAATCTAGTAATGTGCCACAACCAAATAGTTAAGTAATTCAAAAGGCAACCACAAGTAGAGATGCACATAACAGTCTTAATCTAGTTTGTGTATTGCTTTCCTGGAGAAAAAAAGAAAACAACCTCACAGAGAGAAAATGACAATCTGGATTGGTGTTTTATATGACAATCTATATATGCAGTAATTTCAAAGAGGTAGCTATATTAATTAGTTTGAGTACAGAAAGATTAAAAAAAGAGTCTTGTAGCACTGTTATTATAGCAATCATTTTGGTGGATTCCCCAGGTGCACAACGGAGTGCAAGTCTCAGAGGTACCTGTATACAATTACATAGGTGGGGGAGTAGGATCAGGATTAAGTAGAATAATGAAAATGACAAATATATTATTGACCCTGATCATAATAAGCCTGTTAAGAAATGAACAAAGGTGGACCACTGTTGGCATGAATAAGTTAAACTACACACAGACAGCTGAGAGACAACCTCTGAAGGTTAGTATAAGAAATGATACAACCTGATGAAGGAATTCCTCATAGATGAAAAAAAAATATAGCCACACCAGAGAAACCTTTATTAAGCATCTTCTGTCTCAGGATGGACACCTGAATGGGCACCAATTTTCTACCCCTCACACTCCTCAGGCCACACCACTTCTCCAAAATAACAAACAGAAGTGACAGTACATCACTTTCAGTCATGATTTTGTAAGGAAAACTGAGGAAAATGGAGGCACTGGAGAGGAATGCAGAACTTCTAGGAAGAGCTGAGGACTGGTTTTTCTTTTTATTAGGGTTGTTAGAATGACAACTGGACACATCTCCTCTCTCTTTAATGGCAAAGCAATAAAGTGTGAGCTTGGAAAGAATGGGATTCTACTCTAGTACATCCTATTGAAGAGGAAATTTCAGCAGGTGTTGCTTGTTGCCTACCACGAAACCAGGTAACAAGCAACACCTGCTGACATTCCTCTTCCACAGAGTCATTAAAGGGACAGACAACACTTCCACTTTCCACTCTGGCAACCTTATTTTGTGCATTTGCAAGCATTTGAGAGATATTTGAATATAACTTGAAAATCATGCTGATTTAAAAAACATTGGCATATTCAGGGGGCTTTGGGGGACACAAAGGTATGGTTCAGGAGGGTCACAGTTTTCCCACTCCTGTTCTATCTACTACCCCAAATACACAGGCCAGGGAATCCTGAATGCTCTGTAGTCTCAGAGGCCATTACCATTACTGTTGGATTGTCAGCATATATGGGCTCAGTTCTCAGATGGTATGCTGCCCATACTCCCAAACACATGAGTGATGTCACTGTATTTCTGAGGAATCTCTAATCTGTCCAGAAAGACTTTATGCCAGAGTTATTAACACAATTGCCATTTTCTTTGGCTCATTTTACTCTGATCCCACCTTCACAACTGTGCACATACATCTAAAGTCTGCATAATGTACTTGAACATGCATTTGAAGAATACTGTATGTATTGTACTGCATCCATGAGAGCTTGGGCCAAAATAAATCTATTGTCTTATAGGTGCTACCCCTTTTTAATCTGCATGTGTGTAAATACTACTCTCTCACATTAAGTTCACTCATCCTTTTGTTTTCTCCCTTCTTAAGCTCATTTGGGTAGAAATGTGTCTTTTTTGTGTTGGAAGGAAGTTTATGAAACTCTTTGGCAAGTGTCACATACACGGGCTGTATAAATAACAACATCACATATGCTGCACAAACTCACCAAATGTAGAGTCATCTCCAAGTTCTCTCCCATATCTGAGCATGCAGTCCCCAAGTATGCCTTCTGTCTGTGGATAGCCTGTGGTTTTAACCTGTCCTCGAATCTTGGACATTGTATTCAGCATACCCAATCTAGCTCTGTATGCTTAAAAAGAGAGTTTAAGACAACTGAAACTAAAACATCTATACATTTCAAGAAGGATTATGCAATTTTTGTCCTCAAATCTGCAGAATTAGTGCAACATACTATCCTACCTTTGTTATTATGGTCCATAGATGC
The DNA here is from genome assembly GCA_948472985.1 of Iguana delicatissima. NCBI lineage: Eukaryota > Metazoa > Chordata > Lepidosauria > Squamata > Iguanidae > Iguana > Iguana delicatissima. The sequence goes on from CAOKZL010001298.1 coordinate 119,172, forward strand.
AACTCACACAAGCTGACAACATGTAAAATAAATTAAAGTCACAATGACCATTAAAGAACATAGTAGTCAAGCCATATAGGCAGGATTCAATTCAGATATCTTTCACTAATACAGAAGTTAACTGTTCTCTAATCCTGACAGCCTCAGACAAAAATTTGGCAATGATCAAGGTCACACTGAGATTCTTGTCTTCCAATACAAATTGGACATAAAACTGGGCAGGTTGTCCTGGTAGGTTAGCCAATAATGAACTGATGATGTGTTGTCAAGCCTGCCTATAGAATCTAAAAAGAAGAAGAATATGCTTAATGGATTCTACCTCCTTCTTACCACAGGGACACAATCTTGCAGTGGAATCTGGCTTTCATAAAAAATCTGCAGCTAGCAACAGTCAAATTCTATCCAGCTACATGAAATGGACCACCATGTTCTCCACTCAAGGAGCTCAAGGAGAAGGAATGAGTATGAATGAGGCTGGCGGTTGCAGAAAGCAACGTCTCACCATCTTTATTTTACTGATTTGAGAGCAATGCTATAGCCCAGATATAGAAGGTAAAATGACAACACTCTAACTGAGGCAGCTTTTGGGGAGACAAAATTTGTCCTGGCATAAAATACTGTTATACCTTCCATGACTGTTGTAAGCAAAGCTGTGTAACTGATGCAATCTCTAGGAGTGAAGGATATAGCACTGAGTACAGAATTTATCTTTTTGAAAATATTAAAGCAGAATTATATATTTGCTGTGATTAAGACAGACAGACAGACAGACAGACATTTAATAGCATGTTGCCAGTCCTTATGGTTGAGAAATTTTTCCTAATACAACAAAATAAATATGATTTAATAGGCATCACTGAAACCTGGTGGGATGAGTCTCATGATTGGAATGTAGGAATAGAGGAGTATAACCTATTTTGCAGAAATGGACCAAACAAGAAAGGAGGAGAAGTAGCCTTATATTTCAAGGATGTTTTCACCTGTGAAGAGATCCATGACTTAAATCCAGGAAGCCAGGTCGAGAGCATCTGGGTAAGAATTAAGGGAGCGAAAAACAGTAGGGATGTGATTGTGGGGGTTTGCTACAGGCCTTCAGGCCAGCCTGAGGACTTGGACGATGCCTTCCTGGAGAAGATGACCTCACATTCAAAAAGGAGAGATACAGTAGTAATGGGAGATTTCAACTATCCTGATATATGTTGGCAATCAAACTCTGCCAAGACCACAAGGTCCAACAGGTTCCTTGATTGCCATGCAGACAATTTCATGGTCCAGAAGGTAGAAGAGGCAACAAGGGGATCAACCATTTTAATAAGATCTGATCCTGACCAACAGGGATGACCTTGTTGATGAGGTGGAGGTGGTGCAAGTGACCATGCTCTATTGGAATTTGTCATTCAGTGGGAAGGAAAAGCCAAGTGTAGCCAGACACGCATCCTAAACTTTAAGAAAGCTGATTTCTGTAAACTTAGGGAATTAGTTGCTGAAGTCCCAAGGTCATGAATACCGAAAGAGAAAGGAGCTCATGATGGCTGGGAGTTTCTTAAAAGTGAGATACTGAAGGCCCAATTTAAAACTGTGCCAGTAACGAGGAAAAATGGCAGGCGTCTAAAGAAACTGAAATGGTTGACAAAAGAACTCTCAGCTGAGCTAAGTGTTAAAAGAAACATGTACAGGAAATGGAAGACTGGTAAAACCACCAAAGAAAAATTCAAGCAAATAGCCAGGAGATGTAGAGAGAAGGTCAGAAAAGCTAAGGCGCAGAATGAACTCAGGCTTGCCAGAGATATTAAAAAAAATAAAAAGGGCTTGTTATATGTACACAGATATGTCCACAGCAAAAGGAAAAGCAAGGAAATGATAGGTTCGCTGAGCAGGGAAAATGGCCAATTACTAACAGAGGGAAGAGTGAAGGCAGAACTACTGAGCACTTTCTTTGACTCAGTTTTCTCCCAAAAGGATAGAAGTACTCAACCCAGGGGATGGGCGGCAGGTGAGGAAGGGGAGGGGGAATGCAGCACAAAATAAGTAGGGTAGTAGTAGAGGAATTCCTGGCTAAACTAGATAAATTCAAGTCTCCAGGGCCAGATGAACTACATCCAAGGATATTAAAAGAACTGGCAGAAGTCATTTCAGAACCACTCGCAATAATATTTGAGAACTCTTGGAGAACAAGAGAAGTCCCAGCAGACTGGAGGAGGGCAAATGTCATCCTCATCTTCAAGAAGGGAAAAAAGAGGACTCAAACAATTATCGACCAGTTAGCCTGGCATCAATACCAGGAAAGATCCTGGAGGAGATAATTAAACAGACAGTTTGTAATTACTTAGAAAGCAAGGCCGTAATTACTAAAAGTCAACATGGATTTCTCAAAAATAAGTCATGCCAGACTAATCTTATCTCTTTTTACAATAGAGTTACAAGCTTGATAGATGAAGGGAATGCTGTGGACGTAGCATATTTTGATTTGAGGAAGGTCTTTGACAAAGTTCCCTGTGACATTTTTGCAAAGAAGCTAGTAAAATGTGGGCTGGACAGGACTACTGTTAGGTAGATTTGTAATTGGCTTACCGACCAAACCCAAAGGGTGTTCACCAATGGCTGCTTTTCATCCTGGAGAGAAGTGACTAGTGGGGTGCCACAGGGTTCTGTCCTGAGCCCAGTACTATTCAAAATCTTCATCAGTGGCTTGGTTGAAGGAGTAGAGGGCATGCTGATCAAATTTGCAGATGATACCAAATTGGGAGGGATTGCTAATGCCCCAGAGGACAGGATCAAATTTCAAAATGACCTTGACAGATCAGAGAGCTGGCCAAAGCTAACAAAATGAATTTCAACTGAGAGAAATGTAAGGTCCTAGGCGGAAAAAATGGAATGCACAAGTAGAGGATGGGGGACACATGGCTGGATGACAGTACATGTGAAAGGGATCTAGGAGTCTTGGTGGACCAGAAGCTGAACATGAGTCAGCAGTGTGATGCGGCAGCCAAGAAAGCCAACACAATTCTTGGTTGCATCAATAGGAGTATGGTGTCTATATCAAGGGAGGTAATGGTACCACTGTATTCTCCTTTGGTTAGACCTCTTTTGGAGTACTGTGTCCAGTTCTGGGCACCTCAATTCAAGAAGGATATCGACAAGTTGGAGTGTGTCCAGCGGAGGGCGACCAAAATGGTGAAGGGTCTGGAAGCCATGCCCTACGAGGAGCAGCTTAGGGAACTGAGTATGTTTAGTCTGCCGAAAAGCAGGTTAAGAGGGGACATGATAGCCCTGTTTAAATATTTGAAGGGTTGTCATGTCGAGGAAGACTTGTTTTCCGCTGCTCCAGAGACTAGGACAAGGAGCAGTGGAATCAAGCTGCAAGAAAGAAAATTCCACCTGAACCTCAGCAAGAACTTCCTGGTGGTTAGAACTGTCCGGCAATGGAAATTCTGCCTAGGAGTTTGATGGAATCTCCTTCTTTGGAAGTTTTTAAGCAGAGGCTGTATGGCCATCTGTCGGGATTCGTTTGATGTGTGTTCCTGCAAAGCAAGGAATTCGACTGGATGGCCTCTGTGGTCTCTTGCAACTCTGTGATTCTATGATTATAAACCAGCAGTGGGAGACAAAGACTGGCAGGTCACATTGCCCACCCCAGGAATCTTGGAGGGATTCAAAGCCCTGCTGCATCCCATTCCCAAAAATTAGTTCCAAATGTCCCACACATCTGCTAGGAAACATTTGGGTGCTCACATTTTTTTTTTAATTTTTTTGTTTCAAATACAGAAATACACAGAGAGTATTTATAAATATACACGCAGAGTATATATAAAACCGAGGCTTTGGAGGGCCTCAAATACAGTCCACAGACCATTCTTTTATCACCATTGTTACGAAGAATACCCACATGATAAGGTGGAAGTGCTCTAAAGGGTTGAAGAAAAGTCACCTATAAGGAACACAGAGAGCCTCCTTATATCAAGATGATTTGACATGTAATCTAGCACTATCTATTGTGCTGTTAATGATTATGCAGAGTTCTATGCACATTTTTCTTTTTATCATCTGTCACTCCATTTTTTTAATGGGACGTGCTGCAAACCCAGTGTGTGATTTTTTTGCATGCAATGTCATTAATTCTACCATTAAGTCATGGTACCACCCCATTGCTCAGTATCGCTGAAATCAGTGGGTGTTTTGAGTAGGTCAAGTATGCAGGGTGAAGTTGTGCCCAAGTCAAAGCAGACGGTTCCATCAAATTGGGTGTGCAGTGCATGAGATTTAACAGACCCTGCTAACAAATGTCATTTGTTTTCAATAGTGAAGTCCAATAGATGAGTAATTCCTCCCTTTTCCTCAAAATGTGAATTATGCAGACTAGTAACAATCATCATGCCCAGTAAAAAGGATGAAGTGGGTGTGCAAATGGAGAGGAAAGGATGCAGGAATCTAAGAGATGTAAATCCTTCATTTTTTAATGCTTTGCTTTCATACTATGTTTTGCATTCATTAAGACCTTTGGCAGCTCAAAATTTGGTACATAAAAGGGATAGTCAAAAGTTAGAATTCAGCGGTACATTATAATAACAAGGCTGTTTGCAGCTTCAGGCAAAAAACATGGTGGTATGGGCTCTCATACAGAAAAGCTAATTGGACTTGCAACCGAGAATGGCGATGGGGCTTTTTTTCTCCCCTGCACCTGAAAGCCATAGCTAGTCTAAGGAACAATGAATACCACAAGGCACACTGTTCTCCCTTCTGACACCTTGCTGTTGCCTCTTTCCAGCATCTACAACCTGAGGTAATCATCCTTCTCTGCTTAACTGTGGGCCTTTTGACTTTTATCACAGGCAAAAGTTACTAGCAGATATGGTTGCTCAAAGATTCTATATAGTATGTATTTCACAGAAAACTAACCTGATCCCCATTGCTCAAACTGACATGTGGAGAGAAATACAGTCATCCTTTGGATTTAGCACTTCACTGAATGTTGACGTTGGCTCATCAAACATAACAAAGTGCATTTAAAAATGCATATTTTAGGACAGAATATGTATAGAAATTCACACTGTCAGAAAACATGTTTTGAAATGCAGATTTTGTGAGAAAATACATCCAACAATGCCTATTTTCAGTATACTTTTAATAACTTTCATGCTGATAAAACAATGTAGATTACTGCAGAACATATTTATGGAAAAGAATACCAGCCGCTGCAGCCTATATTTCAGAGGAAGCAACTCAGAAAACCACCTCTGAGTATTTTTTGCCTAAGAAAACCCTATGAAATCCGTGGGATCACCATAAATCAGCAAGCAACTTGAAGGTATGAACGAACACACTCCCACACACACCCACATACACGGGTGAAAGTGAGCTGCACTGAAATCCACTGATCCATCAATCCATTTATTTATAGTTATTCTTGGACTGCTCATTCCAACAAAAGCTCATGTGAAAAACTCCTTACAGAATAAAAACACTAAATTTCACAGGACTATACCTTTGCCTCACCAAGGCCCTTTCTGCAGGATAGTGGTGTCCCAGCATGGAGACGTGAGAGGAACAAGACTGCAATGACACTTGGACGTTATCGACCACCCTTCTTGCATCCCCAGCCAGTGCAACTGTGGGCTATATCATTGACAGAAAAACTCAGTCAATGGCTCCTGACAGCAAGACGCTTCCATCAAGGCTTCCCATGCAAAAGTGCTCGAAACACAATCACATGCTTCCTTCCCCATTGCAGCATGGGAAGAAGGTTGGCTGCAGTGCGGAAGGAAGGAGTGTGTCCTTCGCACTCCCTTCTGCAAGCAGCTGGCCAGGTGCAGAGGAGAAACTAGAAGACATACTCCCATCCCAGCAGAGGTGCTGCCAGGATTGTGACGGGATGATGTGGGAGAGCATCATCGTGCAGAAATGACCCAGGAGAATGCATAATTGCACCAGTACTAGCTGTATGGACAACACAATATTAATAGTAATATTTCCCAGCCCATTTCAAATATCAGCATCTCTCAGGGGAAAAAAATGCTTCACAACCAAAGCTGTTGATCTGCTTTCCCATTCAACAGAGTAATATTTGTTGTTTTTCCTTCACAAGACAGAAACTCAATTTGCTGAATAAGTGGAACAACCCAATTGTCTTAGTTAGTTATTTATGAAGCAATTTTTCTTTTGAGAAGAGGGCTGATGTTGAGAACATATTGAAAATTAAGGATAGAGGGGTTTTTGGGGGGGGGGTCTACTGTTGATACTGTTGATTCCCCGCCCCTAATCCTTACAGCTGTTAAATCTCTTTTAACTGCTTCCAACTTGAGATCTGTGCCACCTCATTATGTACCTTTGTGATGTGCCACCAGGAATTGGAGTGGCAAAGTGATGGTCAGTACACCAAAAGCGTGCAGCCCACACAAAGTGAGGTTACAAGGTTCCATTTGTTACACCCTCCATAATGTAAGTGCTAATGCTTTTGCACGGTGTGTGTTCCTAGCTTGTGATTCTCTACTCTTTGGATTCCATACCATGAAGGAAAAGGGAGGAAAGGTTTGGATAGTGAGAGTTTAGGGTAAAGTGGGTGCTATTTACTAATTCAGAGAGAAGCAAAGAAGCAATCATGGCTTAGGCTAGAACTCCAAGGACAGTACAAACTGGGAATTGGAGCAGCAGAGTGATGGTCCGTACGCCAAAAGTACTATGATTTATCTGGTAAAAAGCAAGGGTTTAAATACTCTTTTCCTGCCCTGAGGGGAGGACAATTTCCATACTGGTAAGAATACAGAGGACAGCAGGCAAAACAGTATCAGTATTATCAAACTGTGTCAGCAGTGGGCTCTGCTTAGATGCTGACTTTCTGGTAGGTTCCCATGGATCCCAGATGCATGTTGTTGTTGTTGTTGTTGTTGTTGTTGTAGCTGTTGTGTGCCTTCAAGTCATTTCCAACTTATGGCGACCCAAAAGTGAACTCATCACAGAGTTTTCTGGGACTGAGGGTATGTTATTGTACTCAATGCCAACCAGTAGGTTTCCATGGCTGTGTGGGAAATTGAACCTTGGTCTCCAGCGTCATAGTCTAATACTCAAACCACTACACCAAGCTGGCATGTCTAACTTAAATCACATTGATTTATGGTATAGTCTGGCAAAACTACTCCTGAGTGTTCCCTGCCTAAGAAAACCTTATAAAATTCATGAGATCTCCATGAGTTATCAGGTAACTAGAAAGCACACACACAAACACATACTAAGCATAACTAAGTCTGGAACCAATCTAACATCACTATCAGGAAGTGAAGCTACGCTTACAGATCTGGTAGCTTGGACTCTCAGAGATAAAAGTTTGGTGAGCAGTAACTTTTGAAAATACTGCCTAAATTATCATTTGCTATGTTGTTGGTTTACCTGGATTGGGCTGGAGATATTCAGTGGACTTTGAGAGAAGTTCTGCCACAGCTTTGTTGGTGACATCAATTTTCTGCAACAAAAACATAAACCCTTTAAAAGAGGTTTCATATAACACCAACATTACTTATTGTCCCTCTAATGCTTACAAAAGTTGTGTACAGGCTAGGACCAGCCATTTGTAACCTGGTGCCCTCCAGGTGTTTCAGTCTGCAAGTGCTATATCCACATCTATTTCCCTGCATGAATGGTAATGGGCATTGTAATTCAAAAAATCTGGTGGGACTTGAGTGGAAGGTCTATATGTTCCATGGCAATACAGCCACAGAAGTTACTCTACCAATTAAGCAAAATGACACAGAAAGATGTTAAGTCACAGTGTTGAGAACAAAATGTGACTGTGGCAAGAAAGACTCATGAATGTTTTGCCTCTTATTTATTTTATTTTGTATTAAAGATTTCTATATTACCTTTCAAAGCAAAATGCTGTTTCCAAGGCACACAACAAACACATTCACGAGTTATAACAGCAATAACTAAAATATTAAAACATGTAGAATTGCATGTAAAGATATTGAGAAATGTAAGAACTTAGAAGACCAAAAAAAAAAAAAGCATGAACAACTTCAGAACAAATGGTCAAAATGGAGGCAAACATATCACTTTATAAGAAAGTTAAAGGAAAATTTGAAGAAGGAGCAAGCATTATGCTAAAACCACCCCGCATTCTTTATCTAGACTGCTTTTTCATTTTTAAAATCTTTAGGGCTCACTTAAAAGAAAGTTGGCAAGCAGTCCCAATGGTGACGGTAGAGGCACTGGGACTACTGCAGGAACTGCAAAGCTGATCAGGTTGCCTAGTTATAGGAAAGCAACATTTAAACAGAGACTTTTTGCATAAGTAAGCAGTGTCCACCTGTCACTCACTAATATGTAATCCAACGTATATTTTGCACTACAATGCTCATAAACTCCAGCAGCATGGCAGTGCACAGAGATTGTAGGCATTATAATCCAAAAGATACAGATTCCCATGCTTCTCTTTGTGCATGGTTAGCTTATTGTATTAAACCAATAAGGTAAAGTGGACAGACTAGAGGCCTGCTCATGCTATGGACTGATAGCAATATAGCAATAGCAGTTCCATTTCTATACCACTTATCAGTGCTGAGCCCTCCTTAAGTGGTTTACAATGTGTTTAGCTAACTGCTCCCAACAAGCTGGGTACTCATTTTACCGACTTACGGAAGGATGAAAGGCTGAGTCAACCTGGAGCCCTGCAGGATCGAACTCACAACACTGTGGCTGCAGTACCAGCATTTAACCACTGTGCCACCAGGACTCTTCATAGTGCTATTATTCCACTTTCACTGTCATAGTCCTACGGAATCCTGGGATTGGCAATTTAGACAGAGGCATTCTTAGTCAGAGCATTACAGTGCCTCACTAATCTACAGACCTTAGGGTTCCATATGATGGGGCAATGGTTAAAGTAGAATATCTTATCTTTCTGTAGTGTGAATGGGTCCTTTGAACGAGGACTGGAATGCGTGGGCCAATTATTAGCCTCTTCTAATTACTTCAGTAGGGTTTCCAGTTCTGAGGGCAGGGGCTCTATCCTCTGGCCCTCAAGGTAAAAGGGAGGAACCTCAGGGCAAGAGGGCTACGTTGAAAAGTATGTTTATCTGCATTTCCCTCTTTACTTCACCTTGTGTTTCTTATTTAAAAAAGCACCCTTTGTGCAACTGTGCTTCACACTTAGATAAAATGCTTAATAACATCTCTAGAGTCTGTTTCTTGTGACATCACAAAGGGCTGTTCCAAGGTCTCAGATTCTGGCCCCGAAATCTCAGGGCCTGTATCTTCCAACCTTATACCTCAATGAGTATTTATGAAGATGAAAGGAGAAAGACCCAAGTATGCCACAGCCCAGGATCTTTGAGGAAAAAGCAACATACAAACCTAATACTTACATAAAACTATAAACTAAACCTGGAGCTGTTCACATTTAGAATAACCATATAATACAGCCCTTCTAAGAATGTACCGTTTTGTAAGGAGAGCCATTTTTTAATCAGAAATAAACAATATGTTAACAACAAAAAGTTTTGATCATTTACACAGCTTACCCTTTCCATCTCTTGAAAATCATCATCTAATTTTGTTCCTTCAGCTCCACTGATCTTTTCACTGAATAGCTGCAGTAGAAAATAAAAACAGTGGCCTTCACATAGCATAAAACAAAGTACAATACTGGGCAAAAGTATAAATAGCAATAGTATTTATTTCCATACCGCCTATCAACTAGTGTTATCTAAGCGGTTTACAATGTATTTTAGCTAATTGCCACCAACAAGCTGAGTACTCATTTTACCGAGCTGTGAAAGGATGGAAGGCTGAGTCAACCTTGGAGCCTGGCAGGATCGAACTCACAACCTTGTGGTTGCAGTACTGGCATTTAACCACTGCGCCACCAGGGCTCCATAAAGGACCAAAAGGAATCCCAAGAAAACTTTAGAACTTAGAAACTACATGCTGAGCATGTATTGCATTACAAAGAAACAACCTGGTATAAAGTGACAAGATTCACCTGTCTTCCAGCATGAAAAGGAAAAAAATGAAAAGAAGGATGGGTGTGGGAAGGATCTACCAGGCTTTGAGTACTGATTTATTTTAGCATAGGCTTCCACAGATATCAGTTCATTTATTCAGTGCATCTGAAACATAATAACACAGCTATCTGTTTCAAAACACTGACTCCCAGTACAGGCATACCTCAGTTAATAAACCCTCTGACGAAGAAGCTCCTTTTTACAAAAGCTTTTTATACCTGCTCAGTCCCACTCCCTTTTATTCCCTGTCCTCTGTCTAGCTGGAGGTTTTTTTAGCAGCAATTACCCTGGTGGACCATGAAGAAGAACACTGGAAAAACACAAACATTCAGTGCTGGGTTGAAGAAGCAATAAAAAAACAAAACCAAGCTTTAGCTGGGAAAGAGCAAGATTCCATTCTAGCCAATGCCTGCCTACAACAGCCAACATAAACAGCAGCTGCCTCAAGAATCCCTTACTGAGCAAGAGTGAACAGCAAAACAGAGAAAATGGCAGAGGGATGAGACTCCCTGATCAGGTCCCCATATCAGATTTTAAATAAGCATAGATTTATATGTCTGGCCACCAAAATGGAAATCAAAATCAAAGTGGAGGCTGACAAAAAAAGTTATCCCTGGATACACTGGAAGAGGCCTTTAAGTGGTTTCTGGAAGGTTCAAAATCATAATGTGTTTTTAATTGCATTTTAACCTCTGTTGTACCCCACTTTGAGCCTTGAGGAGCGGCAGGTAACAAATAAAAAAAATATTATTTTTATTATTTTGTTTACTTAATGCAAGGCTTACTTGACTGGATTGTTTCATTCTACACATATTGGAACATGGGCAACTTCACTTCTTTTTTTGTGATGCAAGAGCATACCTCTATTCTTTCAATGTTATTTCCATCTCTGGTACTAAGTTTTCTGCTAAAGTAGTAATGTCCAAGAACACATCCACTTCATTAACTGAGGTACACCAGTACAGTCGGCCCTCCACATTTGTAGGTTTCACTTTTGCAGATTTGATTATCCACAGATTATTTGCTGTCACCTCTACTGCCTCCCTATGCCATTTTTAATAGGGACTGCAAGCCTTGTGAGACTTGAGAAACTGTGAATGCTTGTAAGTCCCTATTAAAAATGGTGTGGGGCAGCAGTGGAGGTGGCAGTAAGCCCCACCACCCACCCACTTCTGCCTTGTGAAGGAACCCTGATACCTCAAAGGAATCCACGGTGGGTTGAACATGGTGATCATACTTTTTTTGTATGTGTTACATATGGTTTGGGAGGGCCTAGAGTTATTCATGTTTTTTCTACTTTCACAGGGGTCCTGTGCCCCTAACCCTAGCAAATGTGGAGGGATGACTGTATTTCATGGTTGTCAGGACTTTGTGTGTTTGGAACAATTCTCAGCACCAAGATTCACTACCAGAAAACCCCCACTTCTTCTCAGCTTAGTATATTGTATTTATTCTGTATTCATTCATTATATAACAACCCCTGGTTTCTGCTGCTTGGTTGTGTTGTTCGTTTTTTTTTTAACACTTTCCTCATGTTTTTCTTTTCCTTCTTTGTCAGGTTTCTTATATTGATTTGTTATTGTTTGCAACAAATAAAATTTTAAAGACCCACCAAGATTTACTATTGGTGAATTCCCATTTTATTTTTGCCTAGGATATTACTTTTATTGCGTATTCACTTAGCGTATGACAGACTCTCCTTCACCAGCTTCTGAAAAGAGTGTAATGTGATGATACAGTACAACCCCCGTATCTGCAGGGGATTGGTTCCAGCCCCCTCCCCGGATACAGAAATCCACGGATAGTACCAAACGCCCTGGGCCTTGATCACGGTGGGCCCTGGGCCTGCGGCTGGAGGCAGGAAAACAGCGGGGAGTGCAATCCCGCGCTCCCCACTGTTTTCAACTAAGGATAACTGAATCCGCAATTATGAATCCATGGAAATGGGGGTCGTAGTGTAATATTATTTTACAGAGGCTCCGTTTTACAGTGCTCCGTTTGAAACTCTGCTCAAGGATAGGGCAGGCAAAATCCAAGAGCAGCATCCACACCCTGGAAGCTATCATGGGCCACACCTGTCATGTGTTTCAGAGTTTGCTTCTGGTCTTCTAAAAACCATTGCTATTGCTGTGTGCCTTCAAGTTGTCTCTGACTTATGGCAACCCTAAGGAGAACCTAACATGTGGTTTTTTTAGCCATTATTGTTTAGACGGGAGTTGCATTTTTCCTCTTCTGTGGCTAAGAGAGTGTGACTTGCCCAAGGTCCCCCAGTGGGCTTTTATGGCTGAGCTGGGATTTGAACGTTGGTCTCTAGAGTTGTGGTCCAACTCTCAAACCACTACACCAAGCTGGCTCTCTCTTTTGGTCATACGTGAGCCAAGAGAGGTGTGTTGGGGTTTCATCCTGTTTTAAAAGAGAACCATCACACCTCAAACTGTACTTCTCAGAATGAAGTAATTCTCCATTTTTGATCATTTTCCCAACAAGAGAGATCCAGAGGCCCACAAATATGGGCCAAGGCCATGTGTGACCCACCACTGCTCTATGTATATGTATGCATGTTTAGTTTAATGATAAAGAACCACAAGATAATGATGCCCTGAAGTTGTCCATTATCTACAAAACCACTTGTATTTTAAAGGAACTTGAGTATCTATAAAATCAGAGCAAGGCAAATAATAAACAGTAGTTACCTAGACTACATTCATTTATCTTGCAGCCCAGTCATTCCAGACATACTGGCATATACTAGTTTAAAAGGCTCCCTGTCTTTGTTCCTTATCAGAAAAGGTGGCATGGAGGTTGTCGGTCTGGCCACCCACCCTATATCCAATGCACTTTGTACACTACAGTAATGTGGCTTGGAGTTGTGTTAGAAATTGCTATGTAAGTGTCGCTGGGCTGATCTATGTTCAACTCTAGCACTCCAAAGTTGAGAGGAGGAACTGGTCACTCACAAACAGTCCAGGCAAAAATAGAAATAGGCAAGGATAGGGAACATGTACATGCATGGTGCAACCTCCCAAAGCCTTTTTTGTGGACTCTGAGTAACACCAAATAACACCATTGGCAGAATCATGACTTTGCTTACACACACACACACACATACACACACATTGGTGTTTTGGGTCTTCTCTTTAGAAAGAGGGACACTGGCACTCTCCTGCACCACAAAGAGTGATCACAGTTGTTGCCAAACTCCAGCAGTGAGAGGACACTGGGGAACAACGCAGCACCCTCCCCCCAGGTTCAAAGGGACCTAATGCAGCTCCCAACTCCAGGAAGCTGCCCACATCTGCATTAGAGGAGGACAACCCTGTTTGCCAAATTGGAAGCCTCAGAATGAGGGGGTCCACACTTGTGCGTGCAGTGAAGATTATCTCATGAGAATATTTGCATGGGTAGTCCAGGTGCAAATTCACCTCTGGGAAGTTCTGTTTCACAAACCACCTACATGACCTATCTTAGTTTCTTAACCAGCCAGCCTTCTCTTTTGTACCACTTCTCCTTATTACTCCTTTGAATTATTCTTACTCAACTCCACTACAAACATAAGGTATGATAAATGCAAGAATTTCCTTTCCAGCACCAGATTTTCATCTCCTCAGTACTCTATAGTTAACAAGAGTTTCTGCAGATCCTTCGCAGAATGCTCCATGGCCCCAAATGGCAGTTTACTCTACGCACAACCCTCTCAACAACCGTTCTCCACCACAAGGCAGTTGACGCTTCACTAACTACATGCAACTAAAAATAAAAGCATATATTCAAGAGCTCCTGTATGATCAATGATGTACTACTATTGAAATCAACTTGATTACATTATATAAAGAGGTCACCATCTTACTCTTCTTGGCTCTCAAGTGCATCATTAACAGGGAGAACTGACAAACCTATCACCTGTCTACAATTAACTAAAAAATACTGAATAGGAGCAAATCTTCAAATTAAATTGAGAACGTGTGACAAATTTTCTCTCACACACACCACTGAAAAGTGTGGGGGGGACACACACAGGCATAAGAGTTCTATCATGAAGGTCAGAGCTCTGCAGACACTCTGTGTGTGTGTGTGACACTCTGTGTGTGTGTGTGTGTGTGTGTGTGTGTGTGTGTGTGCTTTCCAGTTGCCTGTCAACTTATGATGACTCCATGAATTTCATAGGTGCCCAACCTCCTGCTTTATGTAGAGATCTATGAGCTCAGTCAGAGATTTATTTATTCTCATATTGATGTATGTATTGATTTCAAGTTTGCAACATTAATAAAGGAAGACTTAAAATAATTCAAAAAACAGAAGAATAACAACAAAAACACTTTATACTAATGAATAATAAAATAGCAACAATTAAAATTCTTCTGCTACACAGCAGCAATAAATCAACCAACAATACTTTCAGACAAATGCACATCCAAACACCAGGGTTCCAGGCTCTGTTTAAAATAGTCAACAAGTGAACTAGATGTATTTCTCAAGGAAAGGTTTATCAAAATAATGGGCCAATCACTGAAAAAGCCCTGTCTTTGCTCATGAACCCAAACAGTCTTATGAGTAAGCACATCAGCAGAGGCTGCACGACCAACTGTAAGCCCTGGGCAAATACAGGCAATCCTTCAAATAATCAAGCCTCATTTATTTATTGAATTTATTGAACTTATTTATTGAACTTATCGTCTCATACTATCTATGGTTTCACAGTTAATAGTGAGGATATTGAACTTAGCCCAGAAACATAATGGTAAACAGCACAGCTGGTACAGAATGAGCATTACATCACCCACTCACATTTCCTGCCCCAAAGCAACCGGAAAGCTGCATTTTGCACCAGCCTAACCTTCCAAACTGTCTTTAAATTCATTCCTACATAAACTGTTGTATAGTAAGTAGTCTAATATTAATATAACCAGGCATAAATAACTACAGCAAGGTCTTCCCTCCTTAGACAGGGGCGTACCTGCTGAATTATCCAAAATTGATAAAAGTTCTTGCTGCTAACGCCACTTGCACCTTCATACACAATACTGGGTCCAGGAGAAACACTGAGGGACACAATGTGGTGTACTGATCAGAGTGTTCTACTGGGACCTGGAAGATCCAGGTTCCACTGTAGTTGTAGCTGAGCATGGAGGAACTACAGAAGTCTTGCATAACTTCCAGACTGACTTTGAAGCAAGCTGACAGTACCAGACAAATGTTCTTCACCAAAACAATCCGATTTTCTTCATGAAAGTTTCCTGGAATGCCAAATGTAAAGCACAATATCCGACAAGCCAGAATAGGGGATTATGAGTCTGTACTGATTTTTATCTGGATTAAATACAACGGTAAACCTGTAGGTATGTCTTCTTGGACCGAGATATTTTAATTAAAAATAGTTGTCTTTTTTTAAAAAAAAGCAATGTACTCAGATTCTATAGGATAATAGTTTATATTGCAGTTAAACCACTAGTTTGTCAGTTTTGACAAAGACCTCATCTCAACTATAACCTTCATGGCAGTAAATATTTTTGTTTCAGACACAGTATCTTAAATTCTAAAGTACTGACCATAATTTGCACTATCAGAGACAACAGAGATGTTTAGTTCATTCACTTTTCCCATGGCCCAATACACCATTCAAACATTCAACAATATTACTGCCAAACATTCTTGTTCCCAGTCTTGAAGATTCCTCCCTTGTAAGTTGTTTGACTGTATTAGCATATACTGCTTTGTGGTATCTGTCTCTAGAAATCCAGGCTCTAACATTTAGAAAGAAAGAAAAATGTTTTAAATGTAGGATGATCTGGGAACTTGTAGTCTTTATGATGGAATGTTGGGGTGGCAACAGTCTGTAGCTGAAAAATGGACTAAACTTTTTATGCAGGTCTAGAAAGAAAAAGAGCAACCCCCAAATGTTGAGCATCGGTGTGCCTCTTAGGACTAGTTCAGACATTTTATTTCAAGTACACTCCTTTTCGCACATTATTGTCCCACAGCTAAAAGCTAGGGATATAACTACAGCCTCAGTCCTGAGAGCTTGGCGATAAGAGCCTGGCAAACAGGTGAGGCTAAGAGGATGAATCGTGAGGTGTGGTGTCTCCCTGGGGCCAAAATTCATGATGTAACTGAGAGGCTAACAAAACTAGCCAAGCTCACTGACCATTAACCCTTACTTTTGGTTCATGTAGGAATCAATGACACTGTAAGGTGTAGCTTTCAAGATATCACAAAGGATTATGATGTTATGGGTAGGAAGCTGAAGGACTTTGGTGCACAGTCTGCAATTTCATGTCTCCTCTCTGTTGAAGGACATGGCCCAGAAAGGAAGAGAAGTGTAGCAGAGATGAACAACTGGCTGTGCATATGGTGCTGCCGGGAACCATTTGGCTTCTTGGACCATGGTCTGCTTTTTTAAAAAGATGGTCTTCTGGTAGAGCATGGGGTGTACCTCACAGATATTGACAGGAATGTTTTTGCGAAGAGTCTTGTAAAGTTCATCAGGAGGGCTTTAAAGTGAATTCTGCCGGCGAGGGAGAAAGTAGTATTCAGGGCAGGATTTCAGCAAGTGTTTGGGAGAACAGCCCAAATGTTATAGAAAGAGCAGGCCAAGTAGTACTAGAGACCAACAGGAGGAGGAAAAGCAACTCTAGTAAAGAGCTTGTGGGAAGGGCACATGGTCTTAAATGTCTCTACACCAATGCACAGAGCATGGGAAATAAGCAAGACAAACTGGAACTCTTAATACAACAAAATAAATATGATATAATTGGTATCACTGAAACCTGGTGGGATGAGTCTCATGATTGGAGTGTAGCAATTGTGGGGTATCACCTATTTTGGAGAAATAGACCAAACAAGAATGGAGAAGGAATAGCTTTATATATCAAGGATGTTTACACCTGTGAACTCCAGGAAGCCAGGTTGAGAGCATCTGGGTAAGAATTAAAGGGACAAGAAACAATATGGATGTCATTGTGGGTGTCTACTACAGACCTCCAAGATAGACTGAGGATTTGGATGATATTTACCTGGAGCAGAAGACCACACATTCAAAAAGGAGAGAGGTAATAGTAATGGGAGATTTCAACAATCCTGATATATGATGGAAGTCAAACTCTGCCAAGACCCCAAGGTCCAACAAATTCCTCACTTGCCTTGCAGACAATTTTATTGTCCAGA
This sequence comes from Iguana delicatissima, assembly GCA_948472985.1. Classification (NCBI taxonomy): domain Eukaryota; kingdom Metazoa; phylum Chordata; class Lepidosauria; order Squamata; family Iguanidae; genus Iguana; species Iguana delicatissima. Next base: position 136,325 of record CAOKZL010001298.1, read on the forward strand.
TGGTGGAAGAGGCAACAAAAGGATCAACTATTTTAGATCTGTTCCTAACCAGCAAGGATGACCTTGTTAATGGGGTAGTGGAAGTGGTGGGATCCTTCCACTTAGGTGAGGGTGGCCATGTTCTATTGGAATTTGTCATTTGTTGGGAAGGGAAAGCATTCTTGACTTTAAGAACGCCGGTTTCTGTAAACTTAGGGAACTACTGGCTGAAATTCTGTGGTCAAGAATACTGAAAGAGAAAGGAGTTCATGATGGATGGGAATTTCTTAAAAGTGAGATACTGAAGGCCCAATTTAAAACTGTTCCACTAAGGAGAAGACATGGTACCTAACAAGACCAGATTGGGTGACTAAGGAACACTCAACTGACCCAAACGTTAAAAGAAAAATGTACAAAAAATGGGGAATTCGTCTAAGAGGAATTTAAACAAATAGACAGGATATATAGGCAGAAGGTCAGAAAAGCTAAAGCGCAGAATGAACTCAGATTTGCCAGAGAGATTAAAAACAATAAAAAGAGGTTTTTAGATATGTCTGCAGCAAAAGGAAAAACAAGGAAATGATAAGGTCACTGCATGAAGAAGATGACCGTGTACTAACATAGGGCAGAGAAAAAGCAGAACTGCTCAACACCTTCTTTGCCTCAGTTTTCTCCCAAAAGAAAAAAAAAGTACTCAATCTAGGGGGTGGGGAGCAGGTGGGAAAGTGGTGGAAACTCAGCACAGTATAGGTGGAGAAGTAGTACAGGAATAGTTGGCTACTCTAAATGAATTCAAGTCTCCAGGGCCAGATGAACTACATCCAAGGATATTAAAAAGATCTGGCAGAAGTCATTTCAGAACTGCTGACATTAATCTTTGAGAATTCTTGGAGAACAGGAGAAGTCCCAGAAGACTGGAGGAGCGCAAATGTTGTCCTCATGTTCAAAAAGGGAAAAAAGAGGGCCCAAATAATTATCGCCCAGTCAGCGTGGAGCAGATCATTAAGCAGTCAGTTTCTAATCACTTAGAAAGCAATATGGTAATCACAAGAAGTCAACATGGATTTCTCAAAAATAAGTCATGCCAGACTAATCTTACCTCTTTTTATGATAGAGCTACTAGCTTGATAGATGAAGAGAATGCTGTGGATGTAGCATATCTCAATTTCAGTAAGGCCTTTGACAAAGTTTCCCATGATATTCTTGCAAAGAAGCTAGGGCTAGACAGGGCTACTATCAGGTGGATTTGTAATTGGTTGACTGATCAAATCCAAAGGGTGCTCATCAATGGCTGCTTTTCATCTGGAGGGAAGTCCCTAGTACGGTGCCATAGGGTTCTGTCCTGGGTCCAGTGCTATTCAATGTCTTTATCAATGACTTGGATGAAGGAATAGAGAGCATGCTGATCAAACTTGAAGATTATACCAAATTGGGTGGGGTTGCTAATACGTCAGAGGACAGGATCAAATTCAAAATGACTTTGACAGATTGGAGAGCTGGGCCAAGGCTAACAACATGAATTTCAACAAAGAGAAATGTAACATCCTACACCTAGGCAGAAAAATGAAATGCAGAAATATAGGATGGGAAACATCTGGCTGGATAACAGTACATGTGAAAGAGATCTAGAAGTCTTAGTAGACCACAAGCTGAACATGAGTCAGCAGTGTGATGCAGCAGTCAAGCAAGCCAACGCAATTCTTGGTTGCATCAAGAAAGGATGGTGTCCAGATGAGGAAAGTAATAGACTGCTGGTCAGTATTGCCTCTTCCTCAATCTGGAGTCAGTCTGGGATTTGGAGGGAAGATTGGTGACAGCAGGGTGGTTGGGGGAAATCCAAACTTTCCCCTGGAACAAAAGCCAAGGCATGTCAGGGAGCCAACACGGAGGCTACGGGAGCGCTCGTTTACATGGCTGGGCTGGAATTCGGATTAGGGCGGCGGCACTTGGTGTTGCTTCGGCTTCAGCGGCAGCAGCCCCTTCTGCGTCTTCCCCATGGTGCGCGCGTGTGGACGGAAAACGAAGCAGAAGCAGTCTCATGCCTGGTTTGGCCGGCAGGCAGGAGTCGCTCCAAATGCACGCCCACCCGCTGCCCGCCAAGGCCGCGGAAAGTAATAGTAGTACTCTATTCTGCTTTGGTCAGACCTCATCTGGAATACTGTGTGTCCAGTTCTGGGCACCTCAATTCAAGAAGGATAATGACAAGCTGGAGCGTGTCCAGAGGAGGGTGACGAAAATGGTGAAAGGTCTGGAAGCCATGCCCTATGAGGAGCTGCTTATATTTTAGTCTGCAGAAAAGAAGGTTAAAAGAGGGGACATGATAGCCACGTTTAAATATTTGAAAGGATGCCATATCGAATGGAGAATGAGCTTGTTTTCCACTGCTCCAGAAACTAGAACAATGGATTCAGACTACAGGAAAAGAGATTCCACCTGAACCTCAGAAAGAACTTCCTGACAGTCAGAGTTGTGCGGCAGTGGAATATGCTGCCTCAGACTGTGGTGAAGTCTCCTTCTTTGGAGGTTTTTAAACAGAGGGTGGATACCCATCTGTTGGGTGTGCTTTGATGTGTGTTCCTGTATGGTAGGAGGTTGGGCTGGATGCCCCCCGTGGTCTCTTCCAACTCTATTATTCTATGATTCTATAATTTATCAGGGAGCTTGCATAAGTAACTACTTTTTAAAAAAAATAATAAAATACAACTGGCTATGCCAACAATTTTCTATTTTCAGAAAAAAAACCCTCACTGGTTGGCTTTGGGTTGATCTTTCTCTTAATTTGGGGTGAAAGAAAGCCTTGAATTTGTTGGAATAAAAGTGGGATGTGTATATGCTTGTGTGTGTCTGTGTGTGCGTGTATATATATATATAACTTGAGCAAATGAATAAACTCCAAGGCAACAGAGAAATTTGCAAGAAGTGACATATGCCAACACCTCTCAGGATAGGTATTTCTGCTTATCTCAGTAGTGACTAAAGGATTCAGTTACAAGGGAGAAACCAGCCACCCTCCATGTAAACTACAAGGAGACTAAGTCATAGCAATGGATCACACAGAGACACTGTAGTCAACCTCCCCTGTAGGTGGCCTCACAGAGGATGTTAATTGTTTTATTTTCCCTAGCACACTAACTATTCTTTCAGAACTCACCACAGTGCCTGACTACAGTTTAGAAATTTCCAGAAGCAACATTATGTCAGGAGGCAGTTATGGCACTAGCAGCTCCAATCACACAGAGAGCTCATGGCTGAGGTAATTATCTCAGAGTGTCAACATTGCTCCACCTCATGAATTGAAAATGCATCAAGATAGCCTTCAAGGCAAGAAATCTCTGACGGGAGTTCCAGTCAGGGCTGAGCACTTCAACAGTTCAGGCCAAACTATACAAATACTACCCACTCACAGCACAAGCCAGCAACAAAAATCCTTGACCTCTTCGTCATCTACAGTGATAGAGATAAGCATCTGTTAGCATTTTTCCAAATGGCATCATGTTGGGGTTGTGGTGTCACAAACCATGTATGTTATTTCTAACAAAACCATGCATCTAAACTAGCAGTGTGCTGCAATAAGTTATTGATTCGGGAGTGTTCCACAGCATTTAGCCAAAACACTAAGGATAATCCTTGGCCATCCAAATGTTTCCACCCACAGTTCCATCCAATATGGACAATGGTATGGGACTGTGGGAATTACAGTCCAAAGTGGCCAATGGAAAAGTTGATCTCTGTAAGCCACAGGATGGATCATAACTCAATGGTGCTATAGGTTTCTCATGTTTAAGATTCCAAGTTCAGTCACTGTTAAAAGGATCAGGTAGCTGTTCTTCAGGGTAAAAAATGCTAAGCTAGAAGTACCAGCAGCCTGACTTGGGGCTCTTTCACAGTAGGACATACACCAAGACTCTTGGTATAAGACAATTCCTATGCTCTTGACAAGTGCTTCTGCCAACTGGGTAATAGGATCCTTCTTACTGGCCATTCCCCAAGCAGGAAGGTTTTGTGTCAAGGGGCATCCAAAGGCCTGCAGTAAGTAAGGAATAGGATCCTTCTTCCCATTTCCAAAGGTGGAGGCTTTTTTGGAAATGTGGAATAGGATCCTTTTTACTTCCCATTTCCAAAGCTGCAGGCTTTTCTGGAAGTGGGAAATAGGATTTTCTCCCCATTACTAAGCTTCAAAAACTTTAAAAGAAAGAATCCGTCCTCCTCAAGCCCATTTGCTATTCCTCTCTGAAAAACATGTTTTAAGCTCTGGGCTGAATCTTGCCTTCTGCTCCTAGGAAAAATTTTAGAAGTCTCCTCCAATATGCAGCAATGACAGGCTGCTGAGCAGACCTCACTCTGCCTCAAGCCCATTGCCTAATACAGTGGTTCTCAACCTGTGGGTCCCCAGATGTTCATGGACTTCAGCTCCCAGAAGCCCCAGCCACTATGGTCAATGCTCAGGGCTTCTGGGAGCTGAAGTCCACAAACATCTGGGGACCCACAGGTTGAGAACCACTGGCCTAATATATCTGCTGTTGCTCTCCAAGAAATGCTCCCAAGATTTGGGCTTGGGACAGATCATCATGTGACCAATAAATAGGCAAAGAGAGATGGAAGTGTTGTTCAAGGTTGTAAGGTTTCTGGGTGAATGTGTTATGTACTGAACCAAGGGTAGTAAGTTGGTCACTAAAAATATGCAAGTCATGAATCAAGTAGAATCAGTGCATCATTTATTGCTGAGTCCAGTCCAAGTTGAGTCACTGCAGTGACTTAAGTCTGAGTCCATCAACTTGAGTCTACATCACTACTATAAAGCAGCACCTTGATGTACACATAGCCACCACTGTAAGGCCCTGTTTTGGGGGTCCCCAATACCAGTATGGTTTGGAATGGGCACCATATCTAATTGGCATCATATTTAATTGGCAATACACTTTTAATTTGGACTGATATCAAAATCCAAGCTGAAGCTGACCAGGAGGTCAAACCAAAAGAGGAAGAAACCTGACTGTAAACATGAGACCATAGGCAGGTCAGCCTAAAACACCCTCTTGGTATAACCTAGGTCAATTATCAGGTAAATCACCACTGTTCCTGAGAATAATAGAAGTTGGAATTTCCTGAAGAATTAAGCCCACCAGGACACTGATTGACATCTCCTGTACACCTGGACCCTTTCTTTGTAGCACCCACAATACAGAGCTATTAGAACAGTCATCATGTCTTTGTCATCCAAACACTGTGAACATTAGTGAGTTGATAGTCCATTGTCTGTGTTGCAACTCCCATTGTTCCACACCTGAAACTGCACTGCCACAGGCTATTTTTGGGGTACAAATGCCCCTGATTTCGGGATGCCTAGTGCTGTCGCTCGAAGGTCTACCCGTCATTCTGTCTGTCTGGTTCTTCAATGAGAACTGTCCTTAGGTCTTACCTAAGCCAAAATGCATTTCTGCTCTTCACTACTCTTCTGGACTGGTAATTATAAATCCCCCCAAATCCCTCAGGCTCTCTATACATAATTTTTTCCTCCCTTTCTCCTTCAGTTAGCTTTTGCGTGAATGTGTGATTGTGTATATCTTGTGTGCATGCATGAGTGAATTTTCCCCAATAAAACACATTTTTAGCTTACTTTTTTATCTTTGGCTGGTTCTTTTTCTGCATGAGCCCGTAAACATTGGTAGCAAGATCTCGCTAAGTTGCCCCCCCTCTCACAAGCCTCCTCTAAGCTAATTAATTCCCCACTTTTTCAAGGAGGTATTTGGCATTGCAGAATGGCTCTTGTGGCACCTATGTTTTGGGGTAACCCTATGGTTTGTACAGTTAGAGGTCCACACACCTCCAAAATACCACAACTAGATAGACTTCCTGCTGCTGTATGTCCAACCCTTTTATCAGGGTAGCTCTAAGCAGACTAAGACAGCTACTGCAATTCCAGATTTTGGAACCAACACATGAGAATATAATGATTTATTTGTAACTTATTCCTTGTAGGCATAATTATTAAGGTAATTGTAATAACAAAATCAGTTAGTTACATTGTAAAAAAAAATCACTGGAATTATTGCTTCTTACATTACAACTGCAAAAAGACTGACGCAATCTCAAGCAATAACTTCAATCTTTTTGCAACATAACTAACTGGTTTTGTTACTTCTGTAGTTACAGAGGCTCACTGCTTAGCTGTGTTTTATACCACAGGTCCGTGGCTTGTAGCATTCTCATTTTTAACTAACTAAAATTACCATATAGCTATGTTTGAATCGTAAATAAAAGACTTTCTATACCATATCCAAATTAATTACTAACTTGGAGTTAACTTGGAGTAACTTGTTACTAACTTGGAGTTGTAATCTTAATTACTTTTAAAAGTACCTTTCCAATCCCTGTTCAATACATTCTATCACATAAAAGTGAATGGAGCACAAAGTGGTACAGCCTGGATGCAGTTTTATTTACAACTAGTGAATGTTAAGCCTCTTTGTGCTAGCCATGTGCTCTCCCTGAGCACATGGTCTAACTGACTAACTAGGAGGAGGAGCCAGCTAGTAGGAGAAGTCTTATTAGGAGCTCGCAGCAGCGTGCGCCTTCGGCATGTGCAGTTGAACTCCTCTACTTCAATCCTTCAAGTTCAACCATTCAAGTTTAGGAACAACCCATCCCTTCTTCAGTCCCTAAAATTTAAGAAGAGTTCATTTGAGCCTGGCAATCAGCAGAGCAGATGTAGCTTATACAGATGAATTTGAGAAAGAAAGCCCGGTGATTCTTTCTAGACCTACTCCTTGTACTATTCTCTGTAGTATCAAAGATGGAAGGTGAGGGAGCTGCCGTGGTCACCTGTAGCACTTGTGGGATGTTCCTTTTCTTGCCACAAGATGTTGTCGGGTACACCTGCAGCAAGTGCAAGCTGGTGATCTTCTTGGAGAGGAAGGTTCAGCAGCCGGAGGCACGAGTTTCTAATCTTCGTCTTATTAGGGAAGGTGAGGAGTTTTTGGATAGGGCAGAGAAGACCTTCCTCAAGACCGAATGCGCGGAGGAGCTGTCAGATCAGGAAGTCAGCACACTGTACCACGAAACAGATGCTTGGAGGAATGTCACACGGAGAAGTAGAAGGACCAGGAAGAAAACAGAGACTCTCAACCTACAGAATTGCTTCAAAGTTCTTGGCCTTATGAACTATGAGGAGCACCAGCAGGAGGGAACAGAATGTCGGCAACAGGAACAAGATCAGCACTCCCAGCCTCAACAGAATGCCCAGGAGGTCCTAGAAGAACCTGCTCGTTGAGGAGCCCCAGACAAGCCTCAGAGGAGGCGAGTTCAGGTTGTTGGGGACTCCTTGCTCAGGGGAACCGAACCGGCAATTTGCAAACCAGGCAAGCTCAATTGAGAGGTCTGCTGTCTTCCTGGGGCCAAGATCAACCACATAACAGAGACTAACCAGGCTGGTCAAGCCCACTGACCATAAGCCCCTCATTTTGGTTTATGTCGGAACCAATGACACTGCGAGGCGCAACTTTCACCACATCACAAAGGACTATGAGCTTATGGGGACAAACCTTAAGGAGCTTGGTGCACAGGTGGTCATTTCGTCTCTCCTTCCTGTTCAAGGACATGGAGCACGAAGGGAAAGGGCAACAGCAGAGGTCAACAACTGGCTCGGCACACGGTGCCACTGGCAACAGTTTGGGTTTTTGGATCACAGCCTGAATTTCCATGAACGTGGGCTTCTGGCAAGGGATGGGCTGCACCTCACAAAACTTGGCAGGAATATTTTTGCAAACAGTCTCGCAAGGAGGATTAAGAGGTCTTAAACTAAGTTCCACTGGGGAGGGAGACAATATTATTCAGGGCAAGGACTCAGCAAGTGCAGGGGGAAAAGGCCCAAAAGATATTGGCCAAGTAGTACAAGCGTCCAATGGTGGGAGGAGTAGAAACTATAGTACAGGACTTGCAGGAAGGGCCCGGGGACTTAAGTGTCTCTGCACTAATACAGTATGGGAAACAAGCAGGATGAACTTGAACTCCTAGTACAACAAAACAAATACGATTTGATAGGCATCACCGAGACCTGGTGGGATGAGTCTCATGATTGGAATGTAGGAATAGAGGGGTATAGCCTATTTTGTAGAAACAGACCAAACAAGAAAGGAGGAGGAGTAGCCTTGTACGTCAACGATGTTTTCACCTGTGAAGAGATCCATGACTTAAACCCAGTAAGCCAGGTCGAGAGCATCTGGGTAAGAATTAAGGGAGCAAGAAACAATAGGGATATTCTGGTGGGGGTTTGCTACAGACCTCCAATCCAGACTGAGGACTTTGATGACACCTTCCTCAAACAAATGACTGCACATTCAAAAAGGAGAGATACAGTAATAATGGGAGATTTCAATTACCCGGATATATGTTGGCAGTCAAACTCTGCCAAGACAGCAAGGTCCAGCAAGTTTCTTGCTTGTCTTGCAGACAATTTCATGGTCCAGAAGGTGGAAGAGGCAACAAGCGGATAAAATATTCCAGATCTGATCCTGACCAACAGGGACAACCTTGTTAATGAAGTAGAAGTGGTTGGACCTTTAGGGGGGAGTGACCATGCCCTATTGGAATTTGGCATTCAGTGGGAAGGGGAAGATAAGTGTAGCCAGACACTCATCCTTAGATTTTAAAAAAGGGGACTTTTGTAAATTTAAGGAGCTGCTGGCTGAAATTCCATGGTCAAGAATAGTGAAAGAGAAAGGAGTTCAGGAAGCATGGGAGTTCCTTAAAAGGGAGATACTGAAAGCACAGTCTAAAACTGTGTTAATGAGGAGGCAAAATGGAAGGCGTCTGAAGAAACCAGAATGGTTGACTAAAGAAGTCTCAGCTGAGCTAAGTGTTAAGAGAAACATGTACAGGAAATGGAAGAATGGGAAAACAACCAAAGAAGAATTTAAGCAAGTAGCCAGGAGATGTAGGGAGAAGGTCAGAAAGGCTAAAGCACAGAACGAACTTAGGCTGGCCAGAGACATTAAAAACAATAAAAAGGGCTTTTTCAAATATGTCCGCAGCAAAAGGAAAAAGAAGGAGACGATAGGGTCGCTGCACAGAGAAGACAGCAAATTACTAACAGGAGGAAGAGAAAAGGCAGAACTATTCAACATCTTCTTTACCTCAGTTTTTTCCCAGAAGTATAAAAGCACTCAACCTGGCAGTTGGGGAGCAGAGGAGAAAGCAGGGGGAATGCGGCACATAATAGGTAGAGAGGTGGTACAGGAATACCTGGCCACACTGGATGAATTCAAGTCTCCAGGGCCAGATTAATTGCATCCTAGGATATTAAAATTGTTGGCAGAGGTCATTTCGGAACCGCTTGCTATAATCTTTGAGAAATCTTGGAGGACAGGAGAAGTTCCAGCAGACTGGAGGAGGGCAAATGTTGTCCCCATCTTCAAGAAGGGAAAAAAAGAGGACCCAAATAATTATCGCCCAGTCAGCCTGACATCAGTACCCAGAAAGATCCTGGAGCAGATCATTAAGCAGTCAGTTTCTAATCACTTAGAAAGCAATGTGGTAATCACGAGAAGTCAACATGGATTTATCAAAAATAAGTCATGCCAGACTAATCTTATCTCTTTTTATGATAGAGTTACTGGCTTGATAGATGAAGAAAATGCTGTGGATGTAGCATATCTCAATTTCAGTAAGGCCTTTGACAAAGTTCCCCATGACATTCTTGTAAAGAAGCTAGTAAAATGTGGGCTGGACAGGGCTACTGTCAGGTGGATCTGTAACTGGTAGACTGACCGTTCTCAAAGGGTGCTCACCAATGGCTGCTTTTCATCCTGGAGAGAAGTGACTAGTGGGGTGCCACAGGGTTCTGGCCAGGGGCCAGTGCTGTTCAATATCTTCATCAACGACTTGGATGAAGGAATAGAGGGCATGCTCATCAAATCTGCAAATTGGGAGGGGTTGCTAATATGCCAGAGGACAGGATCAAAATTCAAAATGACCTGGATAGATTCGAGAGCTGGGCCAAGGCTAACAAAATGAATTTTAACAGACAGAAATGTAAGGTCCTACACTTAGGTAGAAAAAATGGAATACAGAAATATAGGATGGGCGACTCATGGCTAGATAGCAGTATGTGTGAAAGGGATCTAGGAGTCTTCATAGACCACAAGCTGAACATGAGTCAGCAATGCGATGCGGCAGCCAAGAAAGCCAACACAATTCTCGGTTGCATCAATAGGAGTATGGTATCTAGATCGAGGGAGGTACTGGTACCACTCTACTCTGCTTTGGTTAGACCTCATCTTGAATACTGTGTCCAGTTCTGGGCACCTCAGTTTCAAGAAGGACATGATCAAGCTGGAGCAAGTCCAGAGGAGGGCGACCAAAATGGTGAGGGGCCTGGAAGCTATGCCCTATGAGGATGGACTTAGTGGGCTGGGTATGTTTAGTTTGCAGAAGAGAAGGTTAAGAGGGGAGATGAGAGCCATGTTTAAATATCTGAAGGGATGCCATGTAAAGGAGGGAGTGGGCTTGTTTTCTGCTGCTCCAGAGACCAGGACAAGGAGCAATGGATTCAAGGTGAAGGAAAGGAGATACCACCTGAACCTCAGGAAGAACTTCCTGACGGTCCGGGCTATCCGGCAGTGGAATATGTTGCTTCGGAGTGTAGTGGAGTCTCCTACTTTGGAGGTTTTTAAGCAGAGACTGGATGGTCATCTGTCAGGAGTGCTTTGAGGGTGTTTCCTGCATGGCAGGAGGTTGGACTGGATGGCCCCTGTGGTCTCGTCCAACTCTACATTTCTATGATTCTATGATTCTATTATACAGTCGGCGTTGCCCTGGATTTTATTTTCTCATAGATAACACTTGTTAGAAATACCTTAGGAATTACCTTACCTTACCTAAGGAATTAGATGCAGTTGAAATATACAGATTTGAGATCCTGTGTCTCTAATTCCCCAAACTGTCTTGCCCAGTATCTGTAACTTTTCCCCATATTTCCCAATCCAATCTGTATTCAGAGGCCCTTTCCGCACACAGTGAGGGATACGCTCCCTGTCGCTACTCATCGGCTTTTTGGTGGGTCCGTTCTGACAAGGAGTAGTGCAAGCTCGTCACTCTGCACTGCTCCGGCATCCAAAATGGAGGCTTCCAGTTGGTGGAGGCTCCCCACCAACCGCTGAAGCTCGCCAACCTAAAGCCCGCCCCCAGCAGATCTGCAGGCTCGCACTGGTGCGTGCCTGCAAATCTGCACCAGAGTGCTGGAACGGAGTGGCACACTCTGTGCCTTTGAAAAACCTGTAAAAACAAGTTTTTAAAAAGCACGCTGCGCGACCACTTCGGGTCGTTCCGGGGCGGACTGAGGTGCAGAACTTCAACAAGTAGTCCGACCCAGTCCGCTCCCAAGGTGCGGATGACCTCCGTCAGAGGTCGCACTGCGCTGTTCTACTTACCCCGTGCTGAAATGGCCAGAGTAGTTAACATACAGAGGTTCGGTTTCTGAAGGAACACACTGCCTTCTTTCTTGCTGCTAGGCCTCATTTCCATAGCAACCAGCCAGGCCCAAGAGCTCTCTGACTGAGAATTCTAAAGGTCCTTCCCTAAACTGCAAACGCCAGGATTCCATAGAATCTTCTCAGGCAGCCAATCATGTAAGGTCTTCTCATCTGACACAGCCAATCATATGAGGTCTTCTCTGCCCGACATGGACAAACAGACAAACTTTGACTCTTATATATTATATTAAGCCTTAAAGCTAAGCTAATCAAGCAGGATGTAAATGCTAATGTTAAAAACAAATGATGGCATGTAAATACATATAGACACTTCTTTTTGTTTTGCCTGTCCTTTTTACAAGCTCTCTTTTCCTCGCTGCCATACTATAAAAATAGAGCTTCCTTGCTTTTGTTAAGGCTGTCCGCAGTGGCTTGTTTATTGATCAGCCACTGTGGCATTCTACTAAACAAGGAGCCTGTGTTATATTTCCTTGCAATTCCTCTATCTAATTTCCTCCCTCCTCAGCTATGACCAAAGCCTCCTCCCTGAACTTACCACTGAACCATTTCAGTCCCTCCACACCATTCTGTGGTTGGTGGAAAGCAGAAGGTGAGGATCTACGAAGTGTCTGGCTATGTCCCCCTAACCAGATGCAAAATGATTACATTATTTGCTGGAGGATCCCAGCAGCCATTGGCAGAGAGCGTGATGATGTCTGGCTACAGGGACATAGCCAAATGCTTCTCCAACCTCCATTCCTCACTTTCCACCAGCCATGGAATGACCATGGGGGAGGGCTACAGCAACTCAACAATAACTGTGGGGATGTTAATTGGCCAGATGAAGCATAATTATGCATGTTGAACTACAGTTGGCCCTCTACTTTCATGGATCCAAAATTCATGGATTTGATTATTCATGAGCTATTTTTATTTTATTTATTCATTTTTAACAACAACAACAACAACACAGAAAAATATGTTCTCCATAAGAATCTACTGATCTTCCAGAGTGATTTTTATGGTCCGCTTCCATTGAAAGCTGACCAAAGAATCACCCTGGAGGATGTAGAGATTCCTAAAGAAGTGTTCTGAGGTAAAAATATAATGTTTGCTTTTTTTATTTTTGTTTGCAGTTATTCCGTTTTTGTCAGGGTCTTGCTTCCCTACCCCCACAAAAGTGGAGATCTGACTGTACCATAGTATTTTTAAAATGTATTTTATTAATTTGTATCTTGCCTTTTCCCCAATAATAAGACTCAAGGTGGCTTATGTTTATTAAAAAGCAATACAAATTAAAAACTATACAGAAAATCATCAAAATATAAAAATAAAAGTATTTTTTTTAAAAAAAAAAATTAAACAATTTATAGAATTAAAGCCCTTAAAATTAATTAAAATGTTGAGCCAGACAGGATTCTTCCTTAGCCTTGTTAAGGGGATCTTCAGTGACCATGTCTACTGACCTGCTATCATGGCATTCTACCAAACAAGGAGTCTGGGTTATATGTGCTTGTAATTCTTCTACCCTGAGACAGGAAAAGAAAAGGGACATGGCTACTGCAAAAACTGCTCTAGCAAAAGCATCACACAAGAAAAAAAAATGGATGGAATTTTTGACATGTAGATAATAAAAGAAAGGAAAAGCAAGACTTTGAAGGAAATGTTGTTACTCTCTCATTTTCAAGGCAAAAGTCTGCAATAAATCTTACTTTATACACAGAGAGTAATTCATTCTTTGTCACTGTAACCTTTCTGCCCTTTGATTGTTCAAATATTTTCCCACAGAACCACTGATACATGAACTTCAACAGACAAACCTCTACTTTCTGCTTTAGTGTCTATATAAACAATCATAAAACTAGTTCTGCAACCCTAAAAGCAAAACTCTTCCTTTGTCTGTATTTAAGCCATATGGAGCACCAGTCCCTAGAAATGTGGACAGCACTGCTGCATGTACAGCTCTAATTATCAAAACATAACTTCATTTTCTTCCTGCCTTCTTCTCAGTGCCAGTAGAAGAATTTTGAAATTATGCATATCCATGCAAACACACAAATAGCCCTTAAAAATCTAATATTACACACTCATCCTAGAGAATTTTGGCTGCATCTCATACATGACTTACCAAGGAATAAGGCTCACTGACTTCAGTGTGTCTTTTTTCTTAAGCAGATACCCACAGGATTGCACTGTAAATTGATTAGAGCAGATCTCCAGATATTTGAGGCTAGTTAATGTCACCATTCCATAACTTATACGACATAAGGTAGGAGATCATCTACAAACATAAAATGGAATGTGAAACAGCTAATTTGTTTGAATTTCCTATTACATATTTGTTGTTCAGTTTTGTTTTGTTCTTAGCCATTGCAAAAGATCAAATTTTAGGGAGCCTAAGATTAAAACCAGACAATAAGTTGTGTTTTAATACTGTATATTCAAATGTCTGTAATACATTTCAATAGCATTCAACTTAATTAATCTACTTGTGATTTAATACCAAATTTAACATCCATAGGTGGGAGATTCTGGGTGTTGCAGTCCCAAAATGTGACTTCCTCTGAGCTCTGGGAACAAACATGTTCAGCAGAAGTGGAATGCTAAATGTCAGGAGGGGGAGCAGGGACAGGAATGCATAGGAAGAAGGAATGGAACTAAGGAAAGAAGGAAGGTTGGCTTGATGCATCGTTTTGTCACAGGTCTTGCTTGTAATATTTAGGTACCAGAGGAAGAACAGCAATCACATAATCAAGGTATGTGACACTGATTATATGACTACAGCTACGACACTGAGAGAGCCAGTGTGGTATAGTGGTTTGAGTGTTGGGTTTGATTTCTTGCTCATCCACGAAACTCATGGTGATCTTGGGAGCATCACATACTCAGGCCCAGAAAACTCCATGATAGGGTCGCCTTCAGGTCACCGTAAGTTAGAAATGACTTGAAAGCACACAACAACAACAGCAGCAACAACAAAAATGCGACACTAAACAGATCAACAAAAGAAAGAGTGCAAGGGGTCTTCCTGAACTATTTTACAATCTGTAGTTTCATAGACAGAGCTTGAAACAGTCACAGTTGGGGATTCTGGGATCTACAGTGATAACAGTAATCTTTCTAAAATGTTGAGACTAGAAGTACTGAAGGGAGGGCAGGAAAGCAAGGCAAAGTTAACAAGGGATGAACGTGACCCAGTGCAGCTGCATGACATCTGGCTTTGATTTACCTGTGGATGATGAAGAGGAAGAGGTAAAACTATAATAAATTTAAATGAAAGAGTGTTTTTGAGGGCAAATCTAAACGAAGAGAACAAAAGTAAAGACAGACATACAAAGATAATTTGCATATTTACGAAGTGCCCCAAGGGAAAAGGGAAGTTTCTCACATTGCTCCAGTACAGTTAGAAGAGAAAGAGAAAGAAGGAGAGAGAGAGGGAGAGAGAGATTCTGCACTCAGCCTGACACCCAGAATTCTCAGAGCAGATGGTTACATTTACATCTAAAACAGCAGAGGAGCTTGGAGTATGTGGAGGGGGGATGGGATGAGATGTGGCCACGGTGCACTGGGACGTGGCCACGGTGCGCAGGACCATGGCCATGGTGTGTGGGGGTGTGGCCACAGCATGCAGGAGCGTGGCAACAAGCTGGGACAAAAACATTGCTGCCAGGGGCAAACTGCCCCCATCACCCCCCCATGGCTATGTGACTGATCTAAAAATCAGCAAAATTCCTCAGCAGTTAAGAAGATCTCACACAATGGCTTAATTCTATTTTAGTTCTATTTAGTTCTAAACCTATTTGAATCCATTAGATCAATGGTCCTCAACATTTTCTTTACCGAGGACCCCCTGTCAATATAATTTGCTGCGGGGGGGGGCACACTTGAGTTAACTCCAAGATTTAAATGTAGATTTGAATATTTAAATATTCAAATATATATTTATTTATTCACGGTTTCTGGAGACTATGATTAAAATCACTGCCCAAACAGTGGCTGGCCTTCAGCAAATTACATTCTCTCAGTCTCAGGGGAAGGCAAAGGGAAATCCCCTCTGAATAAATCTTGTGAAAAAAACCTTTTTGATAGGTTCACCTTAGGGTTGTCATAACTCAGAAGTGATTTGGACACACACAACAACAAAATGCTACTGACAGAGGGGTTCTTTCCAACCTTCATGTCTCTCCCTTTTGAAAACTGACTTATGTCCATGAAGAAGTACAAACAGACAGAATTATTGTAGACAGAATTACAAACTAAGAGCCTATGTGGACAATTTGGTAACAATTCTAGAAGCATTATTTAAAAAATCCTTCAAACACTCCAAGATTTTGGGGACGCTGCCAGATTTAAGATTAATAAAGAAAAAATAACAATAATAACAAAAAACATGTCTACTTCAGAAGAATTAGAATTTTTCAATTTATCAGGCTCCAGATATATTTTTAAAAAGTCAAATATTTAAGTTTCATTATTGTTAAAAATAACTCTGAGCTCTTGGACAACAATTATAAGAGAATATGGAACAAGATAAAAAAAGAGCTACGAAGATGGAACAAATTGGATTTATCACTCCTCGGAAGAATCACCACAATCAAGATGAATGTTTTACCAAAAATGACGTTTTTATTTCAGAACATCCCAGTAATCCAGAATGATAATTCTTTTAAACACTGGATTAAAGATTTATGCAAAGGAAGTAAACCTAGAATAAAATGGAAATACCCAAAGGACTCTAAAGAAAGAGGAGGTCTGGGCCTACCAGATTTTAAACTTACTATTACTCCTGCTGTCTTTATTAGATAGCAGACTGGATAAAATTAAGCAATGCAAGACTTTCGAATTTAGAAGGATTTAGTGCAAGCTACGGATGGCACAGATATGTTTGGTACAAGAAAGCCAGAACAAATAAAGAATTCTATGATCATTTTATTAGAAAGACATTGATGAAAAGCTTGGTTGAAATATAAAAACAGGTTTTATTTCAAAGTTTCATTCTGGGTTTCACCTCATGAAGCTTCTTATAGATTAGAAAAACCTCAAGCTAACAAGTGGATCGGTATAAGGAGATTGTTAAATTAATTGACTGTGGATAAACCTCCCATCGGCTTCTTGATAACACCACTCAAAGAAAATTTAAAATGGATAAAAAAAAAATGAAAGCATTGAAATAAAAGAATCAGAATACAATAAATTATTAAATCCAGGAACAACAAAACTAGTTGGGAAGCTTTACAAACTGCTGTTGAAATATGAACTGGAACACAACCTATTCAAAGATAACATGATTAAGTGGGCCCAAAACATAAGTGAACCAATACACCTTGACCAATGGGAGAAATCTTAGTCTATCAACCAGAAATCCATGAAGAGGATAAATCTAACTATTATAAAATGTTTTGTAGATGGTACCTAACACCAGTACAAATATCTAAACTGTGAAAAAAACAATAATATTAAGTGCAGGAAATGTGACCAGAAAGGAACTTTTTTCCATATATGAAGGCACTGAAAAAAGCCAAAAAGTTCTGGAAAAAAATTAATTATAACAAAACCCCTTAAAATAAATTTTTCAACGGCACCAGTAATATTACTTAATATCCTCAGCGAAATAGATGCCCAATCAAATAATAAATATTGGAGAATCCTGTTACACATGATTTATGCTATTAGAATAACTTTTGCCCAAAGCTGGAAAGACTCCCATATACCCTCAATTGATGATTAGGTTATAAAGCAGTGCTAGACAAATTAACAATTTCATTATCCAAAAACCTACATAACAGTTCAGGCAAAAATGGAACATCCTGGCCCTGCCTTTGGAAATCTAAATGGGGGAACTTAATAATAACAAACTTGAAAGAATAAGTCCAGTACATTTACTTTATATCTATTATTGTTTAAACTAATGTTGAAATAATTTTGCTTTACACTGTAGAGAAATGGATAACCTTATTAATTTCCCAGGAGAATTTGCTTTTTTCTTTTTTTTTTAGAAGCACCCATCACTGCTTGGGAAAAAAAAATTTTTTTGCTTCTCTTCTTTAAAATATTTTTTCTTTTTTTCTTTCATTGCATTTCTTCTAATAATACTCTACAATTCATATTTCTTATTAATTATTAATTGACATTTGTTATCTCAACATTTAAATCTTTCTATGGTTGCTCTTTTCAAACACTTAATTTTTTACACTGCTTTTTCCTTCTTTCTGCTATCATTCCTTTTTTCTAGGACATTGTTCTTACTTTTTCTTCTTTTCAAAAAAGTAAATACAGAATTGCATATTGTTTTTTAGTAATATTTCTCTTCATTCATAAAAAGAAAGAAAGAAAGGCAGAAAGCTGACTTATGGAGAATCTAAGGTGAACCTATCATGGGAGTTTTCTTGCCAAGGTTTGTTGCCTTTGCCTTTCTCTAAGGCTGAGAGAGTGTGACTTGCCAGAAGTCATTCAGTGAGTTTCCATGCCTGATACGGGAGTCAAACCCTGGTCTCCAAATTCATAGAGGCAGGTGTGCGTGCGTGCCCAAACCGTTTGGATGTACACACACCCCATTGCTGTGTTCCTTTCCTCAGGGATGTGAGGGCAAGGTGGTGTGGGAAGGTTCCTGCTAAAAGGGACATGATGACAGGTGTGCGCACTTGTCCAAACTGCTCTCTCACCTGCAAATGAGGGAGCAGTTTTAGCACACACTGTGACAAAACCTGAAGGGAGGGGCATGGTAACCGAGCTCCCATGGTGGCCGGGGGTGGTTTAAAATGATTGGTCGGTGAAATGGAACCCTGAGGAGCTTAAGGGAGGGGCGAACCAAGGTGGGAGGAGAAACGGAAATTTAACTGACACAGGAGGGAGTTAGTGGGAAGAAGAGTCCAGTGAGGGACAAAGAGGAAAGAGCTGAGAGATAGAGTGAATATTTGACAGGAAATGAGCTGAGCATAGTGAGAGAGAAAAAGAGCGAGAAAAGGGGTGTGCTGTATTATAAAAAGTTAGTTACAAACAAGTTACAGTAACAGTGTTTCACTAAAATGTAACTTTCTGTTTTTATAAAAGCAGTCTCACAGAGTGTCCTTCTACATACGGGATTATACACGCTACCATTACAACATGAGTACCAAGAGTACCACTTTCTTTTAGGATTAAAAGTCTGCTTGTTCTTATTGCTGAGAAGGGCCAGAGTTTAAGGAACGCAGGGGAGGGAGATCAATCTGGTGGGAGGAGGCCAAAGGGGGACGATAGTGAAACGGGTGCTGCAGTTCCCAGTGGGGGAGGATGGAAGCAGGCCTCTGTGTGTGTGTGTGTGTGTGTGTGTGTGTGTGTGTGCCCTGGCTTGATCCAGAAATCTCCCAGACCTGTACACAAGACGTGTCAGGCTAGGCGGCAAGAAATGTCACACACACAAAATTGGGATAACTAATAGAATGCCAACCAATGTTTAGCAAGTGTAACCATGCATAACAAGACCAAGTAAACAAGGACTACATTAATTGCAAATTGTGGGTCCTTTCTGCCAGCTCCTAAGCTTTGACTGCTCTGAAGGTGCAGAGCCAAGAACTCAGAACTACCTACCTCTATGCAGCCAGTTGCATGCAGCACAAGCAGTTAGAAGGCTGTCCTTTTTCTCATGTGGCAGGATGTGTGTGTGTGTGTGTCTGTGTGCATGTGTGTTAAACACTATTCCAGCTGAGTGGGAGTTATTTTTCCATGAAATAATTAGGAGATGGCCCTAGGCGAAGCATACTCCCCAACTGTCCTGATTTGGCAGTACAGTCCTGATTAATCCTGTCATCCCACCTTTTCGCCCACTTTTAAAGTGGTCCAGTTTCTCTCTCCTGTCCCGTACTTTTCCCCATTGTCCTCAGTTTACTTCAACTGCTACAAACTGAATTCAAAATGGAAACATAATTTGCATTAAACTGACTCAGCAGTGGGGAGAGGAGTGGCAGAATCTTGCCATTCCCAGTAGGCTGTGGTAAAAGCAAACTACTGCAATCTATCTAGCTTGTATATTCTTCCCCATTAATTTTTGCCATCTTGACCACACTCTGATGTTGCTTGATCACATATATCCCAGTTTTAATCCGTCAAATGTTGGACTCTATGGGCCAAAGAGACCTCAGAGACCTTGAACTAACAACCACTGTCTTACAGCCCAATCTAACTCACAAGACTACTGTATTAAAAGAAGGGGACATATATGCAACCTTGAATTCCTGGGAAAAAGGGTGAGAGAGTATGAAAAATAATAACAAAATGTTAACTGCAGACTTGGAGATGTGTAAGCTGCATCTTTTAGATGCTTAGAATAAATATGTTTTGATGTATACCAGCCCTAGTTTTAAGATCTCTTCAAAGGCCCTGTTCATGCTTCCATAAAGCTGTCAAGTATGAGTGATATGATCTTTTTGGCTGCAGTATTGAAGCTCTAGACTGGAATAAGTTCCTGATGGAAATCTTCATTGTCTTTTAGCCAAAAATTTGAACAATTTAAAACCATTTTCAACAAGGTTTTTAAGATGGAATCTGCAGCTATCTGGGAGAGAATCACAGGGATTTCTGTGACAAATTAACAAGCTTCCTCTGTTGTCATTGTACAATAATATCTTCTGTATGAGCAGCATAGCAGAATTTAAATATAATTTAAACATCAAATTAGAATAAAGTTTGGAATGATTAACAGTAATCACAGGAGCTCATCACATAGTTGCCTATCATAGAATCAGGATCTACCTGGAGTTGTTGTTATGCGCCTTCAAGTTGGTTCCAACTTATGGCAGGTTTTCTTAGTAAGATTTGTGTTGGCCTTCCTCGGAGGCACAGAGAATGTGATTTGCCCAAGGTCATGCAGTGGGTGTCCATGGCCAAGCAGAGTTTCAAACCCTGATTTCCACAGTTATATCCCAACACTCAAACCATTACACCATGCTAAAATCAAACTATTAAGTCCATGGCACACCTCCAGAACATGGAAAAAATTACTTGCGGGGGACGACTACGTCCAGAATCCCACAGACAGCATAGCCAGTGTGGAATCTGGGAACTGCAGTCCAAAAATTTATTATTTCAAGCTCTGGCCAATCTCTTTGAGACATTTCAACTTTAATCTAAACAGTACACTGGACATAGACAGAAAAGTGGTTCAGCTAAGTGGTTCATCTAGTTTTGTGTTTCAAAGGACCCTTCTTGTGTTCCTGAAAGGAATACTGGATGTCACTTATTTTCATTTAGTTACTAGGACAGCAAGAAGCAGAATCTCAGATTATAAGGGAGGAAAGGAAAGGAGACAAAGGGCCCTTTTGTCTACAAGTGAATCTAGTAAGATTCTGTGACTATGAGATGATTTTTCACTCCCCCTGGATGGAGTCAGTTTCCACCAGGCAGTGCCACATCACACCACTGCCCTGTATCTTTTGTAAAACTTGCCTGCTAAAGCCATTCTTCTTGGACAACAAAAAAACACTTTGTAATCCAGAATTTTCAAGACATCCCTGACAAGGCCCCAAGTGTGCTGCCTTGATGGCTCAGTCATTGATTTACTGTTCAAGAATATGTGAAATGATGTGTCATAAAAATCAACAACCAGAAAGAGTGCCTAATATTTCAAGAAATCATAACTGATGGTAAGAAATCAGAAGTTCAAATGAAATGTAGTCAAACAGCCTGGTAAAGCTAAAGCAATCTATGCTAGGATTAGTTTCTTCATGGGAAACCCATCCAGTCACCCTCAGTTCCACATCAGTTAGTTACAGATATATGATTAAATAAATATGTAAACACAAGAGGCTTTCCAGATAGCCACCACCTTAAATGAGGTTCTAATATGGGAGGGCTTTTTACTTAGGAATGGAATTATTCAGTCTATTAAATACAATACGGTTTTGGGCTAGCAAAAATCACATGGGATTTGGCAAAGCTGAAAAATGAAAGGACTGTCCCTTTCAACCTGGGTTGTGTTTCCGAGCTAACGTCTAGGCCCTAACAGAAATTCTGCTTTGGAAATAAGGTGGTGTTACCCTGATTTCTGGGATCCTGGGAGGGACACCTCAATGTGCTCACAATCGGGAATGGGAATTAGCAGAGCACAAGCTAAGCAATACAAGAGGCAGGGCAACCTAGCGAGATCTTGAACCCAATGTCTACAGGGTCAGGCCGAGTTAATGAGCAAACAGAAGTAAATTAAAATTGTTTTCCTTTATTTTGATAACACAGTCACAACGGATGTATGCAAACACACTCACACAGACCTAAGAAAGAAAGGTAGGAGTTGGATAGAGGGTTTTAAGAGGAGGTTTTCCATGGGAAATACTACACCTGTCCTGAAGCCTGGATAGCCTGAAGAAAAGTCCATAAAAGTGGAGATTCTCAGCACATGGAGCTGAGGGGAAGACTCGTCAAACGGAGCGACAGTAAGACGGGATGGAAGTCAGGGAGATCCGAAGAGATGCTCAAAATCTGGGGGTCTTATAGGGGAAAATGTGCCTGTAGGCTAGTCCATTCCCAGGGAAAACAATGGGTTTCGGGCTGGAGACAAAGCCTCTGAAAGGTCAGACTGAGTTATGACAGTGTAGTCAATACAGTGGCTGGTATGCAAACGCGGAGTGCTTGACAGTTGAGTATTCGGCTAGTCAAGCTGCCTGCTCAGGGCAGGCGACTTTTTGTAAACAGCATGCATATATAATGTCATCTTAAGAAGGTACTTGCCTGGAGGTCTCCTGAAGCTGCAGTCTGCCAAATACCGGCCTGCCTGGATTAGTTTTGAATGGTTCAGCTATTTTCAGCTGTGCCTGCGTGCGTGCTTGTCCGGGGGCCTTGTAAGCACATGGAGAGGAATCGGTAATGAAGGCCAAATTCTTGACATCAAATAATATCTAATATACCACAAATTCGGACTAGAAACTACAGTAACAGTGGTGCATAAGCAAAAAAAAAAAAAAAAAAACTTTTCCAAGGGAGTCACAGACAGTACAGGCATAGCTCAGTTACCAAAGCCTCTGAGAAAGCAGCTTGCTTTTTAAAAAAGTCTTTTTACACCTGCTCTGCCCAGCCCCCTATTTTTCTCCTTGTCCTCTTTATCATCATCTGCACTGGAAGAATTGTGAAGGAGGGCTGGAGAAAGACAGACTTTTGATGTTGGGTTGTAGGATTGTTTCTGTAATAAACAATGCTATAAAGCTTCAGCTGGGACAGAATGGGATTCTACTCTTGTTGCTGTGTGCCTTCAAGTTGCTTCTGACTTGTGGTGACCCTAAAACAAATCTATCACACAGTTTTCTTGGCAAGATTTGTTCAGAGGACATTTGCCTTTGTCTTCCGCTCAGGCGAGAGATTACAACTTGTCCAAAGTCACCTGGGGAGCTTCCATGGCTGAAGAGAGATGTGTACCTTGGTCTCCAGAGCCATAGTCCAAGATTAAAATCACTACACCAGGCTGGATTTCTGAGCTGCCTACTTTAGTTGATCCTAATGTAGCTGTGTATACCAGACTACAATAGACAAGGTGCAAAGCAGCTAATTCTAGAAATCTTCAGTGAATGTGTGTAAAAGCAAAACAAAGAGAAAAGAGGAGTCCAGATAAGTCTGCTTTACCAGCTACCCCCAGCCATTAAAAATGCATGAATCTATACCAGTGGTTCTCAACCTGTGGGTCCACAGATGTTCCTGGACTTCAGCTCCCAGAAACCCCAGCCATTATGGTCAATGCTCAGGGCTTCTGGGAGCTGAAGTCCAAAAACATCTGGGGACCCACAGGTTGAGAACCACTGATCTATACGTTTGGACACCAAAGCAGAAACCATTTGAAATCACCTGAAGGCACCAGATCTTTCGTGATCCTGGAAGCTAAGCACGGTCAGCCTCAATTAGTAATTGGATGGGAGACTGCCAATTAATATCAGATACCGAAGGCTTTATTTCAGAGGAGAGAACTGGCAAAACCACCTCTGAATATCCCTTGCCTAGGAAAACCCTGTGAAATTTTTGGGGTTGCCATAAGTTGACAGGCAACTGGAAGGCACTTATACACACACAATGAATGAAAAATTCATCCCTGGATGCATTTCGGAAGAAGCCTTCAGTCGGGCTCTAGAAAGTTCAAATGTCTTTATTTACTCAGGCAAGGCTTACTTAACCTGGTTGTTTCATTTTATAAATTCTTATTGTTAGTTTTAAATAGATAATTTAATGAAACATGTTGAGCTGCTCTTCCTTTTTATGATGCTGGAGCTTATCTGTTATTTCCATCTTATTTCTTCTTCTGGTACCAAATTTTCTGTTAAAAGTAGTAGTGCTTAGGAACACATCTACTTTGTAAATTGAGCTACACTTCTATTGTACAGGTAACTATTTGCTGCTGTTGTTAACTGCTTTCAAGACGACTTAAACCTCCAGGTCACCATATCATCAACTGCCCTGCTCAGGTCTTGCAGATTCAGAGATGTGTCTTCCTTCATTGAGTCTATCCATATGTAACATGGCCTTGCTTTTTTCCTACTACCTTCAACCTTATTGTATTTTCTAGTGAGTCATGTCTTCTCATGGTATGGCCAAAGTATGTCAGCCTCAGTTTAGTCGTCTTGGCTCCATTTGCTACTATTTGTTTCATTTAGAAGATTTATACTTTACTTTTTAACCAATCAGTTCTCAAGGTGGCTTAAAAGCCAAAGTGGAAACAATAAATAGAACCTCGGACTTATTTCTACCCAGCAGCCCTTCACCCTTTGGCTAATGCAGGGGGGCCAAGCATTCTTTCTTTGTGCTCCCCAGGCCCATGGCACCTGGAGTCCACAGTTCATTCTGGTAGAGAGCAAAGAAACAGTGTTCACTATAGGTGTTCCTTCCCCAGCGAATAGATGAGGTCAGAACAAATGTCACCTTGGCATGATGTCTGACCTGAGAGAGAGCTCAAGGCAAAGAGTGGATCCTGCCCCCCAGAGGCCCTTGGTCTGTGTGCACTTACTGTCAACTGTTGGTGATGGTGCGCACCAGGGTGTGAAAACTCTCTCAGCCCACGGACCGAATTCCGTTTCAGAAGTGCTCAGGGGCCAATCCAATAATGGGCAAGACAAAAGGATAGGACCAAAAATATCAACATGTTCTAACTAGAGTAGTCCACAAGTCCTTCAACATTTCACCAATGAAAACTGAGATACATGTAGCCAAGGAACATCAGAGTGTGACAGATATGGCAAAACTTATTAATGAGGAAAAAGCTAGGAAAAAATGTAGCAGTTTTCCTTTGCCTGAACCTAAAGGAAAGGGAAAGAGTTTGTCCCTCCCATCTCTCCTCTCCTCTTTGCTGGGTTAATTAAATGTAAAATACTTTTACACTTTCAAATTCAGTTTGCAGCAGCTGAAGCAAGCCAGAATGAGGGGGCAAGTTGGAAGAGAAAACATGGGACATTTTAAAGGCAGGTGAAAAAATGGAATGACAGAAGATTAACTAGGACTGTTCCTGCCTAATCTGAACAGTTGGGAGATGTGTGCTTATTGGCAGTAAGGCAAAGAAGAGACAATGCAAACCTTTAGAAGGGAAAAAATATTTAAAATCTTGGGAAACATCAAAAAATGGTATTATGGGGAGGGAGTCCATCAAGGGAACCTAGAGGACCAGAAAGGAATCCTAGGGGGCTGGATTTAACCTGAGGGGCTAAAGTTCCCAATTCCTAGCACAGGCCCTAATTTCTCACATGCCCTAATCCTGCTGTGCTTGCTGGACACCAGTCATTTACACATACAAGAAAAATGACTCACTCAAATTTGGGCCTTATTAAATGATGTGGTATTTCTTAAAAGAAATATAGATTTTGGATCCTGTAAGTTAATATAAAATACTAAGCATCATATATCTATTTTTAATGAGTTTATAGAGCAGATGATGGTTTTGAACAGGACCAAGTGCACACAAGATGACCTCTTCAAAGGATTTTGGAATGTGCAACACTGTTGGCTCTCTAGCATCCTTACAACTATACTGCATTGTTCATGAAATACTGGTTAGTCTGCAGTGGATTCTCTTGCCAAAAGAATGATTGTTGACTGGGGAACTTGGGAGAGGGAATTGGAAATGAAGTGAACTTAACTTCCAAAGTTTAGATTCAACACTGAGTTTAACCTGTAATTTGACAAACATAAATAAAATGATACAGAAACAAGTACACATAAAAGCCTAACTCACTATGTTTGTGATATCCTTCTCAATCTAGAAATCTGGTTCCACAGTGGGATCAGTTGTAGAAACTGAAAAAAAGAATTTAAGGGCTGTGAAGAATACATTGCCCCCTCCACATTTGCAGGGTGTGATTTTTTGTGAGATGTGCATGTGCCTTCCCCTCATTCTCCTCCTCCCATTCCCTTGCATCTTGCTGGGCATGGAGGAGGAAGGCAAACACCTGGACAAAAGGCAATAAAAGGGAGGGGCCTATGCACCCCTTCCTTCTCCCCTCCAGAGCTCCCGCTTCCTCCTTCCCTTGCCTCTGGACCCGGTCCTGAGAACTCCCACCAACGCAAAAAGCAAAGGGCTGGGGGTGGGGGTGGGAGGCCCACATGGGGGCCCTCCTTCTCCCCTCCAAAGCTCCCCCCATTCCTTTGCCTCTGGCCCTGGTGCTGAGAACTCATGCTGAGACAAAAGGCAAAGGAAGGGGGAGGCTTGCACAAAATTTCCCACTCCTCTCCAGAGTTCCTGCTCCCCTTTCCTCTCCTCCAGCCCTGGCGTGCAAAGGGCAAGGGAACAGGAATGAGGCCCAGAAAGGAATGAGAGGGGGATCACAGTTGAGTTACTCACAGTTTCTCTACCTTTGTGTGGGTTCTGCACCCTGAACCCTCATGAAAGTGGAGGGGCCGCTGTACTGCCAGGAAAAACACTGAGTATTTTTAAATGGTAATATCCAATTGGCACTCCACATTTGCAGGTTTGACTTCTACAGATTTGATTATTTGCAAGTTTCTTCAACCCCTCCCACCTCAGATGCTTCTTTTCAAGGGGAACTCCCCCTCTCATTGGCTCTGATCAGACCACTTAGCCCTTTAAAGCCCAGCTCTGGTCCTCCTCTCCTTCCTCCTCCACCAGTTGCTGCCTGGCCAGCTAAGGATAGCTTGCAGTCCAATTTCTCAGCATCACAAACTCTTTCCCAATGCCACCGACACTCAAGGAAAGAGATGGATGACAGAAATGCCTTTCTCTCTCCTTTCTCTGACCTGGTTTGGGCCCTGGTTGCCTGTTCTCTCCATCATGCTTGGCCCGCTTCCCACAGACAGAGACATACACATGTTGATATTTGCCTTTTCCCCCACTTTTGCAAGGGTCTTGCACCCCTAAAACTAGCAAATGTGGAGGCCAACTGTACAGGCAATGGTTAACTTTTACATAGATTTAAACTAACCAACAGGCTAAATGTAATGCAAAGAACTAAGATTTCTCAAAGATCAGGCAGTTCCTTGACTGAAATTGATCAGTTTATGACAGATTCCTAAAGGGTACATGTGATAATGTTGACTCTGTCCACTGCTTTGTCCATGAGAGAGGGGAAAGCCCCAAGCAGCACTGACCTCTCTCTGCCAATAGTTCAATTCATGAAATGTTTAATAGTCCAAAATACCTAAAATCTGTAGAAAATTAAGCCATCAATCAAAACAAAATAATAGGGCATAATTTAGTTCAGTTCTGTTGCTGGTAACAGACATCCCTTAAAAAAAATCAAATCCTAGAAAGGTTCACATAAATAAAGGAGTTTTTAACATGCCCTGAAAACCAAAGATTGTTCTGTCATGCCTTACATCGACAGAAAGAAAATTCCATAAAGCTGATGATACTGCAGAAGTCCTATTCGAAGTCATCACAAAGCACAGCTCAGGAGCAAGCGACACTACCAAAATGGCTTCTATAGACGGCTACAGGGAACGAGCATATGTTTTTTAAAAATATGCAAACTGCTTTATTTTCTTCAGAGATCTCTAGATATAGGATGGGACTTCAACATTAGAGAAAGATACTGAAAATGAGAGTTAAACGGTTCCTAAGACAGCCTGATATCAGATTGTTCGAATCCCTAAACACTGAAAACAAAATCTGGGCCTAGATCAGATATGCATATACTTCAATAGTCCCAAACTGGCAGGCACAGTTCTGATTAATCCTCTGCCGTCCCACTTTTTCAACTGTTTTTAAAATATCCCAGCTTCAGTCTCCTCTTCCCACTTTCCCTCTTTGTCCTCAGCTTACTTCAATTGCTGCAAACTGAGTTCAAAATACAAAAAACACTCAGGCATTTAGCAGCAGTATTTATTTGGAATCAGCAAACAATACAGCCACTTTCAAAGGTTGCTAAGATTGGCAAGCATTGGATGTTAACAGGTTTTATACCTTGACATGCAAATTCAGGCACATATAGTAATGATTGGTGAAAGTTGTAAATGTCACATCACCCACCAGAACTCAAAGTTTCCCAGGCATTCTCAATGTTTACATGATCTTCATCCTGAGAACTTGGACAGTTACTGTGGTCTTATGTTGGTCCTGTCTGTTCTCATGACACATTCCCACTAGTTTCACATTCCACACTTCTGATCCCCGCCACTAATGCTGGATGCTCCAGACATCAACTATTGCCAGATCTCCTCCTTTGGCACTTTGGCACCTTGTGAAGCTGTACTCAGATAAAAGCTGCAAAAAGCAATTGGAAATTGATACGTTCTTGCAAACTGTAATTACCAATAGATACATTGTAGCACTGGCAATCTCTATTTCCCTTTCATCAACTGGCTAGGCTTAGCATTTTCTCCCTGTTAGCGTGACAGAAGCCGAGCCTCCTGACAGTCACGCAAAAGCAATCTGTTACAACTTCTCCTTGTTCATTTGTTCTTTCTCATTAATATCTTTGCCACCTTGACCCATACTCTGATGTTGCTTGGCCACACATGTCCTAGTTTTCATCTGTGACATATTGGTGTGTCTGAATGTATACTGGTGGAACGCAAGTCTCCACCAACATACCTCAGCTGAGCTAAGTGTTAAGAGAAACATGTACAGGAAATGGAAGAAGGGGGAAACCACCAAAGAAGAATTTAAGCAAGTAGCCAGGAGATGCAGAGAGGAGGTCAGAAAGGCTAAAGCACAGAACGAACTTAGGCTGCCATTATTATTAAAAAGTGTTATTAAAAACAATAAAAAGGGCTTTTTCAAATATGTCCGCAGCAAAAGGAAAAAGAAGGAGATGATAGGGTCGCTGCGCAGAGAAGATGGTGAATTACTCACAGGGGGAAGAGAAAAGGCAGAACTACTTAACATCTTCTTTACCTCAGTTTTTTCCCAGAAGTATAAAAGCACTCAACCTGGCGGTTGGGGAGTAGGTGAGGAAGCAGGTGAAATGAGGCACATAATAGGTAGAGAGGTGGTACAGGAATACCTGGCCACACTGGATGAATTCAAGTCTCCAGGGCCAGATTAATTGCATCCTAGGATATTAAAATTGCTGGCAGAGGTCATTTCGGAACCGCTTGCTATAATCTTTGAGAAATCTTGGAGGACAGGAGAAGTTCCAGCAGACTGGAAGAGAGCAAATATTGTCCCCATCTTCAAGAAGGGAAAAAAAGAGGACTCAAATACTTATCGCCCAGTCAGCCTGACATCAGTACCCGGAAAGATCCTGGAGCAGATTATTAAGCAGTCAGTTGCTAATCACTTAGAAAGCAAGGCAGTAATCACGAGAAGTCAACATGGATTTCTCAAAAATAAGTCATGCCAGACTAATCTTATCTCTTTTTATGACAGAGTTACTAGCTTGATAGATGAAGGGAATGCTGTGGATGTAGCATATCTCGATTTCAGTAAGGCCTTTGACAAAGTTCCCCATGACATTCTTGCAATGAAGCTGGTAAAATGTGGGCTGGACAGGGCTACTGTTAGTTGGATTTGTAATTGGTTGACCGACCGAACCCGGAGAGTGATCACGAATGGCGGCTTTTCGTCCTGGAGAGAAGTGACTAGCGGGGTGCCATAGAGTTCTGGCCTGGGCCCGGTGCTGTTCAATATTTTTATCAACAACTTAGATGAAGGAATAGAGGGCATGCTCATCAAATTTGCAGATGACACCAAATTGGGAGGGGTTGCTAATACGCCAGAGGACAGGATCAAAATTCAAAATGACCTGAATAGATTGGAGAGCTGGGCCAAGGCTAACAAAATGAAATTCAACAGAGAGAAGTGTAAGGTCCTACACTTAGGCAGAAAAAATGGAATACAGAAATATAGGATGGGGGACACGTGGCTGGATAGCAGTACGTGTGAAAGGGATCTAGGAGTCTTCACAGACCACAAGCTGAACATGAGTCAGCAGTGTGATGCGGCAGCCAAGAAAGCCAATTCAACTCTCGGCTGCATCAATAGGAGTATGGTGTCTAGATCGAGGGAGGTACTGGTACCACTCTACTCTGCTTTGGTTAGATCTCATCTTGAATACTGTGTCCAGTTCTGGGCACCCCAATTCAAGAAGGACATGGTCAAGCTGGAGCAAGTCCAGAGGAGGGCGACCAAAATGGTGAGGGGCCTGGAAGCCATGCCCTATGAGGATAGACTTAGAGAGCTGGGTATGTTTAGTTTGCAGAAGAGAAGGTTAAGAGGGGACATGATAGCCCTGTTTAAATATTTGAAGGGATGCCATGTAGAGGAGGTAGAGGGCTTGTTTTCTGCTGCTCCAGAGACCAGGACAAGGAGCAATGGATTCAAGCTGCAGGAAAGGAGATTCCACCTGAACCTCAGGAAGAACTTCCCGACAGTCAGGGCTGTCCGGTAGTGGAACATGCTGCCTCGGAGTGTAGTTGAGTCTCCTTCCTTGGAGGTTTTTAAGCAGAGGCTAGATGGTCATCTGTCGGGAGTGCTTTGAGGGTGTTCCTGCATGGCAGAGGGTTGGACTGGATGGCCCGTGTGGTCTCTTCCTACTCTACATTTCTATGATTCTATGACCTACACTGTTATCCACATGAGTGCTCTCTTTTCCCCATTTCTTTCCTACCTGCACAACAGCAGCTGAGTTGAGTCTAGAAAGTTCTTTTTCCCAGGCAACCATTTAATTTCAAATTTAAACTTGTAGAAAAATTTAGCCCATCACTCTTGTTCGGGATTCAATCTGTGCAATGTTTGCAGGGCTATGAGGTTTCTCTGATCTGTCCACATTTCAAAGAGACATGAAACCTCCTCCAAAACATGCTTCCATGTCTCTAGCACCTTTTTATGGCAGCCGTATCTTTCTCCCAGATTGGTCAATTAAGTTTCCTTTTATCAAATTTTTTGGATAGGTAGACACACAGTCTCAATTTACCTTCCTCATCCTTTTGCAATAGCACCACCCCCATGGCAGAATTACTGGCATCAACCTGAACTATGAACAAGTTAGCCAGGTCAGGATGTTTCAAATTGGGTTCTAAACTGAACAATTTCTTTTATTCCTCAAATACCTATTCGCATTCTGGGGTCCACTTGATTTTAGTACTGAGTCTGGGTTTTTCCCTCCCCCAATTTTCTTGTTCTTTTGATTTTTTGGCAAATCTGTTAAGGGTAGTGTGACTTGGGCAGAGTTTGGAATAACTGCCAGTAGAAATTGGCAAACCCCAAGAAACTCTGTGGGGCTCCCACTCTAGCATGCCCTGTGTTTTGGCAGGTACATTTCTATGCAGTCAGAGATTTGGTACCACGAATAGCATAGCTTATTAGTATGAAATTCACATTTCAACAGTTTGACATATAGGTTATTAGTCAGCAGCTTGGTTAACACTTTCATCACCAGCACTACATGTTCCTCATAGGTTCAGCTATAGATTAACACATCATCTAGGTCAGTGGTTCTCAACCTGTGGATCCCGATGTTTTTAGACTTCAGCTCCCAGAAGCCCTGAGCATTGACCATAGTGGCTGGGGCTTCTGGGAGTTGAAGTCCACAAACATCTGGGGACCCACAGGTTGAGAACCACTGATCTAGGTACACCAGGACCTCCTTGTATAAAGGCTCATATAAAACTTTGTTGATAACTCCCACAAACACACCTGGAACTCCACTTAATTGGAAGGGCTTTATGAGGTATTCAACCCCACCCTCAGAGGGGTATTAAATGCTGTCTTCTACTCATCCCCTTCCCTATGTGCACTCAATAATAGGCATCTCTCAAATCCAGCTTGTAAGATCTTCCTCATGACCAACTGAGCTAACAGATCTTTCATAAGCAGGATTAAGTATTGATTGGAAATGCCAGCCTGAGTGATCCATCTTTCTTCTTGCAGAAGAAGATTTGCAGAGCCTTGGTAGATCAAGTGAGTCTGATGAATTCTTTTTTAAAGTTCTTATCTATGAACTTTTCTCAACACTTCCATTTCTCTAGGGGACATGGGATACAGCCTGCTTTTTAGTAATGACGACCCTGTCCCCAGTTTGATGGCAGAGTCAGTGCCCCACAGAGGGTAAGAGATTACACTCTGGCTCTGATCGCACCTCTCATAAGTTAGCATACTCTACTGGCAACTTTCCTATTGTGCATTCTGCCACCATGACTCTCTGGTTTATGGCCCCACTCTGAAGGGTTGGCAGTGCAGGCTGTCACTTGTTTCTGGCAATTGTCCCAGACATGTCTCTGGCACTGGCATTTGGGAAAGCACACTGTCTCATTACTCCAAATGTGGTGGTCATGAAATTTCAGTCAGTTCAGTCCTAAGATTTCTGGGTAAAAGGCTGTGGGAGCCAACACAAACTGAATGGTTTCCCAGTGGTCTCCTAGTCCCAAAAATGGAAGGGCTCTGATATTTCACCAGACATTCTTGCATTTCCTGCCCATCCATCTGTACAAAGATGATGGAATTGTCCATTTTCTTCAACAGACAACCCCATACCCATAACAATTGTGGTGTTCATCAACCACCTATAACAGTCATCAGGTCCATACTAATGACTCCCAAGTGTCTTAGCCTAATGGGCACAAAAAATGGGGTTCTGCTGCCACTCACCACAGTCTCCAGGTGCATTTGGCATAGCCTGCCCTTCAGCACTTAGGACAGGTCTGACTCATTTCCTGCTGGGTTGGAGTCGCTGTCCTCTGATGCATTGTTGTTGTCATCCACCACCACCTCAAGCTTATGCTTCGTCTCTTGCAATCTCAAGGCAAGCTGCTCCCCAAAGTCTTGCCCTACTTCCCTTTCTTCTCCTTCTCCCTGGTGATCTCCTCTGGACATGTTCCAGCTTGTCAATCTCCTTCTTGAATTGTGGTGCCCAGAACTGGACACAGTATCCTAGGTGAGATCTAACCAAAGCAGAATAGAGTGGTTTTATTACTTCCTTTCATCTCGCTATACTCACTATACAGCCTTGATGCAGCCTAGAATTGCACTGGCCTTTTTAGCTGCCTCATCACACTGTTAACTCATGTTCAGCTTATGGTCCACTAAGTCTCCTAGATCCCTTTCACATGTACTGTTTTCAAGCTAGGTGTCACCCATTCTACATCTATGCATCTCATTCTTTCTTCCTAAGTATAGTACCCTTCATTTCTCCCTGTTAAAATTCATTTTGTTAGTTTTGACCCAGCTTTCTAATCTGTCAAGGGTCATTTTGAATTCTGATCCTCTCCTCTGGGGTATTAGCTATCCCTCCTAACTTGGCATCACCTGCAAAATTGATCAGCATGCCTTATATCCACAGAAAGAAGAAAGAAGAAAGCACTGGGGCCAAAGCAGAACCCTGAGGCAGCCCAGTAGTCACTTCTTTCCAGAATGAAGAGGAGCCATTGGCAAGCACCTTTTGTTTTCAGCCAGTCAGCCAATTACAAATCCACCAAACAGTAGCTTTGTCTAATCTACATTTTACTACCTTGTCTGCAAGAATACTATGGAGGACCTTGTCAAAGGCCTTACTGAAATTAAGATACACTACATCCACAGCATTTCCTTCATCTACCAAGCTTGTAACCCTATCAAAAGAGAGAGAGAGAGAGGGAGAGAGGGAGAGGGAGAGAGAGAGAGAGAGAGAGATTTGATTAGTCTGGTGTGGCCTGTTTTTGAGAAACCCATGTTGACTTTTAGTGATCACGGCATTCCTTTCTAAGTGCTCACAGAGTATTTGTTTAATGATCTGCTCCAAGATCTTCCTTGGTATTGATGTCAGGCAGACTGGGTGGTAATTGTTGGGATCTCCTTTTTTACCCTTTTTGAAGACGGTGACAACATTTGCCCTTCTCCAGTTGTTCACCTCCACTACTGTCCTCTCCCTCCCTGGGCCATGTCCTTTAACTGGGAGGACAGAAACCTCCTTCCTCTATGTTCCTCCACTGTTGTTGTTCTGTGCCTTCATGTCATTTCTGACTTATGGTGACCCTCAGATGCATCTATCACAGGATTTCTTGGCAGAATTTGTTCAGAGGGGGTTTGTTCTTGCCTTTCTGTAAGCCTGAGAGAGTGTGACTTCTCCAGGGTCACTCAGTGGGTTTCTATGGCCAAGCAGGAATTTGAACCCTGGTTTCCTAATGTCCTAGTCTAACACTTAATAGGCTACACCATGCTGGTTCTTCCACACAGTCCGGTAAATTTTGGATTCAACAAATCTTTGCTTCACAGGTGAAATAAGAGTTGGCTAGAAATAAATGAGGACCAATCAATCAATCAATCAATAACTGGAAGCCTATGAGAATGTTTCAAAAGCAACATTCTACTCCATTTTGAAAGTACCTTGTTTTACTAGGCATGACAGGCCTCTCAGATTCCTTAGCTAATTCAAGGAGCTTTGCATTGTGCCCATAAGAGTATGTCTGGTTACTAGATGAGTCATATGAGTGACAGAGAAGTTCGAAATTGGCATAGGGATCCAGTTCAAATGCTACCATAACTGACTTCCAGTAGAATGATCATGGTTTTCTCTGCCCTTTTAAATCTACTCGAGTATCAGTGTGGGAGCATGCTCAAGCAAAATTACTAGCGTATTTACCCAGCATTGCTCAGGATTCTATTTTCCTCTTAAGAACTCAACAAACTGTCTTCTCTAGTACATGTAACTTTCCCCATATTGCCCAACGCAATCTCTATTCACAGTTATTATCACAGACAGGTTGGGTTCCTGAAGGAATACACTGTCCTCTTCCTTTGTGCTAGGCCTTGTCTCCATAGCAACTGGCCTATTCCAGTACCTGTTACTTTCCCCCATATTCCCCAATCCAATCTGTATTCAGAGCTGTTAACATACAGAGGCTGGGTTCCTGAGGGAATACAATGCCCTCCTCCTTCTTGCTGCTAGGCCTCATCTCCATAGCAACTGGCCTATTTTCTGGCTGAGAATTCTAAAGGCCCCTCCCTAAACTGCCAACCCCAGGATTCCATAGAACCTTCACAGTCAGCCAAACATATGAGGTCTTCTTGCCTCACTCAGTCAATCATGAGGTCTTTGTCAAAAATTTATGCTGAGTCAGGCATGGTTTCCTCTAAGTGAATGGCAGAAAAAGAGGTGATGTGGCCAGAGGTGCAGGTGCAAGGTTGTTATGTGTGTTATGTCTATAACTTGTGTACTGGGGAAGGCCACATGCCAGAAAGATGATTGGGTCACCTTATATGTTCAGGATGATAGATCTTAAAAAGGCTGGGATCTGCCTGTACACTCTACTGGTTAGGCTTTTTCCTAAGTAGTCATGTTTCACTGCTTATTCATGCTTTGTAAGGGGAAACGCTGTCTGTTTATCTCCTGATGTTTTTCTTTATTAATTGCTTTCTGGAATGCTTGCTGAAAGCCTTATCTTAGTCCGCAGCAATAAAACTGCCCTAAGCTTAACACAATGAATCTCCGGAACTGTTTTCCTGCTTCACTGAAAACTCCTGTCGCCGGGAAGCCTCACTTCACTGTCTGAACTCTGCGTAAGTTCAGAGGGGCCAGTTCCCACTAATCCTGACAGTCTTTGTCTGCCTGATGCAGACAAACAGACAAACTCACAGACAAACATTGACTTTTATATAGCAGATCTCACAAGTCACTCCCCTAAGCTGGATGCAGCAAGGATTGAGCACTTTTGCCCCAAATTCTCCAGCTTCTAGACTAAGGCATTAAGTATCTTAATCATCATAACAGGTCAAATACAAAGTTTTGTACAATTCTTTTGCTTCCTTTTTTCTTATTTGGTGGAGGAAATGGGATTATCCTGTTTGACAGCTTTCTTATATATTATTTTATTTGTATCCCATCTTTCTCATAACAGGGAACCCAAAGTGGCTTATAACAAAGTTAAAAAGTTAAAAAACAGATATAATAAAGACCCTGATGATACAAGAGTTTAGAAAACAGATTAAATTAGTTATCATGTTAAAATACCTATAATTTACAACAGTATAAAATCATTTAAAAGACAAAATAAAAATGCAGCGCATACATCCCATTTTTTAAAAAAGAGCAAAAGAACCTTCTACAGATGGTATCCAACTGAAAATAAGCTGCTGAAAATGTCTAAGAATGTTTTAAATCAATGCTGGGGATGTCAAGATAAGGAGGGCTTCTTTTTCATATGTTATTGGTCTAAGGCTTGCATGTTAACCCAAAAAACTTTAAAGGTAGATTTTGTAATGTCACCAGAAATGTTTTTGTGAGGTATTATGGATAAAGAATTGGATAGTATATATAGGTTATTTTTCAGTATATAATAGCAGCAAGAATATTGTTCGCTCAAATCTGGAAACAGACTGAAGCTCTGACAATGGAACAATGGGGTGCTAAAGCTGTTGAGTTAACCCAAATAGCCAAACTATCGTGGTTTTAAGGATAAGTCAACTGAAGATTTTTTGGAAGACTGGAAACCATTTATGGAATTTTGAGCAATAAGAAATCAAACAATGCAATAATTTGTAGCTATGGTTATTAGTTAATTCTAGTAGGATTACTCAGCTGGATCTGTAATGGTAGAATAATATATTTTAATATTTTTCTTTTTCCTTTTAAGAGTGCGGATGAGGGGGACCAGAACCCTTTTGTGTTTTAGTAAATTAATGTTTAG
This sequence comes from Iguana delicatissima, assembly GCA_948472985.1. NCBI lineage: Eukaryota > Metazoa > Chordata > Lepidosauria > Squamata > Iguanidae > Iguana > Iguana delicatissima. Next base: position 172,765 of record CAOKZL010001298.1, read on the forward strand.
TGATTTAGCTAGTGTTCAGTGTTTTAGCTTAGTGTGTTAGTATTGCATTTTAGTTTTAGCTCTTTTTCTTCTTTTTGAATGCATAGTTCTCTGGTTGTGATTGTGATTATAACTGTGAAAGTGATTGATTGTTTTAAAACTAATAAATAATTTTTAAAAACCCCTTCTGTACATCCAATTAACCTCCAGATGCCTGTTTAATCCTGCCAGCAAAAGAGGAGTGGAGAGAGAGTCAAGTAAGCCTCCTGTAGGACAGAATTCAACAGCCCAAGAGCAGTAACTGAGAAGGCGCTCTCATTTGCCCTCACCAGACAAGCATGTGATGAAAGGAGTGTGAGAAATCAACCTCCCATTAACTGTCCTACTCCCAAAATGTGATGAAACAATGGAGACTCCTGGATAGTCAGAATATAGTCTGTGATGTCATCCAAGTGAAATGAGCCTCCAAAAGCAGTTCCATTTTTTGGATTCTGTTATCAACTGAAATAAATAAATAAAATAAATAAAATAAAAATAAAATAAATAAAATTAGTGGTATGTTATTAATTGCAATAAAACTGGCACTGCCTGGATCCATACCTAATATCCCAAAAAGGATCATGGGACCCGTTGTCAAGAAACATGCAAATAGTACAGTGAATAGACACTATTTATTTGGAGTGAGATACATCGTACAAGACTTCAGTGAGAAGACTAACAAAAGCAAAAGCTGCGGTTTTACAATCCCTGCTGTTCTCCTCCCTTTTCCAAGAGATCTTGAAGCTGTGAGAGCTAAGCAGAGCTTATCAGTGCATTCCTAGCTAATTGTTTATTTAAAACGGTCTCTGGTTTCTAAATTTCTTAGTTTTAGCAAGCTGTTACTATTGCTGGACTATATATTCCATTACCATAATATGGAGGGCATCCTGACATCCTGCTCGTCCTGAAAAAAAGAAAAAAAATTGCTGTATGAGGTGTAGAATCAAAAGAGGGTTAGTGGAGAGAGTAAAAAACATTACAGATTAAAAGCTTATGCAGTGAGAAAAACATTAGTAGATGTGAGTAAGTTATGTAAGTAAAGACATGAAGGTTGATTCATTGGAGGTTGCCGAGGGTCCTTCGAGACCGGTGTCAGTCTGCAAAGAAGTCTGCAAAGGGGCCGGCTTGAGCAAGCTGCAATGAAAAACAGGGTGGATAAGTTTGTAAGCTGGACATAGGGAAAGTTCAAAAGTGACATCATTAATGGTCCATTTGATTGGGAAAGGACCAATTTTATTTAGGGGAGAGTTTTTTGGAGGGCCCATCAGAGGTTAAATGTTTTGTGGACAGGTAAACAAGGTCTCTTGGTTTGTAGTTAGGGTTGCATTGTCTTTTTCTATCGGCAAAGCGTTTGTGGGAGGCTTTAGAAGTTTCAAGGGCAGAGTGGACCACTTTCCAGTTTTGTGAGATTTTCTGGGCCCAATTGGCAACAGACGGGGGAACACTGGTGATGTTTTCCTCGGAGAAAGGTGGGAATGGCTTGGGGTCCATGTCATAGACAACTTCAAAGGGAGTTTTGCTGGTTGAGGAGTGCACAGCCAAGTTGTAGGCAAATTCAGTGAAGGGCAAGAGAGATACCCAGTTGTTTTGGTTGGAATTAACAAAGCAACAAAGGTATTGTTCCAAAGTTTGATTGACACATTCGGTCTGACCATCAGTTTGGGGATGGCTGCTGATGCATTTTTGGGTAATCCCAATGGATTTAAGGAGTGAAATCCAAAATTTGGAAGTAAAGATAGGTTCTCTGTCAGAGATTATGGTGGATGGTAGGCTATGGCGTTTCCAGATGTTATTGATGAATAGGTCGGCAAGTTTCTATGTAGTGGGAACCTTTTTGAGTGGAATGAAGTGTGAATGCTTGGAAAAGTGGTCTGTCAAAACCCAGATGAAGTGGCAGCCTTGAGAGTTGGGGAGACCCATGATAAAGTCCCAAGAAATAATGTCCCAAGGGGTTGAGGGTGCTGGAAGGGGTTGGAGAAATCCATGTGGTTTCGAGGTAGGAGGTTTGCAGGTGTTGCAGACAGGACAGCTCTTAATGTACTCTTGCATGGAATAGTTTTCTAATGGCATGTAGTGTTTTAAGAAAACCGAAGTGTCCGGCAGGTTTGGAGTCATGATACTTTTCAATATCTCCAGTCTGCAGTTGGGTGGTATATACAGTCTGGATCAACAAAAGCTAAGCCATTAGTCCAAGTAACTGCAGTAGGGTGGCTTTGTAGCCAATCATCAGAGTTGTAAGCAGTTTTTACGGCTAGCTGGAAGGTAGAATCGAGGGTAGAGAGAGATGGAGTAGCAGGCGCGCTCTTGCACGCGCATGGTAACTTGCAGTCCAAGTGTGTCGGGGTGAAATAGAGTCTGTTCTTTAGGGAGTGAGGCACGTTTGGGAGATTCATGGCAGGGAAGTCTAGACAGAGGGTCAGCCAACGTATTTGTTTTTCCTGGTTTGAAAATAATTTTGAAGTTGAAGCGTTGAAAATATTCAGCCCAGCATGCTTGTTTAGGGGTTAATATCCTGGCAGTTTTTAAAGTCTCTAAGTTGCAGTGATCGATCCAAACTTGGAAAGGTACTTTCGCACCCTCTAAGAAATGTCTCCAAGTGGTGAGGGCAAAATGGATGGCTGTGGCTTCTTTTTCCCTTATTGGCCAGTTACGTTGAGGTTCTCCCATAATGAAGTCAGAGGCATCGGCTGGTATTATAAATTGTTTCTCGGTGTCAGAGAACAGCAGAAGCAGTTCTGATGTAAATTTGTGCTTGAGTGTGTCGAAAGTAATTTGGCATTTATTTGTTCAATTGATCTTTTTGGGGCCTTTTTCACTGGAGTTAGAAGATTTCTTTAAAAGATCCATTAGTGGGAGGGCAATCGTGGCGAAACTGTTGATAAAGTTGCAGTAGAAATTGGCAAAGCCAAGGAATTGTTGTAATTGTTTCCTAGTCCTAGGGGCTGGCCAATTCAAAATTGTTTCGGTCTTAGAAGGGTCCATTGTTGCAAATTCGATACCCTAGATACTCAAACGTTTGCGTGTGAAACTCACATTTGGAGAGTTTCATAACAAGTTCATTGTCGAAGAGTCTTTGCAACACACTGCGCACAAGTTTGGTGTGTTCCAGCAGTGTTTCTGAATAGATTAAAATGTCGTCCAGATAAACAACACCATTATATAGGAATTCTTGTAAAGGAAAGAGTTAAGGAACATCTGGAAAGCAGTGGGGCCAGCTTGTAATCTGAAAGGAAGAACCGTCCATTCATAATTCCCCAGAGGGGTCGAGAAGGTGGTGAGCCATTCACTGTCAGCATCCATTCTTATTCGGTGAAAGGTTTCTTTGAGGTCCAGCTTGGTAAAGCATTTACCTTTAATCAGTTGACCCATCATGTCACCCACGAGTAGAATAAGGTAAGCATTAGGCAGTACTGCCTGATTTATTAAATTGTAACTTACAGTGAGTCTGGGGTCCCCTCCGTCTTTTTTTTTTTTTTTTGCCAGAAAAAGACTGGACTAGCTGTCGGGGCAGAGGAAGCCTTGATGAAGCCGCATTGTAAATTCTTGTTCAGAAATTTTTTTTTAGAGCTTCTAGCTCCTGTTTGTTCATGGGGTAAATTTTTGGCTTGGGAATCTTGGCACCATCTATGAGCCTTAATTTGCAGTCAAAGCCTCTGTGTGGTGGGAGTTTGTCTGCTTTGTGGTCCTCAAACGCCTTTTGTAGGTCCCAGTAGTCTTGTGGGATTTTCTCCACCTCTTTAGGGCTCAGCTTAAGTGCCGTGTTAGGTGTCGATAATTTCAGCACTTCTCTGGCTTTATTTATTTGTTTTAGTATGCCTCGGGTCCAGTCAATTTGGAGATTGTGTCTTTTTAACCAATCGTACCTCAGGACAACTTGGAATCCAATTTTATTTGGTACTAGGAATTTCAAATGCCCCTGGATGTCCCCCACTTGGATAGTGATGGGCCTGGTCCTTTCCCGGATGGGGCCTCCCGACATAGGCAAGCCGTCCATTTGCAATAATGTGACGGCCTTCTTGAGGTGTTCAAATGCTACTGCAAGCTCTTTGGCCACTATGGGGTTCAGCAGGCTAGTGGTACATCCTGAATCAACAAATGTGTCAAAGTCGGAGACCCGGGCGGCGAGCCAGCCCGGAGAAGGGAGAGGGAGAGATAGCAGAGTCCTGCCAAGAGGAGTCAAAGCAAGCAATTACTCACAGGCAGTCCATTTACCTAAGCCAGAGTGACAAGTGAAAGCCGTAGTCAGAGTCCAAAATCCAGGGGTCAGGAGCCAAGAGATCAATCCAAGATATCAGGAGCCGGGTGCTAGAAGCAAGGAACAGGCAAGGAGAGGGCTTATAGAAAGTTTACCATAAGCAAAGGAAAGCTTCCAGGCAGGCAGTTATATAGCCCAGGCACAGGTGTGGCCAGTCACCACTTCTTGAACTTAATCAAGGAAGCTTCCCTTTGCTTAGCTCTTTTGAGTCTTTGCCTTGTTTGTGGGCTGATTGACGCAGGCTCCAAGGCATCCTCAGGATCACAGCTGGATCCCTGTTGCCCTAAAGCAGCGGTTCTCAACCTGTGGGTCCCCAGATGTTTGTGGACTTCAGCTCCCAGAAGCCCCAGCCACTATGGTCAATGCTCAGGGCTTCTGGGAGCTGAAGTCCAAAAACATCTGGGGACCCACAGGTTGAGAACCACTGCCCTAAAGGAACAGGCAGAGGAACGTCCAAGTCTGCTTGGTCCATGGCAGCAGAGGGGGTTCAGCTGCAGGACTCATCTCCAGCCAGAGAAACAAGGACCAACAGCTGCTGCTTGTCATCTCCACCTTGAGCAACAGGGACCCACAGCTGCTGCTCATCATCAGCAGCTCTGACAGGGGCTTCAGTTATCACACAGTGCCTGATACTTCCTTGACTTCCCATCTGCCCCTTGCAAAATCACTGTAACATACATGTGACAAGTTTTGGCTGTACTTACATTCACCAACTGGTCTGGGTCCCACTTGTCACTGTCAGAGCTGGAGGTTGGCAGGGGACTGTCTTTGCCATTGCAGGCCTGAGCTTGGGCGTTTGGTCTGTGCCTTTGGGATGTCGGTTTTGTGGGATGTGGGCTTGGTGGAAGGAGTCGTTGGCTTTGCCTCCATGTCCTTGTTTTGGTTTTGGCAATCACTGGCAATACGGCCTTTCTTCCCACACAAGAAGCAGGTCTCTTTGCGCAGTCATTTCTTTCTTTCTTCTCTGATTAAGAGGGTGGATCTTCTGGCTCCTGGGGGTCTGCGGCCGCTTTCTTGGGCTTGTCTTTGTCTGGAGAGTTGGACACTTTCCAGGAGACTTTCCACTTCACCATCTAGTTTCATCCATCCCAACAGACTGGCTGGGTTTCCTTGTGAAAGGCATCGATCCAAAATGGTGGGGTTCAACCCATCCTGAAAAAATTGCTTAAGTATATTATCTTTCCATCCAGGGACCTTAGTCGCTAGTTTCCTGAATTCCCGCTCGTATTCCCGAATGGTTCCTTTTCCCTGGTGCAGCTTCCTGAGCTGGTGTCTGGCTTGTTCTTGGATAAAAGGGTCTTCAAACCTCTCTCTGAGGGGGTATATGAACAGCTGGAGGTCTGCTGTTTCCTCTGCTCGTGAGTCAAACAAATTGGTGACCCATTCCGCTGCTTCGCCTTTGAGGTGCTGGCTCAAGTATCTCACTCTGGCAGCATCGTTGTTGAAGCTGTTCCCGTAGTCAGCCACATAGTTGGAGGCCACATTGAGGAAATAAGTAAGGGTTGCCCCTTCCCCATCATACGTGGCTTTCATCTCTTGAAAAGGTCTCGGTCCCACTTGACACACCAGTCCTCCAGGAGGTGCAGAGGCTGCAGCTATGTGTGCTGCTGCTGCTGCAGACGCTTGCTGTTCAGCACGTCCCAACTGAGGTACTAAGATTCTCCAGTCAGCTAACTGAGCTCTCAGCCTGGATATCTCTTCTTGTTGTAGTTCCACTTCTTCTTCTCTGGCTAAAAGTTGCTCCATCAGGTTAGTTTCGCTGATCGAAACATCCCATCATGTAGTGCAGTTGCGTTGTCTGTGAATTGTGTTGGGACACTCTTCCCAGGCCCAAGTTTGACCAGTAATCAGGGTAGTCTTCTTGCTGACTTCCAGAGGAGAGAGCAGAAGGTAAGCTGGGTCTGTGAAGACAACTTTGATAGGTGTTTTTGCAGGACTGTGGGGCTGAGTTTGTTTGCTTATTTCTCTGTGTTGTTTTTGTTTTTGTTTTTTTGCTTGTGCTGGCCCTGTGCTCACCCTGAGCTCACAGCCTATTGTCAGCTAATTGTTTGTTAGTTAGTCAGTTAACTGTCAATCAAACTAGGGAGAGTTAATCAAGCTAGGGGGAGGAGCCAGCTAGGGGAAGGAGGCTTTATTAGGAACTCCCAGCGGCGCGCGCCTATGGCGCGCGCAATTTCATTCATCTACTTCAATCCTTCAAGTTCAACCATTCAAGTTTAGGAACAACCGATCCTTATAGCGACTGAACAAATTTAGGAAGAGTTCAGCTGAGCTTGGTAGTTAGCTGAGCAGACATAGCTTATACAGCTCAAATTAAGAAAGGAGACCCAGTTTTTGTTTTTGTTTTCTTGTTCTATTCTCTGTATTATCAAGTATGGAAGGTGAGGGAGCTGCTGCTGTCACCTGTAGCACTTGTGGCATGTTCCTTTTCTTGCCACAAGATGTGGTCGGGTACACCTGCAGCAAGTGCAAGCTGGTCACCTTCTTAGAGGTCAAGGTGCAGCAGCTGGAGGCACAGGTTTCTAATCTTCGTCTTATTAGGGAAGGTGAGGACTTCTTAGATAGGGCAGAGAGGACCTTCCTGAAGACTGGATATGTGGAGGAGCTGCCTGATCAGGAAATCAGTTCCGTGAGCCAGGAAAGCGATGCTTGGAGGAATGTCACATGGAGAAATGGAAGGGCCAGGAAGGAAACAGAGACTCTCAAACTACAGAATCGCTTCAACGTTCTTGGTGCTGTGAATGATGAGGAACACCAGAAGGAGGAACACAACATCAGCAAGAAGGAATCCAACTTCGGCAACTGGAACTTGAACACCAACAGGACAGCATCCAACATCGGGAAGACCAGCACTCCCGGCCTCAACACAATGCCCAGGCAATCCTGGAAGAATCTACTTGTCGAAGAACCCCGGACAGGCCTCAGAGGAGGCGAGTTCTGGTGGTTGGGGACTCCTTGCTCAGAGGAAACGAAACGGCAGTTTGCAAACCGGACAAGCTCAATCGAGAGGTCTGCTGTCTTCCTGGGGCCAGGATAAACCACGTAACAGAGAGGCTAGCCAGGCTGGTCAAGCCCACTGACCGTAAGCCCCTCGTTTTGGTTCACGTTGGAACCAATGACACGGTGAAGCGCAGCTTTCACCACATCACAAAGGACTACGAGCTTATGAGGAGAAAGCTTAAGGACCTTGGTGCGCAGGTGGTCATTTCATCAATCCTCCCTGTTCAAGGATATGGTGCACGAAGGGAAAGGACAATAGTAGAGGTCAACAGCTGGCTCCGCACATTTTGCCACCGCCAACAGTTTGGCTTTTTGGATCACGGCTTGAAATTCCAGGAACATGGGCTTCTGGCAAGGGATGGGCTGCACCTCACGAAACTTGGCAGGAACGTTTTTGCAAACAGTCTCACAAGGAGGATTAGGAGGGCTTTAAACTAAGTACAACTGGGGAGGGAGACAAGATTATTCAGGACAAGGACTCGGAAAGTGCAGGGGGAAAAGGCCCAAATGATATTGGCCAAGTAGGAATAGCATCCAATCGTGGGAGGGGTGGAAACAATGCTATGGGACTTGCAGGAAGGGCACGGGGACTTAAGTGTCTCTACACTAATGCACGGAGTATGGGAAACAAACAAGATGAATTTGAACTCCTAGTACAGCAAAATAAATATGATTTCATAGGCATCACTGAGACCTGGTGGGATGAGTCTCACGATTGGAATGTAGGAATGACTTGAACACCGGAAGCCAGGTCGAGAGCATCTGGTTAAGAATTAAGGGAGCGAGAAACAATAGGGATATTATAGTGGGGGTTTACTACAGACCTCCAAGCCAGACTGAGGACCTCGATGGCGCTTTCATAGACCAAATGATTGCACATTCAAAAAGGAGAGATACAGTAATAATGGGAGATTTCAACTACCCGGATATATGTTGGCAGTCAAACTCTGCAAAGGCGGCAAGGTCCAGCAAGTTTCTTGCTTGTCTTGCAGACAATTTCATGGTCCAGAAGGTGGAAGAGGCGACAAGGGGATCAAATATTCTGGATCTGATCCTGACCAACAGGGAAGACCTTCTTAATGACGTAGAACTGGTTGGATCTTTAGGAGAGAGTGACCATGCCCTATTAGAATTTGGCATTCAGTGGGGAAGAGAAGGCAAGTGCAGCCAGGCATTCGTCTTAGATTTTAAAAAAGCAGACTTCTGTAAACTGAAGGAGCTGCTGGCTGAAATCCCGTGGTCAAGAATAGTCAATGAGAAAGCCGTTCAGGATGCATGGGAGTTCTTTAAAAGGGAGGTACTGAAGGCACAGGCTAAAACTGTGCCATTAAGGAGGAAAAATGGAAGGCATCTGAACAAACCGGAATGGTTGACTAAAGAGCTCTCAGCTGAGCTAAGTATTAAGAAAAACATGTACAGGAAATGGAAGAAGGGGGAAATCACCAAAGAAGATTATAAGCAAGTAGCCAGGAGATGTAGGGAGAAGGTCAGAAAGGCTAAAGCACAGATTAAAAACAATAAAAAGGGCTTTTTTAAATACGTCCGCAGCAAAAGGAAAAAGAAGGAGACGACAGGGTCACTGCGCAAGGAAGATGGTGAATTAATAACAGGAGGAAGAAAAAAGGCAGAACTCCTCAACACCTTCTTCGCCTCAGTTTTTTCCCAAAAGGATAACAACACTCAACCTGGCGGTTGGGGAGCAGGTGAGGAAGTGGGGGAAATGCAGCACAGAATAGATAGAGAGGTAGTACAGGAATACCTGGCCACACTGGATGAATTCAAGTCTCCAGGGCCAGATGAATTGCATCCTAGGATTTTAAAAGAACTAGCAGAGGTCATTGCGGAACCTCTTGCTGTAATCTTTGAAAACTCTTGGCGGACCGGAGAAGTTCCGGCAGACTGGAGGAGGGCAAATGTTGTCCCCATCTTCAAGAAGGGAAAAAAAAAAAAAGGACCCAAATAATTATCGCCCAGTCAGCCTGACATCAGTACCTGGAAAGATCCTGGAGCGGATCATCAAACAGTCAGTTTCTAATTACTTAGAAAACAATGCCGTAATTACGAAAAGTCAACATGGATTTCTCAAAAATAGGTCATGCCAGACTAATCTTATCTCTTTTTATGATAGAGTTACTTGCTTGATAGATGAAGGGAATGCTGTGGACGTAGTATATCTTGATTTCAGTAAGGCCTTTGACAAAGTTCCCCATGACATTCTTGCAAAGGAGCTAGTAAGATGTGGACTGGACAGGGCTACTGTCAGGTGGATTTGTAACTGGTTGACTGACCGTACCCAAAGGGTGGTCACCAATGGCAGATTCTCATCCTGGAGAGAAGTGACTAGCGGGGTTCTGTCCTGGGCCCGGTGCTGTTCAATATCTTCATTAATGACTTGGATGAAGGAATAGAGGGCACGCTGATCAAATTTGCAGATGACACCAAATTGGGAGGGGTTGCTAATACGCCTGATGACAGGAACAAAATTCAAAAGGACCTGGACAGATTGGAGAGCTGGGCCAAGGCTAACAAAATGAATTTCAACAGAGAGAAATGTAAGGTCCTACACTTAGGCAGAAAAAATGGTATGCAGAAATATAGGATGGGGGACACGTGGCTGGCTAACAGTACGTGTGAAAGGGATCTAGGAGTCTTCATAGACCACAAGCTGAACATGAGTCAGCAGTGTGATGCGGCAGCCAAGAAGGCCAATGCAATTCTTGGTTGCATCAATAGGAGTATGGTGTCTAGATCGAGGGAGGTATTGGTACCACTTTATTCTGCATTGGTTAGACCTCATCTTGAATACTGTGTCCAGTTCTGGGCACCCCAGTTCAAGAAGGATATGGATAAGCTGGAGCAGGTCCAGAGGAGGGCAACCAAAATGGTGAGGGGCCTGGAAGCCATGCCCTATGAGAACAGACTTAGAGAGCTGGGTATGTTTAGTCTGCAGAAGAGAAGGTTGAGAGGGGACATGATAGCCATGTTTAAATATTTGAAGGGATGTCATGTCGAGGAAGGAGTGGGCTTGTTTTTTCCTGCTCTTGAGACCAGAACAAGGAGCAATGGATGCAAGCTGCAGGAGGGGAGATTCCGCCTGAACCTCAGGAGGAATTTCCTGACAGTCAGGGCTGTCCAACAGTGGAATGTGCTGCCACAGAGTGTGGTGGAGTCTCCTTCTTTGGAGGTTTTTAAGCGGAGGCTGGATGGCCACTTGTCAGGAGTGCTTTGAGGGTTTTCCTGCATGGCAGGGGGTTGGACTGGATGGCCCTTGTGGTCTCTTCCAACTCTACATTTCTATGATTCTATGATTCTGTGATTCTAGTCACAGGAACTGCAGGTCACGCTTTGGCCCGTGCATCTGGGGGCCAGCTCAGCTCCTTCAGCTCGTTCATCACTTCGGGTTTCAGTTGCTCTGCCAGCCACACCCTCTTCCAGTGGTTCTTCTTCAGATGTTTGGTACATGTTGTAGAATTTTGAATGTGAGTCTTCTCACTCTGTCAGGAACTGAATCCAAACATGCTAATAGTACTGTCAAGGTCAGAGACCTGGGCAGCGAGTCAGCCCAGAGAAGGGAGTGTGAGAGCCAGCAAAGTCCAGCCAGGAGGAGAGAAGCAAGCACTTTACACAAGGGAGTTCATTTACCAGGGCGTCACGCGAAAGCCGTAGTCAGAGTTCCAAAAGCCAAGGGGCAAGAGATCAATCCAAGGTATCATGAGCCAGTGCTGGAAGCAAGGAACAAGCAAGGAGAGAGCTTGTAGAAAGTTTGCCACAAGCAAAGGAAAGCTTCCAGGCAGGCAGTTATATAGCCCAAGACACAGGTGTGGCTAGTCACCACTTCTTGAACTTAATCAAGGAAGCCTTCCTTTGCTCAACTCTCTTGAGTCTCCGCCTTGTTTGAGGGCTAATTGGCACAGGCTCCAAACCATCTCCAGAATCAGATCCCTGTTGCCCTAAAGGAGCAGGCAGAGGAACGTCCAAGCCTGCTTGGTCCATGGCAGCAGGGGGAGCTCTCAAGCTGTAGGACTCATCTCTACCCTGAGCAACAGGGACCAACAGCTGCTGCTTGTCATCAGCAGCTCTGACAGGGGCTTCAGTTATCACAAGTACAGTGAATAAACACTATTTATTTGGAGTAAGATATACCAAACAAGACTTCAGTGAGAAGACTAACGTTCAAAAGCAAAAGCTGCGGTTTTACAATCCCTGCTGTTCCCCTCCCTTTTCCAGGAGACCTTGAAGCTGTGAGAGCTAAGCAGAGCTTATCAGGCATTCCTAGCTAACTGTTTATCTAAAATGGTCTCTGGTTTCTAGGTTTCTTAGTTTTAGCAAGCTGTTACTACTGCTGGACTATATATCCCATTACCATAATATGGAGGGCATCCCGACACCTGTTTTCCCCTCTGCTTTTAGGCTCAGTATCTCATATTAGTACCTTCTTCATTTTTCCACCTTTTAAAAAAACCTTAAGTATCTTAGCATCAGTGTCCTACCTGTTTCTTGTTTTCCTGCCTTTTCTCTCACCTCACAAGCATTAGCAGCAATGCCTCAGAGAACCCTGTCTAGGTAGACTATATTTGGTACTGCTCAGGACTGTACTTAACATCCCAGAATGGGTCTGTGGGCCTACCTGTGATGTCAGCTCTAAACTGCTTCCCAGAGTGAACACTCAGAACATGGAAACACATGTGAACAGAAGCATTCTTTATGATAGGAGGCATAGATTGATAACCGGACGTTACTTTCAGTTGCTAAAACTGATGAGCGTCAGCCCAACAAAACTTATTGATGATAATTATTCAGCATGCATTACATTGGCTGGTGGAATTCATATGTCTCATTAATTCATCAGTTCCCTGATGTTGCCCAAGCTTGTTCTGGCTGTTTACAGTCCTGCCTAGCTATCTCCTTGGCTCTCCCCTTATGGTTCTCTCTTCCTGCCTGGCTTGATACCAAACCTCCCTAGCCCAGCATCCCAGCATCCTGCTTCTCTTTGATCTCGGCTGATATACATCCCTGACATCCCTGGGGTTAGGCTAGATAATAAAACAATCTCTGGAGGTTGCCATCTGGTTACCCATCAAAGGACCTTCAGTAGCTGCTCTTATTGCCTTACATTTCTCAGCTTATCCCATCATCCTATACAACCCAGTCTTCTCACATAACAGTTCATATCCCATCATCCTTTCACCTCACTGTTTTCCATGAATAATTACAAATCACATACGTGCAGCATATAGGATTAAACTACCCAACTTCTTTATACAATATAGCAATCCAATACACATGCCATATTTTCTATGCAAACAGTAATACATACATATAATATAATATGGATGCAATCAAGCAAGGTACCCCAGTAAACACGACTAACAGTAGTTACTAACTGGACCTGTTTAATACATGACAGGACCTGCTACATATGACAATGACAGGCAAAGCATATAGCAAAAGACAATACATAATAACGTAAGAGTCAGTATTGACAATTAAACTTCAATATATACATACAGCAGTGACTACCTCCTACAATATGCTTGTTGCATACAATATTGGAAAATACAACATCATCAAGATGATGATCATGGAGCATGTTGACATGACACCACCCTTCCCCACATTCTCCACATTCTTTAAACCTTAAGAATTAGGAATGTACACCAGTTCTTCAAAGAACCCACTCCCATTTTCCTCATTTTTGTCACTTCAGCAATCTTAGCAGCAGTGTCTTAGCCTCTCTTGTTTCCCTGCCCCTCCCACCTCAGAAACCTTGGCAACAGTGCCTCAGAGAGCCCTCTCTCATTTTAATGCCAGATACTTCTTTAAACAAATGGAAATAACATTGCTGTCTGACAGTCAGTGATGTTAACATTGCTATGTCTAGGCCATCTGAAGGACCTATGCTGTGGAAGGACCTATCATATGAGCCTGCCTATGCTGTGAGAGCTTCAAGGGAGATACCTCAATCAATCCCACAACCTTACCAGGCACATTTGATGAGAACATGGTAGAGGGCCTTCTCTGCTCCCAGACTTGGAATTCCCTAACTTCATCCCTAGTGATGTCAGGAAGCCTCCTTCTTCACTATCTTTTCAGAGGGATATGAAGACTTTTCTATTCCATCAGGCTTTGGTAACTGATTGTTAGCAAGAGAAGTGCTTTTTATGGTGCTGTACTGTTTTAAAGAGAGCCAGCATGGTGTGCTTTGAGCATTGGACTAAGACCCTGGAGAGCAGAGTTCAATTCCTTGCTCAGCCATGGAAACCAACTGGGTGACCGTGGGCATATTACACATTCTCAGCCCCAGAAAACTCCATGATATTAGGTTCACCATAAGTTAGAAATGACTTGAAGACACACAATAACAACAACTGTTTTTAATCTTTGTTTTCAAAGTAACAAAGTAACGTTTTACATGTTTTTAATTCTTTTGTTTTAACCTCAAATTTTCTATGTTTTTAACTACATGTGCTTTTATTATAATTTTTTGTCATTTGTAAGCTGCCTTGAGGCCCAAAAGGTAGACTATAAATAAAGAGATGGATGGATGGATAGATCACTGTCCTTGACGATATTTATAAGGACATTTTCTTTAACGGAATCCTTAACAAAAAAAAAAATGATTTAAACAGTACAATGCAGGCAACAGAACAGTGGTGCTTGGATGGTCTAATGATCAAGTATAGATTGAAAGGAAAAACTGAATATAGCATATAGTTCAGTAGGAAAAGATAATCATTTTCCTCAGGGCACAGAATACATTTCAGAAGTGACAAGGAGTGTTGTGTTTCAAAAATCTCTATCAAATCCATCAGAACATCTGACGATGTTGTGGTATACAATTATTTTTCACCATGAAAACATGATTTGGGAAAAATATACTAATACATTTAACCACTGTCATCATTCAGGGTACATTAAATTCTACTCAAATTGTATCTGACTACCTCTTAATTTAATTTCACTACAACATTCCAATTTCATGTAGGTACTCAAAGCCCAAGGTCAGCTTGTACAATACTAAAATTTTGGAATAAAAATAAGCCTTTATTTAAATTAGGTCTGTACAACTCTGCCTATACTGGCAGGGAGATTCTGGGAGCTTATTGTCCATAAAAGTAACTTCTCTAAGTTCATTTACCAGCCACTGTGATCTCCTCATTATCATTCTGATTCTAGTTATTTTTTTCACAATGTGCAAGCATCGGCCATTTTTAGTAAGTTGAACTGCCTCCAACATCGTACCCACTTCTCAGTGGAGAACTGCTCTAGCCATTGACCATCCTGAGTATCCTTTTCTGCAGCTTTTTACAGCCCTGCAGTATCCTTTTGTTGTTAGTAAATCTTTTAAGTTTGGAACCTGAAACTGCCTGCCCTGTTTTGCTTTCAAGTTAACCTCCAGTTCAGGGAACCCACAAAGAGATTAGGACATGCTTTTTCCTGCAACTCTGCTAAAAGAAAGCTAATTCCTGACAGCTTTAGCTTTCATAGTATTTCCCCAAAGAGCTAACACCTTGGGAAGCTCTAACTCCCAACAAGGTGCAGTGACCAAAAATACACAAAGTATTCCAAGTTTGGCTGTATCATAGATTTGTATGGTGTTTGTTCAATCTGGAGGAAGCCCTGATTCAAACCATATCCTAGTACATGACTTTTCCTCCCTAATAGGGCCACTGAACTCTTGAGTAACTGAAGAGGAGACTGAGTGAACTTGCATCGCACAATTATCCAGGAATCTGTGAGAATACCAGTTTGTCATGGGTACATGTAGCACGCTAGCGCATGTTGCCTAATCATTTCTGCTTGCAGAAGAAGCAACTGAACAACCCACAGTTTGTTCATCATGTTGTGAAAACCCAGGATCACCTGCCATTCTGGTTTTTTCCCCAACAAACCAGAATCTGAACACACAATTTGTTTTAGGCTTGTTTGTGATTCTTTCACAGGGATGTTGAGAGAGAAGTAAGGATGTTAAGAGAGGATGTTGAGAGAGAAGTGACACAGTATATAAGCCTTGGAATATAGCTCCATAGTTTGTTTAGCAACTACAGTAAGACCCCTGTATCCATGCGGGATTGGCTCCAGGCCCCCCCCGCAGATTCTGAAATCCACGGATAATTCCGAACGCCCTGTCCCATCGCCCACCCTGGGCCCAATCACAGTGGTGGTGGGCAGGAAAATAGATGGGAGCGCAGGGTCCCACGCTGCCCACTGTTTTCTCACCAGCCGCTGCTGCAATTGGGCCCATGGCCCATGGCAGGGGGTAGGAAAACAGTGACAAGTGCAATCCCATGCTCCTCACTCTTTTTCTGCCAGACACCACCACGATCAGGCCCAGGGCAGCCAGTGGGAGGTGGCAAGGAGTGCGATCCCGTGCTTCTCACTCTTTTCCCACCAGCCACAACCAGGATTGCTGCGATCCCAGCAGCAGCTTGCAGGAGAAGAACGAAGAGCGCCGGATCGTGCTCCTCGCTCCTTTCTTTCCTGTCACCCGCTCCACGCCTGATCCCAGCAGCAGCCAGCAGGAAAAGAGCAAGGAGTGTGAGATCACGCTCCTCACCACCTCCCGTTGCCAGCCCCGGGCCCAGTCCACTCTTTTCCTGCTCACCACCGCCACAATCAGGCCCAGTTACCCACCAATTGGCCTGATCATGGCCAACTGTGGATAACTGAATCCGCAAATATGGGCATCCTATTGCATACAAGCCACAGACCTTTGTTCCATGGTTTGCTTAACTTTTATTCCAAACAGGAGTGATCAAGTAGTACACATTGGCACACTGGTTTACTGTGTGCTCCATTTGTCACTTATTGTAAAGCAGAGGGAAAACAGTCCTTTTCTTGTAGTCTAGGGGTTGATAGGGTGAGTCCACAGCAAGGATGCCAGACTCAAAGAAGGAATTGTGGAGATCTCTGAGAGCAGTCTTATGGCATTTTGCTATCTGAGACAGCGCACATCAAGTTGTATAGTAACAGATGCCAACCAAATTATCTTGGCACAGGAGACAGAAAACCCAACAAGCATTTCTTCCAACCCTCATCCACCAAAATATAATTGTTAACAAATAACTAAGATTTTTCTATTCTTTTGGAATAATTTCAATCAGCTGCTCAAGGTGACCAACCTACACTGCCTAATGGCAAAGTTAGCCAATGGTCCCTTAATATCATAGCCTTCTTGGACATCATGTAGGAAGCAAACTCTAGTTGTCCATCTGGAGCTGTTGTTTCCTTCTGCCCACATAATCCTCCTCATTAGAAGTCACTCCACTAGATTTGAGAACTGACCATTCCAGACAATCTCTAATTACTACAAGCCATTTGGATAGTGAAAGGGAAAGGTAGAAATGAGTAATAAGAACACCTCAGCAACACTCTGGATTGCAATCCAAAGGGATACCAATGATTTTGTAAGGAAGCCAAAGAAGGTGCAACTGAAATCTCACAATTATCCTCCCTTTTCACTTACCAATGAATCTTTTCTCCATTTTTCTACTTTTTCTCTACATCTATTAAAGACTGTAAGCCCCTTAAACTGGAATCTGTGATACCAGGTCTTTGTAAAGGGCTGTATAGACAAATGGCATCATATACATTAATAACTGCAAACACAGCCATATTTCAGAAAGCCTTGGATTATAGCAGTTAAGCCATGTAGGCTTCTTTTGATAAGTTTCCATAATGCAGATACTTAGTTTTAATATTTTCAAATCTGTGCGTTAAATTTAATTGCAAGTAAATGTTTTTATCTCATGTTGTTCTTTCCTAGCCTCTGGGTTCTGGATGGCTTTGGAACACCTTGTCTTTTAATCATGCCTTCTAGTAGGACCACTATTCCCTTCAGAATTCTCTCACTGGGCCAGCTTCTGTAATCTTGCAACACGTCCCTTCAGGAAAGAATTAACTCCTTTCTCCCTCCCTTCCTTTATTTTGTTGTCTAGCATCCTTTCAACTTTCATCCTGATCAGCTATCAACACATTCCTTACTCAACAGAGACAAAATGCCCGTCATTCTTGTTGAGACTCTTCAGCTATTAAGTTATTTTAGGCCAAAGACTCTTTTATGTTTCATGTTAGCACATCCTGACACTATGACAAGGCACACTTTTCAATTTTCTGCACCATGGTGTAAACCACAGACTGGTTTACATATGTAGTGAGTGAGGTAACTGTACCACTCTTGACTGCAGGTAGGAGACCACTTTGGAATGCTCTGTCACATAAAAAACCAAAACCAAACATGCATTATAAAAATTATGAAGGAGACAGTTTCTTTATGGTAACTTGCCAGTTATTTTGCTTTCCTGTCTTCAGAGAGTTTTTAATATGGAAGATCAACCAAATATGTGACTTCTCATCACCTGCAGCCTGCTGTGGTCTACCTTGTTCTACCACCATTCTGCTATATGTGTGCATCAGGACTTGTGAAATGGTTCCCAAATGTCAGCCAGAAGTCTTCATGCAAATCTGACCTCTACTCAGGTCCCTGAGTGGCTTTAGAAAATGCACACAAACACTCTCAGTCTCATGGTACCAGCTGCAATCCTGACTACCTCATGTGTTTATATGTGCCTTCAAATCACCAGTTGACTTATGGTGACACCATGAATTTCACGTGAATCTCATATGGATTTCTTAGGAAAGGAATACTCAGAGGTAGTTTGCCATTGTCTTCCTCTAAAATATGCAACTTACTGCACTTGATATTCCTTTATAGTTTGCCTTCAAAGTACTAATCAGTACTCTGCTACTTAATACAGTTGTTCTGGGGATTATAAAGAACATGAAGCATGTGCTTTTCTAGATTAACATCCTGAAACCTCCACCGCATTACTGGTAGCAGTGTATTTTCAGTTTATAACAGCCTTCAGGTACATGCATAAAAGCTCAATAACATCACCAAAGAGGGGGACAGGAACTAGCAACCAAACCTAAACACTCATCCCATCCCTGACACTAATTTGTCAACTAGTATCAGACAAAGAGGATGGAGGGAACAGAAGCTATGAATGCAGACACACTGTCAACATCTCCTGCCTCTTCCCAAGACTGATAAAACATAGCTGTAGAATCTATTATGTACGTTGGCTGGGGGTGGGGTCACAGAGGTTTAATTTCCCTATATTTAACAGCAAGATATGGTGCAAGGAACAACCTGTGATTTAGTTTTTAACTGTGGAATCATGAGAATCAGAGCATGGCCATGTTTCCAGGGGATTCTGGGAGCTGTAGTCCAAACTACCTTTTCCCAAGCTTTGATTAAGATCACTGATACACAAATTGGGAAGCCTCTGTGGCTGTGCAACCACGATAATCAAGATTTCCAACTAGAGGAAGGTGTAGTTCTGTCTTGCCAGGTACTGGAATGCTTCTGGTTCCTGAACAGGGAATTCATCCTCCCAATGTGGCATTTTCATAGAGAAAAACCTCTAGATCCTGGGCTTAATCCAACCTGTGAAACCTCTTCATCCAAGTTATGGAGGGGTCTTGCAAAATGCCTCTTTAAGCCCCACTCCCTGATATGAGAAGACTGCCCACATCCTACCTTATCTTCCCAATATGGATGACAAGTGGCACACTGGGGAATCTTGCCTTTACTTCCTATTCCTGCATTAGCAGGAGGCTGGACTAAATAATTTGACTCTATAGTTTTATAGTTCTATAATTCTGTGATCACTGATTTAAGACTGGGGAAGATATGTAGGGGAATTGTTGTTGTGTGCCTTCAAGTCATTTCTGACTTATGGCAACCGTAAAATGAACCTATCATGAAGTTTCCTGCGGCTGAGAGTGTAGGATACATCCAAGGTCACCCAATGAGTTTCCATGGCTGAGTGGGGAATCAAGTCCTGGTGTTCAGGGTCACAGTCCAACACTCAGACCACTACACTACTCTGCCTCTCATGCAGGGGAATGCCTACTGTTATCTCTAGTCATTAACAGAAGATACTAGTAACAGAAGATACCAGTAAGATTCCTTGCCCTCCATCAATCCCCTCACCTCATTCTCAGATTACTAAAGTATTAAGGATGAGAAGTTATTCCCAACTGGGAGGCAAGGAGACCAGCAAGTATGGGAGCAGATTCATCCTTTTCTATGCATATAGCAACTCTGGTTTTCATTGTATAGCTCCATAGCCTTGTTCAGCCTGCCGGTCGTCTTCTGTCTACCTGATTAGCTGCCTCAACCAGTCCCCTTCCTTTGTGCCTTCATACTTATTCCAATCTCTGTTTCACATAACCCTATCAAATCGGACCATGGCCTTCAATCAAATAGGCCACTGGATTGGTGCTCTTGTAGATCTGACTGTCACTGCCTTGTCTAACTTTAATCCCAAATTCGTCCAGACTCACATTTTATCACTCTATTACATGCTTGGATGCCTATAGTTCACTAATAAGATGGTTAACACTTTTGAGCTGCATTACTATCTTGCAGCACATTTGATGTTCTCTACTGCTTGTGGTATATTTACTTCTAACATTGTGAATAATGGCTGCTTTGTTCTCTACATCAGAAAAGAAGTATAAGCAACTGCTCCATTCAAATAGCATAGCTGACAGTTGAGCAAGGAGTCTCCTTCTAAAGAGGAGCATGGCAAGTCTGAACAACTTACATCTGAGAGTTTGCGGGCAGGCAAACAACTGCTTACTCAAGGAAGTTGGGTATGATTCATTTAAAGATTTAACATACCTGTTTATCATAACTAAATTAACAGTTAAGATAAAATATGTCATTCAAAGAAATGAACACATAATAATAATAATAATAATAATAATAATAATAATAATAATAATAATAATAATAGTTTTATTTTTATTATTTGATTCTTATCATTATTTAGTACCCTGTTTTCCTCCCAAAACTGGGACTCAAAGTCACATACAATTTAAAAGAACAATACAATTAAAAACACACAAAAAGGGAACATTAAATTACTTGAAATCTGAAAATAATTCAATACTCCAGTTAAAAGAATAAAATGCAATTTAAACAGTCTGGTTTAAAACAATACTGCGCCTCCTGGGTTGCTCTTTAAAAATTTTCTGCTTTAAAACATTTCGGGATAAAAAGGGCTTTGCCTGCTGATGGAAGGACAGCAAGGAGAGGGCATTCTGGCCTCCCTGCGAAGGGAGTTCCATCGTCAAGGGCAGCCACTGAAGACCCTCTCTTGCACCTCCACCAACTATGCTTAAGGTGGTGGTGAGCCTGAGAAAAGGGCCTCTCCTGATGATCTGAGCAACCAGGCAGGCTCATATCACACTAGTTACCAGGGGGAAAAATAGACCAAATCATTTAAATTAAAACTGAAATGACTCAAAATACTGAAAGTACTTACAATTAATACAGAACAAAAGAGAGCAGAGGGGAAGAGATTGACTAACTTCAGGCTCCTTGGGTGCACAAAAGGCCTGAGTTTTACCTGCTATTTTATTTATTTGAAAACATTAAATCTCCACCAGGAAGGTTCCCTGGGCAAAACAAATCCAGATATGTAACACAACATCTTAAAAAGCCCTCCCAAAATAGAGATCAGCAGAGCATCATAGCTAACGGACAAGTGTCACTCCCCATTCAACAAAAACAAAAAACAAAAAAAGCATTCCAGTTTGTTAGCAAAGAAGAATATTTTTAACAGTACATTCCTACACATGAGTGCAAAAATACTATTTTAGCCTGCAATTCTGTGTGTACTTTCTTGGAAATGAGTCCCACTAAATTTAGTGGATTTTACTCTGCACTAAACAAGAATGAGATTACCATGTTGGATACTAAAGAATTTGATACTACAAACGGTTAGTATTTATACATAAATTAAATAACATCTAAATAAATAATAACGGAGTAAAGTGAAGTACAGGACTCTAATCCTGGCTAGAAGGATTCTCACTCCAATCCTGTGAGCCTGGACTATCACACTTGTATATTCATTATCTTATGACAGAAGCCCTGTTCACAAATGCAACATCCACATTCATCCTACAGGAATTTTCAGCAGAGCAAGGTAGGGACGGGAAGTCAATTTACTGGGTTTTGCATTTCTGTATGGAATATCCATTTCACACCTCCCAAGACAACTAAAAGAACAGAGTGCATGTTGGAAACATTTGCATGTTGCATGTTGGAAACATTTGCAAGCTTTGTGATACACTGCATGGAGAAAATGAGCACAAAATCATATGTAGTTTGCAAGACCTGCTAAAATACATACATTTCGAAACATGTGCACAACCTTACACTAGTCAAAGATACACTATAGTCAGGTATAAAAATGCACAGATTCTTAAAAATTAATACAAAGTTCTGTGTTCAAAATGAGCCAAAACTTTCACAACCTGATGCAGGAATAGAATAAGAATGCTGGTGGGAAACTGGGAAATTTGGACAGATTTTCAAATTCTTAGCAATTGTACACATTCAACCATTAAGTAACCAAGTGCTGTACAAACAATGAAGACGATGAAGGAATGTTCATCTACTTATAAACTGTTCTTATAATACAGAGAAGACAGCAGCACAAAGCACAATACACCTTCCATCTGTTTTGGATAGCATCTTATCAGGAAGGACAAATAGGTGCCAGAAACTGGGGAATTAACACAGAAATGTATCAACACTGTGGTCAAATAATAAAATCACATCCTCCTACTTCTCAACAACCAGGGGTGGGGGGGCAGTGTGTGATGTAAGTATAATGACTAAACAGGTGGTCCCTCAGGTATCTGCTCACAAGCCTAAGTCTGACAGGAATTCTTTCATTACCTCAACAAGAGAAAGTTTTGTAAGGCATAGAATACAGTAGGATGCATTACTTCTATGTGAAAAGTAATAAAATGAAACTGTTTTTATCTCAAAAGCAGAACAAAAAGGTCACAAGGATACCATTCTCTTTGATGATGCAGGAAAAAAATAAACCAAGTTTTGAATCAACAAGTGCCAATTATCTGGAGACAGGGAAAAGGGTAAATATCAAGAAGGAAGCCATTACCCATACCTAAAAAGAAGTGTAAGTGTGTGTATGTGTCAAGTCATCTGTTGACTTACGGAAATCTCACTGATTTCATAGGGTCTCCTTAGGCCAGGAACACTGGCCTAAAGTGGTTTGACATTTCCCTCCTCTGAAATACAGCCTACAGCACCTGGTATTCATTGGCAATCCCCCTTCTAACTACCAACCCTGCTTAGCTTCCAAAATTAGATGGGATCTGTTGCTTTCAGGGTTTAAGAAATTGTTGTCTCATAAAAATAGGACAATATCCTAAGAGGAAATAAGATCAAAGAGGTACAAGGGAAGACAGCCTATAGAGGAGTATGACAGAAATCAGTTCACTCTGGGATAAGATAGGCTAATGAGTTCCAAAACAGGGGATTTCTCTTTCAAAGACAGATCAATTCACAAGAACATGGCACAATTATACCCCCACCCTAAACACTATGGGGACAAAGCATACCACAGAGCCTCCTACAAGTCAGCCAGAAAGTTGGCGCTGTGAAAATCTACCATGCTACCTCATCCACGTAACAGGCAACCCGCTGGCCTTCCAAGGTGTCCCTGATCTCCCCCATTTTAATTTGATTAAGCATATAGATGGAAAAAACAGACATATGCTTGTTTACTGCCATAAAAATGCAGCCCCTAGCACAAGAGCAACTGAGACCTATAAGAAAGAAATCAGAAATAATAACCAATAAAGTATGTTGCAAGTAGATGAGAGAACGTTGGCACAGGGGGAGGAAAAGCTAAACTGGCAAGATGCTTCTAAGGGAAAGATTTAGATCGACATAGGCTATAATCCCATTCACAAACCTATCCAGGCTTCTTAACACTTCTTAACACTTCAGAGTAAACATGTTCAGGATGGGCTAATAGTCTTAGATGAGCCTGAATAACCTAGGAGATGATGCCACAGAGATAAACTGAACAGGTTCTTTTTTTTATTTCTTCTTTAACACATAACAATAATACAATGCAAATAAGAAAACCAAAAATACCTAACAAAATTGTAATAAATGAAAAGGGCTACAAATAGCTAAAAATTGGATCCCACCCTTGCTCTTGGTAAATACTTGTACTTGACAATCAAGTCACTGCTAAAAATCTAAGTTAACTTTGTTGCTAATAGTCCTTGTAATCTTGTCTCTATACTCAGAAGATAATCTGCCTAGTCAATAAAATTTACCTAGTTAATAAAAAATTATAATTATCAATCAAATTACTACCATAATTCTATTATTTTGAGTTAAATTGCTTCTAAGCATTGGTATCATACATTTATAACCTAAATATTATCATATTGTTTAAACCAAAAATACCAATGGGAAACAACAGTAACTGGAGTAATTGGGGTGCCATAGGGTTCTGTCCTTTTTTTTATTTTATAGTTTGAATTATTCATTATAATATAAATGTTCTAGTAATTTGTATATTTAATGAATAATTAAATATACAAATTACTAGAACATTTATATTTCATCCCTTCTCCACTCCCCTCACCCAACCCTGGAACGGTATACTGTAATTAATTTCTTTTTCCCTTTATATGATATATCATTTTAACCCTAGTATCCATATCCCCACAGCCTCTTTCTCCTTTGCAAACTCAGTTAATTTCTCCCATCTCCAGAACCAGCTCTCTTCCCTCAGTTGACCTAGATGTAACCTTCTCTTCTCCAATATAAAATCAAACAACATATAATCTGCTATATAGTATTTCCATCTGTTAAAGTCCCACTTTTCTTCATCTTTCCACTCACAGGCAATCACTGCCTGTGCCGCTACTAGCAGTTGTTTAATTAAATATTCCTCCTCTTTTTGTACCCCGATATCCTTAACATTAATACCTTTCTTCCTTTCTTTCTTTCCTTCTTTTCAACTTTTCCCCTATAATTCTATTAATTTCCTGTCCAATTTCTTTCAAAAATCTTTGTATTTTTTCACATTTCCACCACATATGAATATAAGTTCCTTTAAAGCCACATCCATGCCAACATTCAGATGGCATTGTTTTATAAATATAAGATAGCTGAAGTGGTGTTCTATACCAGCTTCCCATTAATTTCATCTGTTGTTCTCTGACATTATTATTTTTATTTTTAACTATCTCTTGTAACCATTGTTGCATTTCTTTCTTATTAATCCTAATATCCGCTTTCCATATTCCTAACAAACCCTCTGTCAAATTAAATAGATTATCTAAACCACAGGGTTCTGTCCTGGGCCCAGTGCTAGTCAACACTTTATTAATGACTTGAATGATGGAATAGAAAGCATGCTTATCAAATATGCAGAAGACAACAAATTAGGAGGGATAGCTAATACCCCAGAGGAGAGGATCAGAATTCAAAATGACTTTGACAGATTAGAGAGCTGGGCCAAAACTAACAAAATGAATTTTAACAGAGAGAAATGGAGGGTACTACACTTGGGAAGAAAGAATGAAATGCACAGATATAGGATGGGTGACACCTGGCTTGAAAACAGTATGTGTAAAAGGGATCTAAGAGTCTTAGTTGACCACAAGCTGAACATGAGTCAACAGCGTGATGAGGCAGCTAAAAAGCCAATGTGATTCTAGGCTGCATTAATGAGAGTATAGTGTCGAGATCAAGGGAAGTAATAATACTCCTCTATTCTGCTTTGATTAGAACGCACCTGGAATACTGTGTCCAGTTCTGGGCACCACAATTCAAGAAGGAGATTGACAAGCTGGAATGTGTCCAGAGAATGGCAACCAAAATGGTCAAGGGAGCTAGGTATGTTTAGTCTCACAAAAAGAAGGTAAAGAGGTGCCATGATTGCCATGTTTAAATATTTGAAGGGATATCATGTTGAAAATAGAGCAAGCTCATTTTCTGCTGCTCCAGAGACTAGGACATGGAGCAATGGATTCAAACTATAGGAAAAGAGATTCCACCTGAACACTAAACATCAGAAAGAACTTCCTGACTGTAAGAGCTGTTTGATAGTGGAATATACTTCCTTGGAGTGTGATGGAGTCAGTTTCTTCGGAGGTTTTTAAACATAGGCTGGATGGCCATTCGCTGGGCGTACTTTGAGTGTATGTTCTTGTGTGGCAGGGGGTTGGACTCAATGGCCGTTGCGTTCTCTTCCAACTCTGTGATATGATTCTATGATTCTTGTTAGTCATTAATAAATCTTAAAAATTATTACTAAAACCTTTATTATAGATATTAAAAATCTTAAATAGCAACAAACTAGAATCATCTTCTATTTTCATATAACACTTCTTAGTGTAGTAGTAACAGAAACAGAACTTAAAAATACATGTAAGTTCAACAACCTATAGTCATCCCTCCACATTCGCTAGGGTTAGGAGTACAGGACCCTTGTGAAAGTGGAAAAACCGTGAATAACTCTAGGCCCTCCCAAACACACACACAAAAAAAGTATGATCACCATATTCAACCCAGCATGGATACTCTGAGGCATTAGAGTTCCTTAACAAGGCAAAAGTGGGTGGCCAATGGGGCTTACTGCCACCTCCACTGCTGCCCCACACCATTTTTAAGAGGGACTCACATGGCTCGTTTGCAGTTTCTCAGTCTCACAAGGCTTGCAGTCCCTGTTAAAAATGCCACATGGAGGCAACAGAGGTGACAGCAAATAATCTGTGAATAATCAAATCTGCAAAAATGAAACCCACAAATGCAGAGGGCTGACTATCTTGTCATCAATTCACTCTTGTTTTTCTTAAATAATCAATCAGACATTTCCATTCAGAAGAAAATCCATCTTCTGTTTGGCCCTTTAACCTACATGTAAGATTGCCCATTTCAGCTATTCCCATCAATCTATCAAACTATTCTTCCACTGATAGGATTTCTATTTTTTTTCCAGAACACTGCATATACTAGTCTTGCCACCAATAGCATATATTACACTAATTTGTGTTACTTCTTATCAATAGAGGTATCATCTGCCCAAATTCCTAAGTATAACTCATGATTCTCTAGTATTTGGGCTTTCAAAATCTTTTTCATCACATTCTGTATCTTAAGCCTAAATTTTTCAGCTTTTTCACAAGTCCACCACATATTGTACAGACCATCGAACTTGATCTTCACATTTCCAACATTTATTCTTCAAATCTTTACATATCTTCGCAATCTCTCTGGTGTCAAATACCAGCAATACATCATTTTATCATAGTTTTCTTGAAGATCACAGCAAGGTACATTTTTGATATCCTTTGTCCATAATTTTTCCTACTGATTCATAAGTACGTTGCATCCAAAGTTTCTTGCTATCTGATCATACATTCCTTAACTTGCTCTTCTTCCATTTCTAAGTTCAATAGAAATTTGTACATTTTAGCAATCAAATGGTCATCATCAATACATAACAGTAATTGTAAAACTGGACAGGGTTGAAGAGCTGTTCACTTTCACTGAACATCACACAAAAAGATACCGTAGAATTCTTTGTGCCATTACTCTTTTTAAGCACAGTGTATTAAACACAGGCTTAAGTACACCCTAAAACTGCAGATGTGACAAACAAGTATTTGCAGCCTACCATACCCTTCAGGGACACGTGACAGAGAACCATGAGTGGCTAGGGATCCATGTTGAGAGTAGGCAGTCGCAAACTCAGGTGTCCTACTGAGTAACGTGTGAACTGGCCCAGAAAATAGTAAATCTTAACCCTTGCACTACTCATCCCGCAAAAAAGCTCACGAGAGAGCGAAGTCAAGCACTGCGATTTTTTCAGCCAGCAGCACTTCGCGAGAAAAACCAGCGGGCCGCCAGTTCCTAGCAATCAAGGTCTAAGGATGCGCAGGAGTTAATGACCCTCCTTCCCGCCGCCCCAATTAACCCTCTTGCCAAGCAACACTGATACGCAAATCCCTCCAAGCGCTGCCGGAAAGACCGCAGGAACCGCCGGTTCACACCCAAACCAGATTATTTCCGGCACGATACGATTCCCATTACCTGGCTGGCCTTGTGGAACTGCTTCTTCAGCCCCGCCACCGACATGCTCGCTTTCGCCCCGGCGCAGCCCCAGCTTCACGCCGAACCTGCCAGCCGGAAGAAGCAGCGGGGGCTCTGCGGGCCGATGCCCAGGCCCCGAACTGGAGGGGGAGGAGGAGGAGGCTGGGGGTTCCCGTTCTATACCTCTTTGCCAAGCAACCCGCTTCCAGCTCTCTCACCGCCGGGACCCCAGAGAGAAGGCAGAGGGAAGACCCATCGCGCTCCGAACATGCTCCACGCCTCCCGGCCTATTGGCCAGCGACGAGCTCGATGCAAATAAGGGAAGGGGGGCAGCGGGCAACTCGGCCAGCTATTGGTCCATCAGAGAAGCTATGTAAAAAATATGAAGCCTCGGGACGCCCACGTCCCGTTACCGCGTGGAGGCGAAGGAGAGGCAGCCGGGGAGGGCCCCCCCCGCGAGGAGCGAGGCGTCGAAGGCGGGGGGAAGGAGGCGCGGGCGCCGCGGCGGCGGCGAGATACAGGCGCGGCGCGCGCAGAACGGCGGCCAGCAACGCAAGGCAGGAAACGCGAAGAGACGAAAGACGCGAGTTCGAGGCGCTCAGGCTCTGTCGTGCTAGAAATGTGGGGGCTGGGTTCTTGTTTGGAGGGGCGATGCCCTCGTTTCGGCCCCTCCCATAGTTGCACCCCTCCCTTTACCGCGGTTCAGTATTGGAAGTGAAATCTAAGGACCGATGGAGACGCCAGAAAATAGAGTCGGTGTGTGTTGAAAGAGTGAGGAATTTGCAGG
This sequence comes from Iguana delicatissima, assembly GCA_948472985.1. Lineage (NCBI taxonomy): Eukaryota > Metazoa > Chordata > Lepidosauria > Squamata > Iguanidae > Iguana > Iguana delicatissima. The sequence continues at coordinate 200,776 of CAOKZL010001298.1, forward strand.
TCTCCAGAAGCTGTTGGATTGTGACTCCCATCAGGCCAGACAGTCGAGTCAATTGTAAAGAATGGTGAGAGCCCAGTAACTCCTGGAGGGCCACCTGTTTCCCCAGCTATGATGTGTTTACTCAGGAGAGAATTATTCCGCTCTTAGGTGTTACATGTTTCCCAAAATCTGTCAGATTCCTGAAGTGTGGAAAAGTTGGATTCAGCAGCCACTTAATCCTGGCCGTGATCCTGTTGATCCACCCCTTACATGTTGAAAATGTGGACTGTGATGGTTACTTGGAAGTGTTCATTTTTTTTATCTAGTTTTAAACTGAGAAATTTACATTCCATCATTCTAATTCCTTACATAAAATAGTTCACATTAACAAAAAATTAAAACTATAAATCCATGTTAAAAAGCCAAAACAAAAATATAGTAATAAAAGTTCAGTGTAATAAAAATATTATATAATCTCTGACATAAAGTGGTAACTTGGTTATCAGTATATGCTGAGGGAGGTGGGATAGTATTAATATTTCACGTTTATACAAATGAAATACCCAATAATTATTTAAACTTGTATGTGATTATATGTGCCTTCATGTTGTCTGTCAATTTATGGCAACCCCATGACTTTCATAGGGTTTTCTTGTGTGTCTGATCTTGAAAGCTAAACAGGATCAGTTCTGGTTACTACTTAGATGGGAAACCACCAACAGATACCAAGAGGAAGGAACTGACTGGAAGGAACTGGTGCTACTACCTCACAACTTTTCTTGAGTATTCATGATATAGAGCAGGTCAAGCTATACAAATACTTCAGAGTAGTAACCTTCCAGGGCATGAAGAGGGCAGTCTGCACACAACAAAAATGCTCAAAGTTCTGTTGTTGCCATCCTTAGGTTTTTCTTCTCCAAGGAAGACTCACATATTTCATCAACAATAAAAGTATTCTAGGGCAAAGTAATACCTCAAGTTCTCTATGGTTCCCAACTGTGTATATGGACTCTTGACCCCTGGAAGCAGAACAAGCCAAATTTTGTTTGCTATTTTAGGAATTCCATCCTATCTTCCAAATGCTCTACTGAGAAGGAAATCCAGAATGGTTCCACTTGAGGCATGTGCTTGGTTCTGTTGACAGTCACTGGCTTAAACTGAATTTTAGCTGTTCTGGTTTAGCTCCTGAGAAATTTTGCTCTACTTGCTTGCAGTATATTAAGGAGAAACTGCAGAAATATAGCTTCTCTTCCTTACCCCTGTTGTGCTTGAGATACTCGAGACCTAAGGAAACAAAGAATGGATCTGGGATGTAGCTCTGCAGGGTGACAGAGCCAGAATCCAACATTATCCTGTGGCAGGCAATCGTAGCAAGAATTTTGCTCCAGCTGATAACCTTTACACATTTGGTATTCCTAAACATCACAGATCCTTTAACACATTTTAACATCCTGCTGTCAGCCCTACTGGAAGGGAGATACTTATGGATCTCCTGATAACACAATTATTTGCCCTTGCCAGCCAGACATGGTTGAAATTGTTACCTCAAAATGTGAGTGACTCTGAGGTCCACCCATGATGCCAGTATCTCCGTAACACAATGGGGAATATTAGCTCAAAGGGGAGGCCTGCGAGAGGGGGGTAACTTAACAGGATCTTTTACACCTGTGTATACCAGTACTAATGCAGGAACACCAGCTAGAGATTCAAATAACATTTAATTTATTGGGGAAATTAACAATCACACACACACGATCCAAGCAGTCTCACAATCACACAAGGCTAGCTGAAGGAAAAGGAAGGAAAAGTTTGGATAGTGAAAGTTTAGGGCAACACATGTGATATTTGCCTATTCGGAATCAAGGGTCTGAGGGTAGTACCAGAACAGGAATCAGAGCGGCAGAAGGATGGTCGGTATGCCTACGCACTGTGAGTTGTCTGGCTCAAAGCCATAGTTTAAATACTCTTTTCCTCCCAAAGGAGGAAGCTGTTAATGGCTGTCTGACATAGTAGGCAGTGGGGTCCAGAATAAATTAATGGCCTTAGCATTAGGTGACAAAGAAACTGATGGGAATCACAATAGCTCCATAATGGTGAGACAGGTGAGGGGACAAAAGAGAGGGCAATGGACAAAGACAATCAGTTGTTCCATGTTAGCAGTTTCAAGAACTTTGGTTTCTAAAGATTGAGTTGTTGAGGGACATCTGCAAGTCCATTGTCCAGGGCTTCCATGACTATGACCTGGCCATACCATAATGTCCCGATCTGACCTAGTTTTGCAATGAATGTGTGCAGCTAGTTACTCTGTGCTAGCAAGCCTCCCAGTCATAGTAAGATATAATTTATATTTCATGCCAATTAAATATTTACCAATTAGATGGTGGGTGCAAGGCCTGGTAACAAAATGATGGACCACATTCTGCTATATTGCTTCTCTTACAAGGACATTCATTCCCAATTGAGAGGCCCAGGTTTGAAACAGTTCCCAAGTGGACCTGGCCATTTTTACATCTCACTTTTTCTCTCAGGTTCTTCCAGAGAATCCATTCTGTAGATTGCCAGGTTTATAACTTAGCATGTTCTACTAGAAATAAGCTGATCAAACCCCATTGTGTGTGTCTCACTTCTGGTGTATGCTTTAACTTTGATTTGGTACTGGCTGCTGTATTTGTTACCCATGTAACACAGGAGTTTTTGTAATTGTGACTTCTTTTCTTTCTCTTGATTTTTCATTGCCCTGCAACTATCTAACTTGTTTCTGATCTTTGGTCATAATAATAAAGTATGTATGCATGTATAGCACGTGGCAATCCCCTTCCAAGTACTAACTAGGCCTGATTTTGCTTAGTAAGTAATTCAAAGTGGTGACTGAATAAAGACAAACAAATATAACCAGCAGGATGCTAAAGAGCTGGAACTGGACATGGAAAATTGTATGTCTGTGAGAGAACCACAATTCTGCAGCCTACCCTACTTTACTGCATCCTTGTGAAGCTATACGGTTACTTGGACCGCTTCAGGGAAAGTATGGCTGGGTCAAAGCATTTTATTGCTAGTGGCCTAAATAATCTAAAGCCAGATCCTGTCTGATCTTGGAAGCTATGCAAAGTCAACCCTGGTTAATACTTGGATGGGAGACTATAGGCTATATTTCAGAGGAAGGAACTGGCAAAACCAACTCTGAGTACTCCTTGCCTAAGAAAACCCTATGAAATTCATGGTTCAATAAGCTGACAGGAGAGTTGAAGGCACATTCAACCACAGTACAGTAGCAAATCACACACACACACACACACACACACACAGAGTTAAGTTAAGATGCCTAATACTCAAATTCGATTAAATTATTTTGGCATAGGAGCCAGTAAATTCTTCAGACACCTTCCTAATTTTTACTGTAAAACCACAATATCAACCTATGTACTAACAATTTGTGGCCATAATACTGAAAATCTGCTGTCTTGGGACAGCTGCCTAAGTCTGTTGAAAGATAGGGCAAACCCAGAGGAAAAGGTTAAGAAATATTCATGCTGACTGCAAATATCAACCTGTTTGGTGACAGATGCAAATGGATCTTTGGTCCCATCTAGTGGCTGAATGTCAAAGGCTATGAATCTGCTTGAGTAGCTCAAAGATTGCTAGTGATTCATAACAGTGGTTTTCAAACTCTCATAGCAATGTATTGGTTTACCACATTCAGGAAACACTTTCTATGTCAATCCATCTCCTCAGGCAGATTTAGTGGCAGCCCAAGAAGGAGTACCCCCTTCATTTATTTGTCCTTTAAATATTTTTTTCAGTTGCCTAACTCCTATAGACTCCTTAATACATGCTCTGTCTTTCCTTAATTTGCACATATGGAGCAGATCCTAGGTATTACTATTTGCCTCTAGTCATCATACTTCCTTCTTGAAAAGGTTATTTAGGCACAGGCATCTACATCTGCTTCTGTGAAAACAAAGGCAAAGAATCCATTCAGATTCTAGCATGTTGCCCCCTATTTTGGGGGCATTGAATCCTGGGATTCAGTGAGGCACTGGACTGTTCTGACAGAGTTCTAAATGCCCCTCCCTAGGATTTCATAAGCTCTAATTATAGCAGTCTAAATGGACTAATAGCATTATAATTGTGTAGTGTAAATGGATCCCCTGATTCAAATCCCTACTTAGCCATGGAAATCCCCTAGGTGCCCTTGGGCAAGTCACACTCTTTCAGCCTAAGAATACAGGCAATAACAAACTTCCTTTGAATAAATCTGGCCAAAGAAAACCTGGAATGAGGTTGCCATAAGTCATAGCGAACTTGGAGACTTACAACAACAAGAAAAAATAAGAGTGCAAGAATAGCCTACATGGGTAACTCGATGGATTTCAGAATTAAAGCACATAAATACATCTCATACTGCAGCTTATAAAATCAGGCCACAAATGTTAAACTCTGAAAAAAAATGTTTCTTAGATGTTTCCTAATTTGCTGGTGTTGGCAGAGTAGAGAGGTACTGCTGTATTTCTCTGCTAGGTGTCAAGGAGAAACAGGAAAGGGTGTCTTGTCTTCTGGCAGCCTACTTGGTTTCTTTTCTTTATAGCCTATGGTTTCTAGGCTAGTGTTTAAATATTAAGCTGTTCTACTAAGCTAGACCACAGGCCCATACAGAGCATTGAAATGTTCCTTTTGGACTATAACTCCCAGAATCCTTGCTGACTGGTGAATTTGGGGGATTGTAGGGCAAAAAGGTAATGTTTTCAAGCTCTAGGTCCAGCTACTACACTGCTATACACTGCCTTTACACTATAATTCCAATACTTTGTGATTATAACTATCATGGATGCATCCTGTGAAATCCTAGGATTTATAGTTTGGTGAGGACTAGAGTAGAGAATTCTAGACAGAACTACAGCTTTAAGAATCCCGTGAATGTAGCCATGGCAGTTAATATGACATTGAAGTACTAGAACTGTGTAGTGCAAAAGAGTGTAATGTAAAAGAGAACAGTTTAATTGATTTGAATGAGAAGCAGAGAATCTTATATTTTGCTTCAGGGAGCAAGGTATTTTTGGCTGTCTTTGGTGTAATGACTTGGAGTTCTGGCTCCTAGCAATAAGATGATAACATCAACAACAACATAATCAACATATCACTGCTTTGAACCTGAAAGCTGGACAGGCATCTTGCAGCTGAGTAACTTCAATATTGCGTACATTAAGATGGTGGACAAGTTAATGTTACCTAAGCTGTTTGAAGTTCAACAATTTCCTGATTTCAAAGAAAGAGGGCACCAGAAAAGCAGCACTTGGAAATACTTTCTTTTGAGATTATACCTTCAACTGTTCTCAACCACAGCAGCCATGCTGCCCAAAAGTAACTTTTCCAAGCTCTTCATTTACTCAGCTACAAAAGACAAAAGTTAGATGAAGACTTGCCTTTCTTTTTTGCCTGGGAGGCATCTGCAGGTCAACCCTATGGCTAGACAGAATAAGGCAGTCACTTCAGGCATCCATCTTGGTTGCCATTGTCAAATATCTAATGTATTATTACATTTTAGTGGCAGCAAGAGTAACAGACTATTGTGAAACTTCCTGTGTTAAGAAAGGAGAAAACTTGGCCAATCATGGGATTGCTTTGCACTTGAACTTGCAGAGCAGGTGACACTTGATCATATACCTCAAGGAATAAAATATCTGGGCTTGACTCTAAGCCATATCTAGCCAGGACTTGCTGGAGTTTTGAGAAGGCCTACACCTAAATATCCCCTTGTGCAGCAGTTCTCAAACAGGACCACAACCACTGGTGGTGAGAAACTCATAAGTCCTTTAGGCGAGACACTGCTTGTTCATAACAGTCACAATTTGCTCTGCTTCAGTCCTCATGTAAGCAAAACCCGATGCAAACAGATACAGGAAGCCTCTACCTTTTGATCCCCAATTACCTGACAACTCATTCTTTCGACACTTCCAAATAAAGGATAAGTTCCATTGATTTGATGGACATTCTGCTTTTTCTTCTTGTCTGTGGAGACTCACTTAGAACTGCTCATACATGCACACTGCTTGCGAAGCAAGTTGAGAAAGGGGGAAAAGCACTAAGCCTACTGAGAGATTTTGCAAGCAGAACTCATGTGGTCAGTAACAAATGAGACTCTCCAAGTACTTCATGGTCCCTACAGTACAGTACATGGGTTCTGCTTTCCAACCAATTCTGTTTCCTGATAGTGCTCTGGTCCCTAACCATAGAATCATAGAATTGGAAGAGACCATCCAGTCCCTCTCCCTGCTATGCACATCAAACACACATCAAAGCATTTCCAGCAGATGGCCATCCAGCCTCTGCTTAAAAATTTCCAAAAAAGGAGGCTTCACTACACTTTGAGGCAGCATATTCCACTGCCAGACAGCTCTTACCTTCAGGAAGTTCTTCCTGAGGTTCAGGTGGTATCTCCGTTCTCGCAGATTGAATCCATTGCTCCTTGTCCTAGTCTCTGCAGCAGCAGAAAACAAGCCCGCTCCTTCCTCAACATGACATCCCTTCAAATATTTAAACATGGCTTTCATGTCCCCTCTTAACCTTCTCTTCTGCAGAATAAACATACCCAGCTCCCTACCCCCCTGTCAGACAAGTGAGGGAAGCCTGTAGTTTGTTGTTGTAAAAGCACCCCCAAGGGCAGAGACCACTCTGTCACCAAGACTCGCTCTCTATAAACAGCACTCTGGATTCAGCAATACATAGTTTGGTCAGTGAAATTTATTATATTAGCAACATTCATAAAATTCTCTAAAGAGCTGAAGGGAAATGATCCTTCAACCACCAGCACACCCAAAAACAAAGCAAATTTGAAACGTATTGAAATGATAAACAAGATGATGGAAAACAATAAATGATTATAAGAACCGTGAATAATATAAAATATGAGGTAGTAGAGTGTTCAGCTGAAGATTCTGTATGCCTCGCTCTTGATTACAAACCCCAGGACTCCATAAGATGACAACATGGAAGTTAAAGTGGAATAATAGAGTTATAGTTGTGCGGTGTTAACGGACCTCATGCATGCCATCACGTAGAATCCAGGAGTCTGTCGTTGGATGATGCACTAAAGCTCTCTATCAGAGAACTCCAAGTACCCCTCCATAAACTAGAACCCAAGGATTCCATAGGCTGGAACCATGGCAGTACAATATTAGCCTTATAACTGTATAGTGTGAAAAGACCCCAAAACTGATTTAAAAAATAAAAAGTAAGATTAGTTTAGCATAAACTTCATTCTCACTCTGTGGGAAAGTCTTAACATTGATGTATAAAAGAATCACAAAACAATAAAACAAATAAAATATTTTAAAAATAATTGCTAGACTGCTATTTTTCTTCTCTATTATTTCATATGCCATTTCCACACTATACTGTTATAGTGCTATTATTCCACCTTCAACATCCTGTGGAATTCTGGGATTTGTAGTTTACTGAGGCCAAAGAGCTCTCTGGCTAAGAATTCTAAATGTCCCTCCCTAAACTGCAAACCCCAGGATTCCTGAAGATGTTGAAAGTAGAATAATAGCACTGTAACAGTGTAGTGCAGAAATGGCCATAGTCAGAGAAACAGTGAAGAGATAAGCTGTCAGTTTTGAAACTATGGGGGAGCTTTCTACTGCTCTGGCTTCTGTGTAACTGTAACTAAAAATCCTTCATGGCATTTGTGAACCAAAGGTTTCTTGAACCAGAATCTAGAGATGGTCAGTTTTTAGACTTGAAGAAGTTTTTTCTTCTAAGGTGCAAAATTGCTATAGTCACATTCATGTTTTTCTGCTAGGCTTCCCATAGGCAACTGATTCCTGTCGCTACTTTTCTTTTTGCTGTTTATAATGGCACCCGTTTTACAGCTAGGAAAGGAATCACTGTCCACTATCTTGGTGATCTTTATGGCTGACACTTCTATACCTATCTCTAAAAATTGGAAAACATGTATCCAAGCAACGTCAGAATGTGGTCCAGATGGCAAACATTATTAATAAGGAAGAAAACACAAACTAGGACAGCCTGCATCGGTTTGCTTTTGCCAGAGCCTACTGGGAAGGGCAAGGTTTCAACCCCTCTTCTCTACCCTCCCTTGCTGAGTTAAGTAAGTACAAACTACTTTTGTGCTTTGAACTCTGTTTGCAGCAACTGAGGTAAGCTAAAAACAAAGGGGCAAAGTGAGAGGGGTAGAAAGAAACTGGGACATTTTAAAAACAGCTGGAAAGTTGGATGACAGAGGATTAATCAGGACTGTCCCTGCCAAATTGGGACATTTGGAGGCTATGCAATTCATGGCCATGCCTATCTTCCTAACTCCCATGGTGTGGAACAAAGAAGTCTTCCTCCTTTTTCTCTTTTTTGAACTGCTTCAGAGGCAGCACCAGGACTGAACTACTGTAAACCCTTTCCACCAACATTCCTAGCACAGCCATTTCTGGTTCTTTTTGGGGGCTCTTCTAACGATGCCCAAAGCCAGTCAATTGTGTGCAACATTCAGACACTAGGCTGATCCTGTTGTGCAAAGTTCAGCAAGTTAGGCAGCATTTTATTATTTAATTTAATTTATAGTATTTATACTCTTCCCTTCAGGCAATAAGGCTCCCAAGGTGACTCACAAATTATTAATCAACAGTTCTCTGTTGTCTGGCTTACAGTCTAAATAAGACAGGGTATGTAAGGAAAAGGAAAGGGCAATGAGAGAGGGAATTAAATCCAGCAGATGCTGGCTGCTCTTCTCTCCCTCAGCAGCCAGTGCAATGGGAGTTGCAAAATGGGCGGGGTTATCACCAGCTCTGGGTCAAGGTACACTGGCTGGTCTTCTCTCCCTCAGCAATGGTAGCTGCAATAGAGGGAGAGCCTCTAATCAGTCATTGGGCCAAGGTGTGATGAAAAGAATGATATTGTGTACACAGTATTAGTCTAATAAGACTCTCTACAAAAGCTCATAGAATACTAGAGTTGGAAGAGACCGCAGGGGCCATCCAGTCCAACCCCCGCATGATTGATCCAAAGTAAAATCAGCAGGAAAGAAAATTCAGTGCCAGCTTAGCAGTAGCCTTGCCTTTTCACTTTGAAGTAGACCCTCAGGGTTTGATTTCAGGATCTCCTGTGGATACAGAATCCATAGATGCCCAAGTTCCAATATATACAATGGTGTAATAAAATGGTGTGCCTTGCATAAAATGGTTAACCACTCGGCTTTTTTTTTTTTTTTGTAATATTTTGAGCATGGTTGGTTGAATCTGTGGATGCAGAATCTGGATACGGAGGACAGATGCTATTGTTAAATGTTTGGTTCTTTAGTGCTGATTGTGTGGCAAAAGTGAGGGAATGTGCAGCAGTGTTGGAGAAATCTTGTCAGTGTGAGTGTATTTCTATTGCTTCCTTGTTTATTTAATCACACTTTAAAACCACCCACTAAGTGAGGCTCTTCTGGCAGTGTTAAAAATATATAATATATAATAATTCTTTGTTAAAGCTTAAATCCAATAGTTAGTCCCAAATGAATTAAACCCACTGAATGAAATGGAAACTTGCTAAATCAATTTCATTCACTCAGTGAGTTAATTCAAGCTAGCACTAAGGATTGAGGCCTAAGTTTTCTCTAGGTCATGTGGGCTGAAGGATTCTGTAGACCACAAATATTTTTTTCCAAGATCTGATTCCACCAGTAATAATACTGAAATCTCAGTCCAATATGCATCCCCTACACATAATTTCTTTTTTACAATATTGTGTGTCGTTTCTGGAGATAAATCAGGCAAATTTGCCATGATTTCACAATCTGATAGAAAAGAGCTGGTGCATCTTTCTGAGTATTTGTTAATACTCTCTCTCTCTCATTTTAAGAAATGTTTTATGGCAGGGGATATTGCTTTGCTCTCAGTGAAACCCAATAGGCCTTTGGGGAGCTGCCTGAGTTGTACATCTGGGAATCATCACACAGTTAGGTCAGTTGGTTGGTGAGGCAACAGGAAAACTATGATAGGTCACAGATGTGAAATGTGGAAATGCTCCACAAAACCTCTGGTTCAGAGAATTTCACAAAAACAGGTTTCAAAAACCTTCACTTGCCACATCTAATTTACTTTTTGAAAGTGAGGGTGAGCAGCAGAACAGAGACAGTAAGGCAAAATATGTGCAAGCAAACAACATTATTTAAACAGTTTAAAAATTGTTGATGTTGTTTCTGACATGCAGCAAGCCTGCAAAAGTTACTTTGGAACTACAGCTCCCACAATCCCCCAGGCAGCATGGCATCTTGGGAAAACATGAAAAGTGACAGGTCCAGTTAAAAAGGAGGCAAGCCTAGCACTGTCTAGTCAAAGTTAACACTGTTTAATCCTATCAGTTTCAATGGGAAATGGGAGCAATTCTCCACTGATTTTAAATCAGTGAAATTTTAGAATGTCTGAATTATGCAGAGAAAATTGGAACTGTAATCAAAAGTTTTAGTGTGCAGTATCACACTCCATTGCCCCTCCTGCTATTTTCTCACTTCTTTTTTTCCCCCCACCAGTCAGCTTTCCATGGTTACTGAGAACACTCATTTTTCTCTGGATTGTCGTACAAGTTTTCTCCCTTTAGCCTTTTTTCCAAATAAAGGTTAAAAAATAAAACAACTTCTGGGAATCTTGAAGTCTCCCCTCCACTGATGCCTCCCTTTTGTGTGTGGGTGGTGCTATTTTTGGCCATTTAAGAACTAGTACATAGAGAATTCCTATTGTTAATTAACTGTATCGCGCCTTTCTCTCACCATGTGGGTCAAAGTGGCATATATACATTTAAAAGCATAGTACAACTGAAAAAAACTATTAATATAAAATTTGAACCATAATTAAACCTGATTTCTATTTTAAAAAGCAAGTTAAAAATACAAGTTAAAAGAAATTTTAAAAACACATTTAAAACATCATAAAATATAAACGCAACATATATTCATTGTAACGTAACATAAAATAACATTGTTAGATTGGGCTGAGATATTATAGCATAACATAACATAACATAACAACATAACATATACCTGCTCCATTTGCTACACCATAATAAAAGCCAAATGCCCCCTTCAAGTAGAGAAGTATTTACCTGCCAATGGAAAGACAGCATAGAATCAGAGAGCTGGAAGGGACTTATGAGCCGCTGCTCAGTGCAGGATCTCCAGCTAAAATATCCCCAGATGGTAACTGTCCAGTCTTTTTTTTTTTTAAGACATCCAGAGAATGAGACCACGCCACCTCTCTAGGCAATTGGTTCCATTGCCAAACTGCTCTTGCTGTCAGGATTTTCCTTTTAACATTAAATCTGGGACAACAGAGAACAGGCCTGCACGTGAGGTATTTAAAGAGTGGAATCATGTCACCCCTCAGTCTTCTCTTCACCAAGCTTTCCTCAACTGTTTTGTTCTCCATACTTCTTTTCATCCTCGTGGCCCTTCTCTGAACCCACTCCAGTTTGTCTATGTCCTTCTTAAAATGAGGTACTCAAAACTGAACACAGTACTCCAATTGAGGCCTGACCAGTGTAGAATATAGTGGGACAATCACTTCCCTTAGCTTGAAAACTACGCTACGGATAGGATTTGCCTTCTTTGCTGCTGCAGCAGCATACTGCTGGCTGATATTCAATTTAGGATCAACAATAATCCCAAGATCCTTTCTTGCATCAAGCCCTGCTGAGCCATGTATCCCCTGTCCTATATCTGTGTGTTTGGTTTTTGTGGCCTAAATGTAGAGTTTTGCATTTGTCTCTATTTAATTTCATTTTATTAATTTCTGCCCAATTTTCTAGTTTATCTAGGTCTTTTTGAATTATATTTCTATCTTCCAATGTGTTAACCACCTTTCCCATTTTTGTATCATCTGCAAACTTGATAAGGATTTCCTCTCTGCTATCATCTTTTTACTTTCTCCATGTAAATACAGTGTATCTGACCAGAGTGAGGAGGACTGACCCAGGTGGCCAGCAAATCTGCTGAGTTTTCAATCAATGTGCTGACTGTAAATGGGTAACCTCCAGGCACTTACTCTCTTCACTGCTTAGATTTGTTTACCTTTAATACAGGTTTGGACCGGACAGCTCTTCAAACAGGCATTCAGACAGAGGGCACCCCTTCATGCAGACCTCCCTAACTGCAACTCATTTTCTACTACGCTAGTAGAAGCACACATTTCCCACCCTCAATAAAAAGCATCCAGTTTAGAGAGCCAGCATGATGTAGTGGTTTGAGCATTGGACTATGACCCTGGAAACCAGGATTTGGCTCACCGCTCAGCCTTGGAAACCCACTGCGTGGCACATCATTCACTCTCAGCTCCAGAAAATCTAGTTTGCCTTAGGCTTGCCAGAAGTTGGAAACAACTTGAAGGCAAACAACAACAACAACAGGTAGAATTCCAGTTTCTCAACCTAAAAAAAGAATTTAAACATCCAATTTTACTGAGTGCTGTAGCAAATGGGGCACTTTCAACTGCACATTCTCTAAATTCTGGCTTTTTATCTCCCATGGAAGTACCATAACAATTGGATATAACCATCAGTAGCTCTCCTTTGTACTCCAAGCAAACTCAACTGTTAATGTGTATATCACTTTCTGTTTCTTTCAGCAAAGTAATGAAGAGTAGGCATCATACATGTATGCATAAATACATACATACATACATACATACATACACCTATTTAAAAAGTCTTCTGTACAAACCTTTAGGAACTTCAGTGAAGAGAACTGAATCTGAGATGTTATGAAGCAATATAGTTCTATCTATGAAGGTTCAAAATCATATGTGGTGGTTTAGATGTAAATTCCACATGTTTATTATGACTGCTTCTTTAGACACACTACAGAGAAGAGTTTTTTAAAAAGTTACTTTCCTAGCACCAGAGAGAAACACTTTTCACACTTTTCACACCTCCAGAGTGACCAAAAGTTTCAGGATTGGTTAGGAGTTACAGCTTTAACTACCGAGGGGTTTTCCATATCCAGCCAATGTTCTCACTTTCCTGGTATTTTCTTGTGAATTTCCGTTACTGTATTAGTAAAATCCAGTGCAGGGTATGTATTTTCTTCTGTCCCAGAAGTTTCTAATATGTTGTTGTTCAAGTGGGTTTTGACTTAAGGTGAATCTGTCATGGGTTTTTCTTGTCAAGATTTGTTCTGAGGGGGGTTACCTTTGCCTTACTCTGATGCTGAGAGAGTGTGACTGGCCCAAGATCACCTAGTGGGTTTCCAAAGTTGTCATCCAGTGCTCAAACCACTATACCATACTGGTTCTCTTTTGCTTTACCATTTATAAAAGATTGTGATACTCACTCTGGTCCGCAGGTGGCAGTGACCTCCTGTGATTATAACATCAGAGAAACTTTCCCCAGGGTGAGGAAGCCCAGTATCTAAAAGAAGTGTTCAGAACTACTGTAAAATCAGCCTTCTGGAGTACACTCAGTTCTTTCCAATGGCAAACCATAAAACTCGCTGCTGTTACTTTTATTTTCCTCCTCTGTATGAGGAAATGGCATCCAATTTAACTGTCAAGCACAGTATTCCATAGTCATCAGTTAAACAATATGCTCTTGCTTGCTTAAAAAAAATGTGCATCTTAAGGCTGCCACTTGAGAATTGTTGCAAGAAAAAGACACAGAGAGGTATCAGAACCATGTGGTTTCATGAGTTTATAGCAGGTAGTATTATTAAAAACTGTGCATTTTTATTAAAGTTATTTTCTTATCGTTCCCTGTCCTGAGGTATATTGATATGAGATAGGTCAGAAATCTGTAGATAGATAATATTCAAAGATAATATTCAAAGTCAGCCTCTTTTAGCATTAGAAAAAGGACATAAATGGCCAGGAGGATCTTTAAAACTGAATGAGAAGAAGAAATTTCTAGCATTAGCTCTTGCTGGACACAGAGCATTTCATTAGATGCACAGAGAGAAGTCTCTGAGGAGAGACATATATAAAGGTCAGTGTGTATGTGTGTGTGTGTAGGAGTGAGTGAGAGAGAGAAAGACAAGAGAGAGAGAGAGAGAGACTAGCAACAGAAATGCAAAACATATTGGAGTGCTGTTAATCATCATCATCATCATCTTTATTTTTATCCCACTTTTCTTCCCAAGGGGACTCAAGTATAAGTTCAACACGGTTTATAAAGAGGAGTTAAAACACAAGTGGAAGACACATTTTGCATACAGACTCAAATAAACACCTTTAAATTACTTTTAAGAATAATCAAAAGCTGTCCTTTACTATTTACAATCACTTTTGTGGTTGAGATTTACCACCACTCCAGCATGTTTTGCATTTCTGTTACTTTTAACATTCCCCCCTTCCTTTTATAGGCTTCACTCCATGCATCTGAAGAAGTGGACCGTGTCCATGAAAGCATATAATATAAATTTCTTTTTCCCTGTTAGTCTCTTGGACTCCTTTATGTCTTTTTATAGACAGATAAAAGATAATTTGCTTTATCAGAAGATCAGGATTCATTAGCCATATGTCCAACTCAGAGAACCTGTTCCTACTCTTGAAGACATACTGTTTGATGATCTGTGAATCCAGTTTAAAGATAAAGAAGCTGAAAGAGCAGAGACCTTGAAGTTGCCCCTGGACACAGAACACTTGGACAGAAGACAGAGCAGCAAGACACTTGCTCACAGTCTTCTCCACTGTGATGAGAACTCTGATATCCTTACTTAAATTATGCTAATTCTGTACTGTTGCTCTCAGAGACATAGCCATGTTAGTCTGTACCAGTATGCCAAGGGATCTTCTAGCACCCTGTGAGATTAATTGAGAGAAGAAAGTTTGTAATATAACTTTTTGTAGACTAGATCTGAGATCCAGCATGGTATAGTGGTCTGAGCATTGAATTACAACCCTGGAGACCAGGGTTTGATTCCCTGCGAGGCCATAGATACCCACTGAGTGACCTTGGACCTATCACACGCTCTTAGCCCCAGAAAACTCCATGATAGGTTTGCCTTAGGATTGCTGTAAGTCAGAAACAACTGGAAGGCACACAACAACAAGACTGGTTTTATTTCATCAGATGTATGCTTATTTCTCTCTGCCTTCAAGTCATATTTCATTTTCTTGCCAAGATTTCTTCAACAGAGATCTGGCATTGCCTTTCCCTGAGACTGAGAAAGGTGATTTGCCCCACATCACCTAGTATGTTTCTGTGGCTGAGCAAGGATTTGAACCTTGGTCTCCTGGAGTCCTAATCCAACCACTGTACTACACTGGCTCTGTATAAATTCTGTATAAAGGGTCATAGAATCATAGAGTTAGAAGAGACCACAGAGGCCATCCAGTCCAACCCCCTGCTATGCAGGAACACACGTCAAAGCATTCCCAACAGATGGCCATCCAGCCTCTGCTTAAAAACCTCCAAAGAAGGAGACTCCACTACACTCTGAGGCAGCATATTCCACTGCCGGACAGGTCTGACCATCAGGAAATTCTTGCTGAGGTTCAGGTGGAATCTCCTTTCCTGCAGCTGGAATCCATTGCTCCTTGTCCTAGTCTCTGCAGCAGCAGAAAACAAGCCTGCTCCCTCCTTGACATGATAGCTCTTCAAATATTTAAGCATGGCTATCATGTTCCCTCTTAACCTTCTCTTCTGCAGATTAAACATACCCAGCTCCCTAAGACACTCCTCATAGGGCATGGCTTCCAGACCCTTCACCATTTTGGGCACCCTCCTGTGGACACGCTCCAGCTTGTCAATATCCTTCTTGAATTGAGGTGCTCAGAAATAAACAGTATTCCAAATGAGGTCTAACCAATGTACATAGAATGGGACCATTACCTCCCTTGATTTAGACCCCATATTCCTATTGATGCAACCAAGAATTGCATTGGCTTTGTTGGCTGCGGCATCACACTGCTGACTCATATTCAGCTTGTGATCCACCAAGACTCCAAGATCCCTTTCAACACGTATTGCTATCTAGCCACGCGTCCCCCATCCTATATTTGTGCATTCCATTTTTTCTACCTAAGTGTAGGACCTTACATTTCTCTCTGTTAAAATTCATTTTGTTAGCTTTGGCCCAGCTCTCCAATCTGTTAAGGTCATTTTGAAATTTGATTTTGTCCTCGGGGGTATTATCAACCCCTCCCAATTTGGTGTCATTTGCAAATTTGATCAGCATGCCCTCCCCTCCTTCATCCAAGTCAATGATGAAGATGTTGAATAGCACTGGGCCCAGGACAGAGCCCTGTGGCACCCCACTAGTCACTTCTCTCCAAGATGAAAAACAGCCATTGCTGAGCACCCTTTGGGTTCTGTTGGTCAACCAATTGCAAATCCACCCAACAGTAGCCCTGTCCAGACTGCATTTTACTATCTACTTTGCAAAAATGTCATGGGAAATTTTGTCAAAGGCTTTACTGAAATCAAGATATGCTACATCCACAGCATTCCCTTCATCTATCAAGCCTGTAACTCTATTATGAAAAGAGATAAGAATAGTCTGGCATTTCTTATATTTGAGAAATCCATGTTGACTTTTAGTGATTACAGGATTGCTTTCTAAGTAATTACAAACTGACTAATGATCTGCTCTAGGATCTTTCCTGGTATTGATGTCAGGCTGACTGGTCGATAATTATTTGGGTCCTCTTTTTTATCTTCTTGAAGATGGGGACAACATTTGCCCTCCTCCAATCTGCTGGGACTTCTCCTGTTCTCCAAGAGTTCTCAAAGATTATTGCGAGTGGATCTGAAATGACTTCCGCCAGTTCTGTTTAATATCCTTGGATGTAATTCATCTGGCCCTGGAGACTTGAATTCATCTAGTTTAGCCTGATATTCTTGTACTACTTCTTTACCTAATCTGTGCTGCATTTCCCTCCACTTCCTCCCCTGCTCCCCACCCCCCCAGGTTGAGTTCTTCTATCCTTTTGAGACAAAACTGAGGCAAAGAAGGTGTTGAGTAGTTCTGCCTTCTTTCTTTCCCCATTATTAACTGGCCGTCTTCTCCACGCAGCAACCCTATCATTTCCTTATTTTTCCTTTTGCTGTGGACATATCTTAAAAAGCCCTTTTTATTGTTTTTAATGTCTCTAGCAAGCCTGAGTTCATTCTGCACTTTAGCTTTTCTGGACCTTCTCCCTACATCTCCTGGCTATTTGCCTGAATTCCTCTTTGGTAGTTTCACCATTTTTCCATTTCCTATAGATTAATTCCTGTCATTAATATCTATAAGTGGGCATATCCATATTGCATGCTAATATGTGCCATCTCTTTGAGGCAGTGGAATGTATTTTCCTCTTCTTTGACAATGTACAGATTTGTCATGGCATTGCCACTTTCAAATCTATGTTGAAAATGTATTTTATTAATCAAATTATTTGTGTATTGCTTAGGAATTTTGTAAGTCTTCCATAAAATATTGATAAACAAACTCTGATAAATAAAAAAGTACACCTAAATCAACTGTGTGATGCAGCAACAGAAAACCCAATGCAATTTAAGCTGTATCAGCAGATCAAGTGTCCAAATCAAAGGAAGTTCTGCTTTGGTTAGATCTCAGCTGGAGTAACAGTGTCCAAGGATATTGAAAAGCTGTAGCCTGTCTGAAGGAGGATAACCAAATGATTAAAGCTGTATGAGATGTGGTTGAGATAGTTAAATATGTTCAGTCTGAGGAAGAGGAGATTTGAGAGCAGATGTGATTGCCAACTCGGAGTATGGAAATGAAGCATGTTTGCTTTCAAGGGATCCAGAAGATGGGACTATAACCAAACTACATGAAGAGATTCTGGTGACTTCCGGTGGCTGCGATGAGGAGCTTGGTTGTCACCCCGTGTAGCTCCGGGGTGCACAATCGCCCCACAAGGTTGTGAACCTGTTGGAGGAAGGGAGAAAAACAGGAAGACGAATATCCCCTTTCTTGGGAAAGGGGGTTCGGTGCTGAAAAGGACCACATTTCACGCGAGTGCCCGAGTAGTTTATCCCCTGAAGTTCGGGACACGGACTGCGCTGAGGAAGTCATAGCAAGCCTCAGGGAGGTTTCGGAGAGGAAACTCAACACCACTCTATTTTAAAAAGAAGAAAGGTGTTGGTTTGGAAAAAGAACGGAGGCTTTTGATCTACATTTTGGGGACAGTAACGAGAATCCATCGCAAATAAGGACCCTACACGAGAATAAGGGAGGATCCCGGTAAAGGTCTCCTAGACCATCTGGCTAGCTGAGCTCTACGATTGGGGAGAAGAGGGAAGACGGCGCTAAGCCAGTACTTTTGGTAACGAATTGATCCAAGAGTACACGAGGGACATATAAAGCAGTGGATTTTATTTACATTCTGTGTTGGTCTGCACGGACAGTAAGAGCAGTAGCAGACTGTGGTTTTGGGACTCTGTTAGTTTAGAATTTTCTCCCCAGAAGAATAATTTTTGGTGAAAGCAGGAGGAAGACGAGTGTAGATTATTTTTTGAAAGCAACAGAAGAAACAGAAGTCGGGTGTAAAGTAACAGTAAAGAAGAGAAGATTTTCAAGGACGGTGGGAAGCTGGAGAACTTTTCGGCGAGACAGTGATTAGTACTCCAAGGACAAGTTGTTATTAACTCTTTCACCACATCATCATGAGATTAGAGAAGAAGAAGAGATAAGTGGAGAAGAGAGCACCAATAGTGGAGTATGCTAGAATACAGTTAATAGAGACAGAGAATAATAGAAGATAGTACAATTCATATTAATTATACTAGTGTGTACGAATTTTTGCTAAGAAGTAAATTTTCAAAAAATATATAAGTAATATTTTTATATCTATATACTTATTAATTACTGGAATTAAGTTGAATAGGTTAATTATTGGAATTTAGCGGAATAGGTTAACTAATTAAAGTGTGAGAGAGCAAAAGAAATATAGAATATAGAACATAGAATTGCTGACTTTATATTGATTTACAGTGATTTAGAGTGGTTTATATTGATTGGCTAGGCCTTGATATAAAATCGACATAAAATTTGGACTATCTATAGATATATTTAGATTTTTGGAGAAATAATAACAAGAAAAATAAATATAGGTTTTCATGAATTGTTTTGAAGGAGTTTGAGGGTACTTGATTTGTAATTTTATTCTGCTTATAATAAGTTTTGGATTGAGAAGAACTGAATAATACTTTAGTTTATATATTGATTATATATTGATTTACATTAAGATATTAAGATATTACATCAAGATAAAGGTGACATAATATTGATATAATATTGAGCATTGATACAATATTGAATATTAGTTTAGAAGAAGTGATTAGAGGTGAATATTATTGATTAAGTGAATTATTGATTAAGTATTGATTATTGACTAATTTATTGATTAAGTGAATATTAAGTAGGATTGGTATTGTTGGTTGGGTTTGAAATTCATGATGGCTTCCAGAATGAGGAAAGCGGTGTTTGTGAAGCAACAACTACAGATGAGACCAGCGCTAGAAGAACAACCTAGAGCGTCAGAATTTACGACAACAATTATTGAAGAACTAGGAAATTAAGAAATGAATTTTAAAAAGATATAAAAGAATTAGCAAGCGACATGAAAGAGATGAAGAAAGAAATAGGAAGTGTTGGAGAGACATTGGAAAATATAATGACTGAAATGAAAAATATTAACCAAAAATTAGATGACTTACAAGAAAAAGAACAACGAAGTTGGAAAAAAGATGCACCAGTGAAGGAGAAACAGATGGGAAGAGAGGATTGAACAGCAAAATAGAAGTATAGAAATGAAGTTCAGAGACAGATGTATTAAGATCAGAGGTCTGAGAGAAGTTCAGGCAGAAGAACTCACAATAGAGTAATACCATCATTGGCGAAATACGTTGGATGGAATGCAGAACAACTTGATCTTGAAGTCAATAAGATGTTTCCGATTAAATCGCTTGCCCTATCGCGAGGAAGAGGAAGTTACCGTGAGATATTGTAATCTATTTTTTGAGAGAAAGAGTAAGGGATTTACTGATTCAACAGAGTTACGCAATAAATTGTGGATAGAGCAAGATGAACTTCAAATATTTAAAGACGTTCCTGCACAGGTTCTGAAAGAAAGAAAAAGATTACTTCTTTCTAACCCAGGTGTTAAAGAAGTGGAAAGAATTTCATATCGCTGGTGCAAACTAGAAGGAATTCCATTTATATATAAAGAGAGAAGATTCACGTTGAATTCAGTTTTGAGAGCACAGGACTTTTTGAAAAAATATAAGGAAGAACTTAGGAAAAGACGTACAGAAGAGCAAGAAAATGGAAGAGAATATGATAAGACAAGAGAAGAAGGTGAAGAGAATCCAAAAGAACATTGAAGGGCAGTAAGTGGAGATCGTGAAGATGAGAAGACAGATCAAAGGGAAAGGGGAACAGAACAAGAAGAAGAAGAGGAAGAAGGAGAAACAGAAGAAGAAGAAGAGAAAAGAGGGAGAACAGGAACAAGATTTAGAATAAAAAGAAAAGAAAAGGACAGAGAGAAGGGAAGAAAATGAAAATAGTATCATGGAATGTTAGGGGACTGAATGCTGCGATTAAAAGAAAAAGGGTATTCCATCATTTAGAGAGAATAAAGCAGAATGTAATTTGTTTGCAAGTAAACCCATATAAGAGGACTCAAAATATATGAAGAATTCGAGATTGGGACAAGATTTTTCTACGACAATTAAGAAAAAGAAAAAAGGAGTGACAATATTTGTAAACAACAAATATAATGCAAAGGAGATATTTAGAGACAACAGAGGTATGGTGATTGGAATAGAAGTGGAAGTAATTGGAAGCAAGATTTTGATAGCTGGGAAAAGTCTATGGCCCAAGATTCTAAAAATAAATCATCTTTTTATGAAAAACTAGTGAAAGATATATTGGATTCTGCAATGACTATCAAGATATAGTACTATGTGGGGATTGGAATGGGGTGATTACTCCGGAAATAGATAGAACATTGAAAAAGAAAGGGAAAACACCAAAAAAAAAAAAAAAAATTACCAAAGACATTTGAAGAATTTATGGATGTAACTTCAGTGATAGATGTGGTGGTGGAGACACTTATATGGAAACCTTAAAGAGTATACATACTTTACGGAAGTACACAAGACATGGTCTTGGTTTCGAAGACGTTATGTAAAAATATTAAGAAAATGGAGATCTTGCCAAGGACATTATCAGATCACTGTCCTATTATGATGATGTGGAAAGAGCGAAGGGGAGAATACAAATGGACTTTGAAAAAGACGAGCTTTTGCGGACGAAACCTTTGTAGAAAAGGTGAAACAAGAGATAGACTTCTTTTTTAAAGAAAACACAGGAAAAGGTACATCAAATAGGATTGTATGGGATGCAGGAAAAAGCAATAATAAGAGGTATTTTCTTGAAACAGGAAGCTTATAAGAAAAAGATGAAGAAGCAGAAAATTCAAAGAATAATGGCAGAAAATAAAGTAAAAGAGGAAGATTTGAAGAAAGATCCTAGTAATACAAAGTTATTGAGAGAAATTAAAATTTTGGCAGAAACAATTAGCTATGGAAGATATATTTGGAAATTGAAAAGAAGATAAAGTATACTCGACAGAGATTTTTTGAGCATGCAAACAAAATTGGAAAATGGTTGGCCTGATAGGCTGAAGGAAGAAAAAGAGAAAAGACTAATTACTGAAATTAAAAAAGGGGATAAGATATTTAGAGAGCAAAAGAAAAATTAAGCACATGTTTCAACAATATTACAAAGATCTGTTTGACGACTCAAATGATACAGAGGAATATATCCAGCAAGTGAAGAAATATTAGGATGGAGTTGGAATAGTTCAAATTCAAGAAGATCAAAGACAGAAGAACTGAATAAACCTATATTGAAGAGACAGAAAGAACAATGGAATCCAGAAATTAAAGGTAAAAGCACCAGGACCAGACAGTTATACAGCAAGATATTATAAGGAATTTCAAGACCAAATCTATCAAACCCCTGTGTAAACTTTTTAATGAAATGGAATTTGAGGATAAACCAGATTCATGGGGAGAAGCAATAATTACTTTGATTCCAAAAGAAGGTAAAGATAAATTAGAGATGAAGAATTACAGGCCAATATCCTTACTAAATACAGACTATAAAATATTCACATCTATCTGGCAGAGAGACTAAAGAAGATTTTAAAAGTTTGGATCCACGAGGACCAAAACGGATTCTTGCCTGGGAAAATCAATAAAAGATAACGTAAGAATGATATTGGACATAACTGAACATTATCATAAACATAATGAGAAGAAATTAGGATGGTTTTTGGTAGCATGCTCTCTAAAGGCTTTTGATAGATGAAACCTAAATTTATAATTGAGGTACTAGAAAAGGTGGACATGGGGGAAAGATTTTATCGATGGGGTTAAAATGATATATACAGAACCAGACAGCAAAAGTGGTTATAAATGGGGGAAAGTCAGGGAAATTTGAGATTAAGAAGGGTACAAGACAAGGTTGTCCACTATCCCCCTTAATTTTTATAGAATAATAGAAATATTAAATAACAAGATTAGGCAGGATGGGGAAAATAAAAGGAGTGAAGATTGGAAATCAAATGTATAAGTTAAGGGCATTTGCAGATGACCTTGTAGTTATGTTAGATGACCTGGTCATGAGTGTATCAGATCTTTATTAAGGTCTTTGATGAATATGGGAGACTTGCAGGTTTCAAAGTAAATATGGAAAAAGACAACAATGTTAATTAAGAATAATTCAAAAAGAAGAGATGGAGATTGAAGGTTTAACCAATTTTAAAACATCAACTAAGAGATTGTATCTGGGAGTTAATATTACTGGTAGAAGTACGGATTTGTTTGATAGTAATTATAAGAGAACTTGGGGGAGAGATAAAGGAAGATTTGAAGAAATGGTCAAAATTGGATTCTATCTCTGATGGGAAGGATTGCGATGATTAAAATGAATATTTTACCAAAAATAATATTTTTGTTTCAAAATTTACCGATTAATGTAAATGATGTACCTTTTAAACAATGGAAAAAAGGATTTATCGAAGTTTGTGTGGAATGGTAAAAAACCGAGAATAAAATGGAAGGTGCTAAAGATGTACAAGAAAGAGGGGGATTAGGACTACCGGATTTGAAATTGTACTTCCATGCTAGTTGCCTCTGCTGGACTATGGATTGGGTTAAATTGGAAAATAGGAGATTAATGAATTTAAGAAGGGGCAGATTATACTTTGGTTGGCATGCTCACTCGTGGGCACGATAAGGCAAAGGTAAATAAGGAATTTAATAATCATGTTATAAGGAGAACGTTGTTGAAGGTTTGGGTACAATATAAAAATAAATTGTACGGGAAAATACCACTGTGGGTCTCCACACATGAGGCATTTTACAGAAGAAAAAGCCCCAACTAAACAAATGGTAGAGATTTATTAAAAATACAAGGAAGAAAATGTAATTTGGAAAAACAAAGAGGAATTGGCTAAGTTTGGTATTACTTCTCATTGGTTACTGCAAAGGCAACTAGAGGAAAGATTTAAAATGGATAAGAAGACACAAGGAATTGAACCAAAAAACAAGGGAGAAGGAATTTGATAAATTGTTAAAACCAGGTTTAGACCATTTGGTAGGCAAAATATATAAATTGTTATTAAATTGGTATTTGGAAGATGAAACAATTAAGAGAATAGATGATAGGATGGGCAAAGAATTTGGGAACACTCGATCTGTTGCAGAAATGGGAAAATTCGTGGAGGGATGTGAAGAAATATTGTGTTCATATTAATTTAAAAGAAAATTATTATAAGCTGTTCTATCGTTGGTACTATACACTGGTACAAATTACCAAAATAAGTAAGTAATATGAAAGATATGTGCTGGAAGTGTTCAAGGAAGTAGATGTTTTACCATTTATGGTGGTTATGTGATAAAGCTAAGGAATTTTGGAAAAAGATACATGAATGTATTGTGAATGTACTACAAATTAAATTTCCCAGAAGTCCAGAAATATATTTACTGAATATGTTGGATGACAGATATTTCAAAAAGAATTCATTGAGAAAAATGATGATTTATATGGTAACAGCGGCAAGATTGGTATTTGCAAAATTATGGAAGTTGAAGGAAATACCTACGGTAGAGGATTGGCTATGGAAATTGTACGATTTATGGGAATTAGATGAGCTTACATCAATTATAAATGATAGACCGACAAAACTGATTACTGAAGAATGGAATTTAGTAAAACCCCTTTGGGAAGTCCAGTGGGGAAGGTATAATTAAGCAACTTATAGAATTTGAGACTCAGAAGTGTAAATTGGCAAATAAACTTTGAAAATACATGAAAGGTAGTGGTATTATTCGATGATTAGTGCAGTAAGTGTTGGTCAATAACAAGTATTGTATAACCATCCTCAAAATATGTAGAGGAATAAGGAAGGAGGGTAAGTAGCTGTAGAGAATAAAGTAAGTGTTAGTACTATTAGTAAACGGTAGTATTAAACTGTGTAATGAGTTAGTTAGACCAGTGGTTCTCAACCTGTGGGTCCCCAGATGTTTGTGGACTTCAGCTCCCAGAAGCCCCAGCCACTATAGTCAATGCTCAGGGTTTCTGGAGCTGAAGTCCAAAAACATCTGGGGACCCACAGGTTGAGAACCACTGAGTTAGACTATGTTTATATTTGTAATTTTCTTTTTTCAAATGTATGTAGTATCTATTGTGATGATGGAATTTATGTAATGACAAGAAATAAGGAGTGTTTTATTTGTATTTTTTTTAAATAAAGAATTTAAAAACAAAAAAAGAGATTCTGATTATAAAATTTTAGGAAGACCTTCCTGATGGTAGAAAAGCTGTTCAACAGTGGAACAGTCCACTTGGAAAAGATGGTACATTCTCTCTTGTCGAAGATTTTTAAACAGAGGCCAGATAGCCACATCTCAGAGATAATTTAATTATAGATTTTTGGCATGGGTAGGGGATCTGTAAGTGTCTAATGTAGTAAAATTTGCCAGAAGAAAAAGTGGATTAGAGGCATTTGTAATACAATGAGCTTTCTGGTTAATATGGTGGTATTGGTTAATTGACATATGCCAGAGACCTGAGGACTGCTGTTGAAAAACTGACCAATCATTCAAATTAATAAGTAAATGTCAGCTTTCCTTGCTTCAGCAGGCCAAGTCATTATGGCAATGGTTTCTATCTATCTATTTATTTATTTAAGCTGTTGGGTGACTTCAGTGTTATTTTCAGTGGAAAATAGGTGTCCCTCTTTCTGCCTATTCTCTATGCTAGTTTTTCCTTGCCCCTCTGACCCCATGCTGTCTCCTTTTCTTGGCATTTTCCTGGAATACAATCATCCATCCATATCTGCTGATCCATGGATCTAATCAAACATGGCTTGAAAATATTTTTTAAAAGATCCAAAAAGCAAACTTTAATTTTGCCGTTTTATATAAGGGATGCCATTTTACTACACAATAGTACATAATGGGACATGAGCATCTACAAATTTTGGTATTTCATGGGAGGTCCTGGAACCAAACCCTAGCAGATACTAAGGGTCCACTGTACTCCCAAGCTCACATTCCCAAATTTTGCAGATCCCTTTTCTTTCCTAGTACTCCTCTAGAATCATCATAGCCAATCACATCTAGAGCCCCTTCTGCCTGATAAAACAAAATGTTATCATAATGAAATGCATTAAAAACCTAAAGTAAAGCTTGTGTCATGCAGACATTTTTTAAAAAGCAGAGTTTCCAACTGTACAATGCCCTTTCTAACTCAATTTGCTGCTGCTGCTGCTGCTGCTGCTGCTGCTGCTGGTTCTTCTTCTTTATACCCCACTTTTTTCTTGGTTGGGACATAAAGTGGCTTGCAATAATTTAAAAAAAAATTAAAAATTACAGATACAAAAGCTAAAACACAAATTAAACAATCAAATAAGAATTAAAACAAAGTTAAAATACATTATTAAAACTCAAATACATAATTAAAACTCAGCACAGTTAACAATATTGAGCACCTTTTATCAGGCCATAATAACATCTTGAATGCCTGCCGGAATAACAATGTCTTTACTTGTCTGTGGAAACAAAATAGGTAGGATGCTAGTCTGACTTTTCTGAGAAGGTAGTTCCTGAGCCTGGGAGCGGCTACTGAGAAGGCCCTCTCCCATGTTCCCACCAAATGCGCTGCTGAAGGTGGTGGGACAAAGAGAAGGACCTCTCCAGCAGATCTCAAAGCCCAGGCTGGTTCATAAGGTCTTTCAAATAAGCTGGTCCTGAGTCGTACAGGGCTTTAAAGGTCATCACCAGCACTTTGAATAGCGCCCAGAAACAGACCAGCAGCCGGTAAAGCTGTTGCAACGGTGGAGTTGTGTGATCTCTGTAGCTAGCCCCAGTTAACAGTCTCGGCTGCAACTCTTTGGACCAATTACAGTTTCCAAACACTCTTCAAAGGCAGCCCCATGTAGGCACTGTTACGGGGGGGGGGTCAAATACAAAGTGTGATTTGCACTTTGCCAACACTTTGTATCAGCAGCAGTTTGTGGCTTCTCCACAGGAGTTAGTAGTTCTTATCTGTTGTACTACAGTGATTCATTTATGAATCTGCCTTAGTTCAGGAAGAAAATTATCTGTTTGTGCTGATTCATCAAACTTCTGCTGCCAAAATTCATACCTCTTAAACTTTTTTTTTTAAAAAAACCTTCACAATAGGGTGGCCAAATCTCAGGGCCTGGCCCCAAGTCTCCAGTTTTCATCATCATCTTCAGGTGAGGGATGTGAGTGGCAAATTCTCCAATTTTGGGGAGTTCAGCTGCAGGCTGTGTAGAAATCTTCACTTCAGCTAGTAGAGCAGCAGCTTGCTACAGTTTCCAAGGATTAATTGATTTGTTGTTGAGACTTGCAAAGCCTCTCTATGGGCTTATATATTTACCTTAGTCAGCTTCCTCTTTCACTCCCAGTCACTGCAGCACCAGCGCTCACCCTCCACTCTACTCTGCATCCATTTCGAAGCAAGTACGTTAGGTTAAATTATCCTTATTCTATCTCACAAAGTATGTGAGAAGTAATAATCACCTCATTTCACTTGGATCTGGGAATAGCCCATTTAGTTAAGATTTGTGTCTGCAAAAAAGAAATATAGTCTCAATATAATCTCTCTCATTTTCTCTCTCTCTCATTCTTCTGTGTGTGTGTGTGTGTGTGTGTGTGTGTGTGTGTGTGTGTGTGTGTTTAAACAACAAGCTGTGAGGAAATGTGGTTGGTACTTAATGCAGGTCCTTCATGGTATCATACCTTATCATGTATGTTTAAACCTGAGACCTTCATGGTATCATCAGCAACTGTCCTCAGGTCTCAGGTTTTGGGCTGGAAACCCCTGGGACTAGGACAATCCTGAACTGGCAACACTAGTCCACAATAACTCTTGGATCTTTTAGTTTCTGCATTATAAATTTCCATTCCAGTATTCTCCCTTCAGTGCAGAACATGGTGCTTAAGAATCTTAAGTTTTATCCCCATTTTTTCATAACCACTCAGTTTTCCCAACTTATTTTCGAAGTTTTTAAACTAAGGTTGGATACCCATCTGTCAGGAATGCTTTGATCACAGAATCAAAGAATCATAGAATTGGAAGAGACCCCAGCGGCCATCCAATCCAACCCCCTGCTATGCAGGAACACACTTCAAAGCATTTCCAACAGATGGCCATCCAGCTTTTGCTTAAAAACCTCCAAAGAAGGAGACCACTGCTGGACAGCTCTGACCGTCAGAAAGTTCTTCCTGAGGTTCAGGTGGAATCTCCTTTCCTGCAGCTTGAATCCATTGCTCCTTGATTGTATATTCCTGCATGGCAGGGGGGTTGGACATGGTGGCCCTTGTGCTTCCAATTCTTCCAACTCCACGATTCTATGATTCCAATATGCTGTGTTGGACACCATATGCTGTATGCTGTGTTCAGTTGCACACTAAAACTACAACCTTGCCATTAGAGCCTATCTAATGTTGACAGCCATTGTTAGGCCAAGACACCAACAGTTACTGACTCCTATCAGATATTATCACATCTTTGGATGTTGTTGTGTAATAAAAATAATAATAATGAAACCCTAACTCTCAAAGCTAGAAATCCTCCTTTTCCAATCTGAACTTAAAAGTCTTGAGATGTCCATTCCTTATAAGTGAGAGGGTTACATAGGCTAGATTATGAGCCTCGGCTGCATCCTATGTTTTAACATGTAGGTGAGAAAAAGGAGCTTCCTCCTTGATTTGCAACTGTTAATTACATGACTTGATTAAGGTAGTAAGCAAACAGCTACGTTCCTGTTGAATTACCACATACTATCTAAAAATGAAATGAAAATGATAAACAGAATGGAACCGTTTAATGTTGACAGATGCCAGACAGAGAGGATGTGTTTTTGAACTAAGTGTTAATTGTTTTCTGAATGTTTACATGAGGAAACTGTTTAGTGTATATAAGGTGGGGGTGGGGAAGTATGTTTCATCTCACTTTGGACCTCTACAAAGTTTGTACTTATTTTCACTACAGAAATAAACTTTGTCCTTCCTTAACTCCATTCTCACATTGCTTTGCTAATCTGGACCCACTGCTTGGCAACAAATATCACTCTTGTGACAGTTGCAATATCTTTGGCTATAAAATGTTGCTCGCACGTTATCAAATATTTGTTGAGTATATTGGGAATATTAAGCAAATATTTACACTAAAAATCTATAAAATTCTGGAAGAAAATCAGTTTCAGCTCTGTAATTATAACCAAGAACTAAACAGCAATGTTTATTAATTCTTAATTTGTTTCTGATTGCATGTTGGGAGATGCAAAATTTTTTTGAAAAGACTTATTCTTGCCAGTAAGGTGAGATGGATATCTTTCGCCTCTGAAGTCAGAATGCAGCTATCAGTATTTAATTTCATGATGCATCCATACAGATTTGCTATTTTGTCAGATGCCAACTGCAGAGGGATCAGATAAATTTACAGCTCACTCTAGAGTGCAAATTATATGAACTTAAAGGAAAGAGGGTAAAAAAATATATATATAAATTCAGACAAGTCATGTAGGGCAGACTGAGGCTAGAATCCAAGCCAACTCATGTGAATTTCAGGTCAACCAATGTCTAATGGCATCTCTGTAGGGATTCGAAGCATTGCTTGCTAGAAAACTGAGCAGCCAGAAATGCAAAACTCATTCATCCATTGAAGTCAAATTGAACATTTACTGAAGCATGATTCAAATCAATATATTGAGTTTCAGGTAAAGTTTGTGGAAAAAGTTTGCCAGGCAAATAAATGGAAGGTTATGTCAAACTCACAGTTATAGTACCATTGATACTTGCATGACCAAGTTTGCCTCCTGTTGACTTTGCCCTGATACGTTCTCTGAAAGTTCATCTCCAGCTGATTGGCTTCTATCACGGTCACTGGCTATTTACTTATTTACTGGATATGCAGTGGGCGCTCATTATCCGCCAGGGTTTGGTTCGAGGAACCCACATGCATACCAGAATCCATGGATGATCAAGTCCCATTGTGTACAGTTGTGTAGTAAAATGGCATCCCTTATATAAAATGGCACAATCAAAGTTTACTTTTTGGATTTTTAAAAATATTTTCAAACCATAGTTGGTTGGATCCATGGATACAGAATCCATGGATACGAAGGCCTAATTGTTACCCTGCCTTTCTTCGTTGGGGAGGGGGGTAACTCAAAACAAGAGCTGAAGAAAAGTTCCTTTTTAAAACAACTCATTTTTCAAAATTAATTTTAGGGAATTCTGGGAGTTACAATCCAAATTCTGGAGAATTCTAGGAATTATAATCCAAAAAGGAACTTTCATAAGTTTCCCAGCACAACTCATGGTAAAATGAATAAAAATGCAACTAAAACACAGTGGAGTTGCACACATTAAAATGCAAAATTAAAAAAGCTGCATCCCAAAAGTCACTCACATATCCTCCAGCTGTCCCAACTTGATAGGAACAGTCCAGATTAATCCTTGGTCATCACAAATTTTCAAATGCTTTTAAAATGTCCCAGTTTCTTTCACAATTTCTTCACCCACATTCCTTCTTTGTCCTCAGCTTACTTCAATTGTTGTAAACTGAGTTTAAAGTGGAAAAATACAAGCAGAGGTTTGGGTGGAATTTAGCCTTTCACTGTAGACTCAGGCAAAAACAAACTACTGCAGCCTCTCCTAGCTTCTATGTTCTCCATTAATGACTTTTGCCATCTTGACCCATTCTGATGTTGATTGGTTATATGTATGCTGATTTTTATCTCTGAAATGAAAGGGTATGCACTCAGATTCCAAGTTTATCTGAAAATAATAGAATCATGAAATCAGCAAGTTGGAAGGGGTTCTGTGGGTCATTGGGTCCAACCGTCACTCAGCAAAGGTCTCCAGCTAAAGCATCCCCAGCAGGTAGCTCTCTAATCTCTTTCTGAAGACATCCGGTGAAGGAGACCTCATCACCTTGTTACTATACCCTACGACCCCTCCTATGAGATATGCAATTTTCATAAATTGAACTTATTAATGACCAGAGAACACATTCAAGGTCACACTGGCCAGAGATCATGTTCATGGTTAAGCTGGACAGAACATGTTTGGAGTCTAGATTCTGAGGGGTTTGTGAGCATCCCTTCACCACTTCAGGCTCTTGGCATTTTTGAATACAGTGAAAGATGAACTGGACAAATTGGTGACAATCAGAAACTGTCCCTCAGTCTTACTCTACAGAAATCTTTCTTGTGTTCCCTATCTGACCAAACACTAAGAGATTGTCATGAGTCTGCCAATGTATTGTTACTTAGGAGTTAAGCAATCAGCCCATTCCAGACCCCTTTGTCACTCCCCTGGGGAAGCCATTACAGCTTTGTCAATGCACCCCTTCAGAGTGTGAAATGAGGTATAAAAACCCAATCTTGTACCCCAGCCAATCATACTACGTAGTGCCCGGACTGCTGTTCCTCCATGGATGCTGTCTGAGTTCTTCCGCTGCAACCCCTTCTTCAGGACTAGCAACTGTCACCCTTTCCATCTCTAAGGCCATTTCCGCACTAGCCTGATATAGTGCGATGATTCCACTTTCAACATCCTCTGGAATCCTGGGGTTTGCAGTTTCGTGGCCCCTCCTGAAACTGCAAACTCCAGGATTCCAGAGGATGTTGAAAGTGGAATCATCGCGCTATATCAGGCTAGTGCGGAAATGGCCTAAGTCTCTCTATCCAACCTTTCTTGCCTCACTGGAAGAAAGTATGCCTAATTCAATTGATGTTGTAATTGTATGGCTCTTAAGAGTGTCTGATTTCTCCTGTGTTAGTCAATTCAAATAAAATACTTATCTTTAACTGGAGTCCCCTCTACAGGTAGTACTGGTATACACAGGTGAAAAGATCCTACTATTACTCTCCTCTTGCAGGCCTTGGAGATGCTGGCATTGTGAGTGACCCCCAACGTCTCCCACTTCTTAGGGTAACCTCTCTAGACAGTTGGTTCCATTGCTGAATTGCTCTCGCTGTCTAGAAGTTCTCTGTAATGTTCAATCGAAATCAGCCCTGTAATTTAAAACTGTTAGAACTAGTTCTACCCTTTGAGGCAGCAGACCAAGTCTCTATCCTCTTCTTTGTGGAAGCTTTTAAGGTATGTATAAGATTTTTGCCTGCTTCAGGAAAAGCAACAAGGAATAGAATAGCCCACTCTTTGTTGTTAAGAGAGTTCCAGAACCTTTTATTTCTCTTTTGTACCTGGCAAAAGAAAATTTGGGGGAATTGATTAAAAATTCTACTATAGCTCACCAATTTATATGACATTAAAAGAATGGCATGTACAAATAAGTGTATATGCCTATAACCAAAATATGCAAACAGGCCAAAAAGCAATAGCAACAGCATTTATTTCTATACCGCCTATCAACTAGTGTTATCTAAGCAGTTTACAATGTATTTTACCGACCTGCGAAAGGATGGAAGGCTGAGTCAACCTTGGAGCCTGGCAGGATTGAACTCACAACCTTGTGGTTGCAGTACTGTCATTTAACCACTGTGCCACCAGAGCTCCCTTATTGACAACAAACATACATACATACATACATATATATGTATATATATATATAGTGCATTTCTTTTGAGCCAAAATTAACCTTATATTAAGATATTCAAATATGTAAAGTGGATATTATAAATCACTTTAAAATCAAACCCCCAAACAAAAAATCTTACATCTTCAAACTAAAATCAAAATTCATTCTTCTACTCAAAAATAAATGCAAAGCCACATTTGAAGATGGAATACAAAGTGGCAGTCCCTTTTCTTTATTGTGAATTCAAGCAGACCAGCAGTTGGCAATGGGCTATTTCATAGTACACAGTTGTAATACTATGATTCCACTTTAACTACCATGGCAACATTCGATGGAATCTTGGAATTTGCACTTTTTTGTGGCAGAGGGTATTTAGAATTCTCAGCCAGAATGCCTTGGCAGACTACAAACTCCAGGATTCCATAAAATGGAACCATGACAATTATAGTGGAATAACAGCACAATAATTTCAGAGTGTGAAAGAGCCTAAGGACCACAAGACAGGGTCCTCCACTACACCTGAGAGTGGCAGGATAGCTTTAGGGCCAGTCATGATAGTATTCTGGCTTTTATCATGTCATCTCTGTTCCCTGGAATCTGCTGCCTAAGGCAGACATGTCACTGGAGGAACAAATCTACTGGTCAAGCTGGCCCTAATGATATCATTGAGAAGGAAAGGTCAAGGAAATACAGGGATTTTCTACTGGTGATAGTTGCAGTGAGGTCCTTAAGCATTCATCATTGAGTTCTCTCCTCGAGTCCTATCTGTGTAGGGCCTAGAGAAGAGCATAATTCTAGGAGGTAATATTAACTGGGATAGTCTATATAT
The DNA here is from genome assembly GCA_948472985.1 of Iguana delicatissima. Classification (NCBI taxonomy): domain Eukaryota; kingdom Metazoa; phylum Chordata; class Lepidosauria; order Squamata; family Iguanidae; genus Iguana; species Iguana delicatissima. The sequence goes on from CAOKZL010001298.1 coordinate 233,658, forward strand.
TTGAGAGGAAGATGCCTGTTCATTGGTCTGTGGGAATTAGGACATGTATCAAATACTGCAACAGGGAATGTTTGTGTTGTCTGTTTCACTCAGTAAGCCATGCCCTATTCCAGAATATTCTATTCCATTCCCCTTCTTTTCTGGTTTTCCATCCCTCCATCAGCCCCCTGCCATGCTTGCCAATATTCTGTGGCAACTGAGCATGTCCAGGATTCATTGGTATGTTTTGGCTGTTAACCTTCATAGGATCTTTTCCCCCTTGAATACAGGTGCACCCAACTTTTCTGACTGGTTAGGGACCAGAGTACTGTCAGAAAATGGAATTAGTTGAAAAGTGGAATTCATATACTTTACTGTATGGACCATGAAGGATTTACAGGGGTTGTTGTGGGTTTTCCGGGCTTTGAGGCCGTGTTCTATTAATATTTTTTCCTGACGTTTCGCCTGCATCTGTGGCAGGCATCTTCAGAGGATCTGGTGGCATGGAAGTGAGACAGAGTATAAATACTTGTGGAGTCCCCAGGTGGGAGGAAGCAATTTGCATCTGTTATAGTTGGCCTGTGTGATGGCCTATTGTTAAATGGGATATCCCCCACAGTGTATTGTTAGTCAGGGGATATGCATAACAGTGCGTTAAGTACATTAGCAACCCATTGTATTGTTCCCTGTAGAGGGACCTCCATAGTCTGGGTGGTGTTCATTGGCATATTTTTGAGTCTTGATTTTAGTGTTGTTCAGTACTGGTAGCCAAATCTTGGTTACTTTCTGAGTTTCCCATTGAAATTATCCATGTGTTTATGGATTTCAATAGCCTTTCTGTGTAGTCTGACATAGTAGTTGTCATAATGATCCAGAATTTCTGTGCTTTCAAAAAGCATTCTGTGTCCCGGTTGGTTTATAACATGTTCTGCTACTGCTGATTTTTCTGGGTGGATCAGTCTGCAGTGTCTTTTGTGTTCTTGTAGTACCTATGTGGACCTGCCCACAGTTGCAAGGTATGCAGTAAACTGCCGCAGAAGTTAGAGGATCCCTCTTGTTCTTTGCTGAACGTAGCATTTGTTGAATTTTCTTGATTGGTCTGTATATTGTTTGGATGTTATGTTTCTTCATCAGTTTCCCTATATGGTCAGTGACCTCTTTGATGTATGGTAAAAACACATTCCCTTTGGTTGGCTGCTTATCTTCACTGCTGTGTTTTTTTCTGGGTCTTGAGGCTCTTCTGATGTCTGAACCAGAGTAACCATTGGCCTGTAGAGCCCAGTTTAGATGGTTCAGTTCATCTTTCAGGAGATGGGGTTCACAGATTCTTTTTGCGCAGTCTACCAGAGTTTTTATTGTGCTCCTTTTTTGTCCTGGGTGATGGTTGGAGTTTTTGTGTAGATATCTGTCAGCGTGTGTAGGTTGTCTGTAAACTGTGTGGCCCAATTGTTGGTTAGGTTTGTGGATGACCAGGACATCCAGAAATGGTAGTCTTCCTTCATTTTCTTTTTCCATGGTAAATTGGATGTTTGGGTGGATATTGTTCAGATGGTCCAGAAACATGGTCAGTTCTTCTTCTCCATGGCTCCAAGTGGTGAAAGTGTCATCCACATAATGGAACCATATAGTGGGCTTTTTTGGTGCGGTTTCCAAGACTTGCTTTTCAAAGTGCTCCATGTAAACATTTGCTATCATGGGGCTAAGCGGGCTTCCCATGGTGACCCCATCTCTCTGCTGATAGAACTCATTGTCCCACTGGAAGTAGCTTGTGGTGAGACAATGTTGAAATAGGGCTGTGATGTCTTTGGGAAAAATCCGGTTGATTAGTGCAATGGTGTCCACTATGGGAACTTTGATGAACAGGGAGACCACATCAAAGCTGATCAGTTTGTCTCTGGGTTTGAGTTCAAGGTCGCTGATCTTTTCTACAAAGTGAGATGAGTACTTGATATGGTGGGAGGTTCGCCCAATATGGGTTTGTAATTGTGTGGCCAGGAACTTGGCCAAGTCATATGTGCGGGATCGAATGGCACTCAGGGGTGGAGCGGAATGGAGTCCTTGTGGATTTTTGAAGTCCATAAAGTCTGAGTGGGAGAGCCTCAGTTTTGCATAGATGTTGGCGTGTGTTTGGATGAATTGAGGAATTTTTGATCAAGGTGTTGGTTTTCCTGGTGATTTTATTGGTTGGGTCGTGTTTCAGTTTTTTGTAAGGCGTAGGATCCAGGAGTTCCCTGATTTTCTGTTTGTATTGTTCTGTTTCATGATTACTGTGGCATTGCCTTTGTCTGCTGGGAGAATGATGATTTCTGAGTCAGAATTGAGATCCTTAATGGCTTGTCTTTCTTTCTTCGTTATGTTGCTAAGGTGGTGGTTTTGCCTTGCTTAGGATCATTGCTGTTTCCCCTGTTATCTCCTCCACTTCCTCCTCAGGGAGATGGTGAATGGCAGATTCAATATTAGCGATGATGTCTTCCACCGGAATTCTGGTAGTGGTCACAGCAAAGTTTCCTCCCTTGGGGCTTACAGGGGCTTACTTACCAACCGCATGCACACTGCTTGCAAATGTCTCACCTGCCTTAGCACTTTTTCCCCATACTCAGCTTGCTTTGCAAGCAGCTTTGCAAGCAGCTATGTGTGCGAGTAGTTCCAGGTGAGCCTCTGTAGGCAAGAAGAACTGATGAAAGAGCAGACCCCCCATCAAATTGATGGAACATGTTCTTATTTGGAAGCATCAAAAAAGTGAGTGATCAGATAATGGGGTATCAAAAAGTGGAAATATATCTGCATATATCTTTCTATAGAGGGAATTATATCTGCATCATTTTGAGCATAAAAGGAAAGTGTGCCTTGATATTTAATCCAGATATCACAAGTTTGTGAAACTGCATGAGATCTAATGGTTAAGAAGGTAAGCTTAAAAGTCCATGACTTGCTGCTGGACAATCTCCAAAGCCAGAAGGAAAATTCTTACTAAGATTTTCAGCAGTCAGAGGCTCAGATTTCAATAATCTATATGAATCTCGCCCTTCTGCATGATGAGCAAAGTAAAATAAGTTGAGTAAAGTAGCAGTATAAAAAATGGAAAGCAAAAGGAATCATTTGCATCATTTAGCTTCTGTTGTCCCAGAACTTGAATTATATGAGCACAGAATTACTGTTCTTTTCTTTATTCTTTTACTGAAGACTACACACATCTTTGGACAATATAAACTTACTTGTATATCTTGCTCCCATATTATCCACCAATTGGTACTTAGCTGCTCTACTGCTTCTTGAATCTTAAACAGCAAACAGATTATCATTTTGGCACAATGCAGAAGTGCCAACAGCATGATCTTATACAGGAATGAGTCCTAATGTTTTCAATGGGAGTTACTCTCATGTAAGAGGCTACAGGATTGCAGCCTAAATCCGCTTACTGTAAACACATAGAAAGTGAAGCAAGATTACAGTACCAGGCTTCTCTCTCACATAGCTAGCCTCCATGTACAGAACCTATGCATGTATGCTCAAATTTACCCAGATTCTTGTATATCAATTAGAAGCCAGGGGAAATGGATATGCTTAGATTATATATACAGAAGCATCTCCATGGTCTGATGTCTCAGTATAGGCCAAGGTATCATTGGTGTTGCTGTTGTCGTTGTCATCATCACCATCACCATCAATTATATTTTGCCATACCCCCAGAACCAAGACTCAAGGCAATTTATAGATTTAAACAAATACAGTAAGACAAAGCTTGAAAACAGTTACTTTTCTGGGCAACAAGACTAGGATCACTCAGGGTAAGTACCAGGTTTTGGCCATTGCTGTTTAGTAGAAAACTTTGTTGAGGAACATAGCAACTGTGTTCCTCTAATAAATATGTATGTATATGTATGTGTTTCCAGGTATATTTCCAGGTATATTTCCAGGAGTAGTCATATTGGCCATGCAGCAAAATAAATAAAATTGAAAATGCACAAGTAGGAATAGCTTTATCGGGCTAACTCCAAAGCATAAAACACATTATGCAAGCCTTCATCGAAATCCCTCAGTACCATCTTAACTGCCAACATCTCAGATAGAATGTAGGCCTCTCACTCTAAACATCATCACCATTTTTCTCCTGTATGATTTTAAGCATCTTTGCCTGATGACGAAGCCAGTGAAGCTTCAAATGCTTGCGTAATGTATTTTAGGCTTTAGAGTTGGCCCAGTAAAGATATCGCTACTAGTGGATTTTGGATTTTAAAATTAAGTGGTTTATCATAGGTATGTTGACCTGAGAGTTAGAATAAATACAATGTAGTTAAACCATACAAAAAATTGGCCAAGGAATTTGTGGAGATCAGTAATGAAGTCTGCCACTGCAGTCCTGCTTTTCCTTTCAAATACTTATTCTGCCTTAATTTAAAATATCAGAATCACATGTCAGGATAGGGCTGGGAATACGTTTGTCTCCAGATGCTGTTGAACTGCAGCACCTATAACGCTTCTTTGGTTTTGCTAGCTAGACTTGATGGCAGTTGGAATCCAGAAACATCTAGGGGATTAGAGGTCCCTCAACCCTACTATAAAGACATAGTTTCCTGTAAGTTATACAATGGCTGAGGAAACTCTGGCCTTCCAAATGTTTCGGCCTACATTGCCTATAATCCTCTATCTAAAACCATGCTGGAGGGTGCTTATGAAAATGGTAGGCTCAAAGATCTGGAGAGCCAAATGCTCATCCTGATAAACACATTCATCCCATTTGTGCCTCAGGGTAAACACATCTGGCAAATGTTTAGGTATTTCCAAAATCTGCAAAGGACTGAGGATCAGAGATAGCAGTAGGCTAAAATGAAATCAGTGTGTACACTATCAACAGCAATGCTATATATGGATAGCTCTCCTAAAAGCTATTGTCTGTCTCGACTCAAGCATTAGGTAAGTTGCATACCACAACATGGAAGTACTACTTTTTGGACTACAGTTCCCAAATTCCCCAGCCAGCATGGAGAATACAAGCTCTGGTGAATAACCCCTTGGTCTGAAGAGAAGTGCTGCCAGAATCGCATCTGCCTTATTAAACCAAATTCCCCTTAACCTGGAAGTTATGTTTCAGTTGTATTTTTAATTCCCAAAATGTGGACTCCTTCCAGTGATTCACTCCCTGCCCCAAGATACACTTTTGGAGGTGGAAGGAAGTTCTGCCTGTGAAGTAAATTAAATGCTTAGCAAATGTGCTTCCCACCCTTCCAAAACAGGTGACCTTTTTAATCATGGTGGACATCTGAAAATCTTTTCTCCCTCTCACCCAGAGTTAACATATTTCATTCGCTTTTGCCTTCAAGCTGTGCACGTCTCGACCAGTCCAGATAGGCATATGATGTTCCCCAGTTGTTTCCATTTGGAAAGTATAAATATAAAATGTTAATTATTGTACCCTGAGTTGAGTTGGCTTCTTGCTTTCCTTCCTTCTTTCTGCTGAATCTACTACTGCCTTCCAGCATATCTAATCCTGTATTTTGGCACAGGCAAAATGAAATGCATGGAATTGATGTTTGTCATCAGGGTAGAATGTATTATAGTCTTCTCTATAAAACTGATCCCCAGCAAAATAACAATCTAGACCCCATATTGAGACCACCAGCCCTTTAGACTGAGAGGGAATGATTTCCTCAGAATTCTGCCCATGTGATACATAAACTGCATACTCCCTATGCAGCTGTACTCAGAAGTTAACTCCACTGAGTTTAATGTGATTTACACCAAGGTAAGTGGATATAACATGGCACCCTAAGGAAGAGCTTGGAAAAAGTTATTTGTTTGTTTGTTTGTTTGGGCATTCAGGGTCCCCCAGCCAGGATAACCGCTGGTCTTTGGTCACTGCTGCCCAGGAGGATACATCATTGATGAACATGGCAACTATGTTCCTCTAAGGTAGTCTTATGACATTAAGTGGTTTAGGTGCAATCATAAGTACATTGACCTGGGATCAAGCTCTATTGAAAACATTGAGCTATAGGTCTGATTGGACATGTGTAGGATTGTGCTATAATTGAAGATGGCAGTAGGTTGACTGATCATAATAGCTTTTCAGAATTATTCTTCAGCTGAGCTTTGACTTTTGGTTGCTTGGTTTTTAGATGGAATCTTTCATGAGTTAACACATAGTTTGTGGTCCATAAAAAAGGCTGTGAGCATGTTATAGAACAATTCTGTTCTACTTTGGTCAGACCTACTCTAGAATACCTGTCCAGTTCTGGTCACCACCAATTAAGATGGTTATAAAGAAACAGAAACATGTCCAGAAGAGGGTAACCAAGATGGTCAAAGGTTTGGAAAGCAAGTTCTATGCAGTGCAGTTAAAGGATTTGAGGATTTTAGGCTGGAGAAGAGGAGAGTTTGAGCTGATGTGCTAGACATCTTTAAATATCTTGAAGAGATCTATCTATCTATCTATCTATCTATCTATCTATCTATCTATCTATCTATCTATCTATCATCTATGGTATCTATCACCAACTCAAATATCCAAAATAAGCACAGTGGCTCTTCCACTTGTGCAAGGATTCAGGATGCAGAACCCTTGTGCGAGTGTAAAAAATGCAAATCTCCCCCCCCCCATGAACCCCTTCCCATTCCCTTCTGAGGCTCCCACTTCCCATTCCCTTGCAAGGGAAGAGAGGAGCTCCAGGGGAAGAGGAAGGCTCACATGAGCTTTCCCCTCCACAATTCTCTTCCCTATTGCCTCAGTGTGAGTTCTCAGTCCTAGGACTAGAGGCAAGAAAATTGGGGGGGGCTCCAGAGAGGAGAAGGAAGACATGCCTGCCTCTCCCCGCCCCATTTCCTTGCCTTTTGTGAGGGTGCTTGTCTTCATTTTGTCTGGCAAAATGCAAGGGAATGGGAGGAGGAGAAGTGGGGAAGGCATGGGCATGCCTCATGGATAATCAAATTCACGAAGGCCAAACCCACGAATGTGGAGGGCGGACTGTAAAAGCAGGAATGTTGGAAGTTTGAACAGAAAAGTACATTTTTTCATGTATGGTGGAAGTGTAGCCAGGCAAGGAAACTTTGGAAGGAAATTCATGATAAAATTACAAAAGTGCTTAAAACAAATTCCCTATGCAACCAGAAATATATTTAACAAATATGATAGAAGATGTAGAATGCTTGAATAGAAACAGACACTATGGAATTTGTTTTATATGATTGCAACAGCCAAATTAACATTTGCTCAGAAATGGAACAATGCTGCAATTCCCACCATAGAAGACTGGTTGATAAAATTATGTGAAATGGCTCAATTACACAAATGAACAATTTTTTCTATATGATAAGACTCTACAACAATTCAAGAGTGATTGGAAAGTATTAATCCCTAGCCAGCAATCACTGGACTTGAGAATTAAAGTCTGGAATTTAAAGAAAACACACTGAAAGTGATATGGGACAGGATGAGAATGCAAATGCTTTAATGTAAGGAATATGAAATACAAGTGGCACAATTAAAAACAGCAGTGTACATATACAATCTTAGTATTTGAAAGATTACAAGAATGTATTAATGTATTCATTTCTTTTAAAATTTGAATTTAGCAGTACAGTATGACCCCCTTATCCACAGATTCATTATCCACTGATTCAGTTATCCATGGTTGGCTCCCTGCCGCCACTGTCACGGTAGTGGTGGGTGGACGAGAACCAAGGAGCACAGGATCGCGCCCCTCACTGCCTCTTGCCCCTCGCCCTGGCCCGATCACCCTGACAGAGGGCAAGAAAGAGGCAAGAAGCGTGCAATTGCGCCCCTCACCTCCTCCTGCCCCTCACTCCAGGCCCAATCATGATGGCAACAGGTGGGAAAGAGGCAAGGGGCACATGATCGCCCCCCCTCGCCACATTTTGCCCCTCGCTCCAGGCCTGATCGCCCTGGCAGCGGGCAGGAAAGAGGTGAGGGGTGCGCAATTGCCCCCCAACCATGTTCTGCCCCTTACACCAGACCTGATCACCCTGGCGGCGGGCAGGAAAGAGGCAAGGGGCATGCAACCACGTCCTCCTGCCCCTTGCTCCGAGCTTGATTACCATGGCAGCAGGCAGGAAAGAGGTGAGTGGTGCACGATCACGCCCCTCGCCTCCTCCTGCCTCTTGCTCCAAGCCCAATCACCCTGGCTGCAGGCAGGAAAGAGGTGAGGGGCACACAATTGCCCCCTCACCACGTTCTGCCCCTCACTCTGGGCCCGATCGCCCTGGCGGTGGGCAAGAAAGAGACGAGAGGTGCGCAATCATGCCCCTCGCCGCCTCCTGCCTCTTGCCCGGGGCCTGATCACGGCAGTGGTGGGTAGGAAAAGAGCGAGGAGCGCGATCCTGCCTCCTCGCCACTTCGATCAGTGGGGGGTAGGCAGGGGACAGGGCATTCATTCCTATCTGTGGATTTCAGTATCGGGGGGGCAGAACCAATCCCCCAAGGATATCGGTGTCCTACTGTAGAGGGTTACAGGTAATGTACATATGATGTATGTATATGATTGAAGGTAAAAATAATTGAATGGCCATCATTGTAAGAGAAGGATGTTACACAGCAAATTCTTTTTCTTGTTTTTTCTCTTTTTTGTGTACTGAATTGCTTGTATTATATTCTGTTGTATTTCTTTTCTTCTTTTTCTGTTTTCCGATACTTTAATACCCTTCTTTCTATCACTTTAGAATGGTGAGGACAATTTTATTTTATTTTAACAATACCTTTTGAAGATATTTTATTTTGAAAAGCTATTTTCTGTGTGTGTGTATGGTGTGTGTATGTGTGTGTGAAATATCTTGAGGAGTGTTATGTAGAAAACAGGGTAACATTATTCTCTGGTGTTCATGAAGTCAGAATTGAAACAAATTGATTTAATCCACTCAATCCATTCAGCCAATGAATTGGAGGATGGAAAGTTGTGAGAAAATATTAGAAAGAACTCTCTGATGTCACATGGATTAGACTGCCTTGGGAGGTGGTGGAAATTTTTAAACAGAGGTCCGGTGGCCACTGCTAAGATGGTGCTTTATCAGTAAATTCCTACACTGGTGGCAGTTTGGACTGGATGACTTGGGATACCTCTCAGCTGTATGCTTTGAGGTTAGTTAATCAGTCTTGCATTCATTTGAAATGTACTAAAAGTACTTGTTGAGATCTGGCCTTGACATAAGGAAGATCTTCATTAACAGGAAATCCTTGAGTGGAAAAAAAGACCATTTAATCTAGTAGAAAATGTTATAACAAAGGTGTATAATACAGACAGGCAACATGATGTAGTGGTTTGAGTGCTGGACCCTAGAGACCAGAGTTCAAATCCCTGATCACACCATAGAAATCCACTCTCTCGGCCTCAGAGGTAGGCAAAAGCAAAACTTTTTCTGAATGAATCTTGCCAAGGAAACACTGTGAAACATTTGCCTTAAGGTCACCATAAGTTGCAAATGACTTGAAGATACAAGACATATTGACAAGTTGCAATGTGTCAAGAGGAAGGCAACCAAAATGGTGAAGGATCTGGAAGCCATGACCTACAGGGGTGTCAAACTCAATTTCATCTTGGGCCGCATCAGCATTATGGTTGCCCTCAAAGGGCCAGCTGTATCTGTAACTCTATATAAATGTATCTACTCTGTTATCGTATTAAATAATTACCTCTGCATTCAATTATTACTGGTTTTTAAACTGCTTTCCCTCTGCATCAGCTTTTCTTTTCTTGGACATTTTGGGGCTATTTGATCATAGTTTATGGTCCCTACACCTCTGTAAAGTGACATAGAATTGGTCAGTATATCTAAAATGTGCCGCTTTCTGCTCCCCAACCCTCTCTGTGCCTCTTGCTGCCCCCAGGTTCACCATGTAGGGGGAGTGCTGCAGCTGCAGGAGAGGTGCGAGGGCCACATAAGATGACCTGGCAGGTCTGATTCAGCCCACAGGCCTTGTGTTTCACACATGTGCTCTATGAGGAGCAGCTTAGGGAGCTGGGTGTGTTTACTCTGCAGAAGAGAAGGTTAAGAGGGGACATGTTAGCCATGTTTAAATAGTTGAAAGGAAGCCATATTGAAGAGGAAAGGGGCTTGTTTTCCACTGCTCCAGAGACTAAGACAAGGAGCAATGGATTCAAGCTGCAGGAAAGGAGATTCCACCTGAATCTCAGGAAGAACTTCCTGATAGTCAGAGCTGTTCAGCAGCGGAATAGGCTGCCTTGGAGTGTGGTGGAGTCTCCTTTGCAGGTTTTTAAACAGAGGCTGGATGGCCATCTGTTGGGAGTGCGTTGATGTGTGTTCCTGCATGGCAAAGAGTTGAACTTGATAGCTCCTGTGGATTCTTTCAACTCGCATTATTCTATGATACTAACAGCAACATAGTATATCAGATTACTTTTCATTTTACTTTCCTCTTTTTATCATGGTTTCACAGTCTACTAGATGTTACTGACTGGAATCTTGTGCAATCAGTGGTTCAGATGTTATTTAAGAATCTAGAAATAAGTGAGATATCATCAGAGAATGTGGTATATCCCAAGTAGTGTCAGTTTTTGTAATTGTGCTGTTGTGATCCTACCTACTGCAGATGTCTTCTCAGTCTGTTTGGAATTGCTCTGACAGCAACTGTCACCACAGAAACTGCAGTTGTTTTCTTTTCCCAGAGAGGATGAATCTCAATTTGTAGGTCTCTGTATTTCATAATCTTTCCCCCTTTTTATGTTCATTTCTGATATATCTATAATCCAAATTCAGATCCATTGTCGATAGCTTTTTTTGGTGGTGGGATTGCAAGTTCCCATGACGCAGGGGGCTATGCTGACAATAGTATTGTTACTAGTTTTTGTTATTGAGTGTCTTCAAGTCATTTCTGACATTGTGACCCTAAGGTAACCCTATCATGAAGTTTTCTAGGGCTGACAGTGTGTGACTTGCCCAAGGTCACCCACTGGGTTTCCATAGCTGAGTGGGGAATTGAATCCTGGTCTCCAAGGTCATAGTCCAATGCTCAAACCACTACACACCTGGCTCTCATTGTTACTGGTAGGGTCTCCTAAAGTGGACAAACTTTTCTTGAGTGGGTCAAAGTAAATACAACTAAATGGGGTGCAACCCCCCAACAAATTCTATAACAGACCAATTGCTGTCCGCGTCAATGGCAATCACATCTGATCTCCTGGATATTAACTGAAAAGTTGACTACAGGACTCAGTGGTTTTTGTTAGACAACCAGCACAAGGCACTGTGAAGCTACAGTGGAAGAAACAGACAGCAGCAGAAAACAGATTAATAATGGAATGCTGTTGTACTTTGGCTTTTCTTAGCCCTAAGCTGTTTTGAACTCTTTACTGAGTTTTTCAAAGGGCTTTTAAACTGCTTTGGAACTCAAGCAAACGAGAACTTGTATAGAAATATTTTCCTAATATTTTACAAACTCATCCAAACAGATATTTCTCTCAGAAAGAAAGAGAAATGGATAATATTTCTGCATGTTTCTCCAGTTTCTAGCCCCTCTTGGTCCACTGAAAAATAACTGGAGCTGGAGCAATCTTCAGATTATTTCTTCACACTTCAAATGCATTAAAGTTCTTCCTGTATTCATATTCGCACTGTCAATTGTTTGTGTCACATATTGCAAAGTCAAGTAACTATAGTAGTGTTATTTGATATATTGTCATATGATTCTATGACCTGTGAACCTCATATTTGAGTAGGTTTTGTCTTGATTTTTTAGATTAATTTTTTAAATTAATTTTCAACACAATCTAATTTACAAATCAAAGTAATATGCAATCAAAAATAAAGAAACATGAAAAAAGAAAAAAAGATATACAATTAATATACAGTAGGGCTCTAAGCCCTCCCCCATCCTAACTGTAATGAAAAAAAGAAGATATTATTCTACCATTATAGATCCAACTAAATAATCCTAATAAAGTTACTAACAAACACATCCACAGATTATTACATCGTTAAATTTCTTATTGCTCAAAAACTCCATGAACAGCTTCCAGTCTTTCAAAAAATTTTCAATTGACTTATCCTTTAGAACCCACATTATCATATTTGCCAGTGTATAAGATGCACTCCATTTTTAAATGTTATTTTTTGAGAAAACAAATTAGTGTTTTTTTAAAAAAAATAGCATGGCTTCCCCAACTCTACCCTCTCTGTCGGGATGCCCTCCATATTAAGTAATGGGACAGTAGTCCAGCATAAGGAACAGCCTGCTTGTACCAGAGAAGCCTAGGTACCAGAGACAGGTAAACTGCTAGGAATGTGCTGATAAGCACTGCTTACCTCTCACGGCGTCAAGGTCTCAAGGGGAGGGAACGCTGGGGAATCTTAAGCTCTTGCATTTCCTTTTGAACGGTAGTCTCCTCACTAATGTCTTGTACAATATACCTCACTCCAAATAAATAGTGTTTATGCACTGTACTATTTGTGTGTGTGGATTCAGTTCCTGACAGAGTGAGGAGACTCCTGGCAAAATTCTAAAACATGTTCCAAACATCTGGAGAAGAACCACTGGAAGAGGGAGCAGTTGGTGGAGCCACCAAGACACAAGGTGATGAATGAGCTGAGGGAACGGAACTGGACCCCTACCTGCCCACGGGAGTGCGAGCTAAGGCATGTCCCATGATTCCTGTAACCACACCGGTTACTGGACAAACCTGGGCCTGGAGAGTGTGTCCCGACATGGCTCACAGACAATGCCATTGCACCACGCAGTGCGATGTTACAACCAGCGAAACTGACCTGATGGAGCAACTTCTAGCTAAAGAAGAGAAAGTGGAGCTACAATGAGAAGAGCTCAACTAGCTGACTGGAGGATCCTGATGTCCCAGTTGGGATATGCCCAACAGCAAGTGCTTGCAGCAGCAGCACCCATTGCCACAGCACCAGCACCTCCTGGGGGACCAGTGCCTCAACCTGGGTCGAGACCTTTCTGAGAGATGAAAGCCACTTACGATGGAGAAGGATCTACTCTTAATTATTTCCTCAACATGGCCTCCAACTACATGGCTGACTACGGGAACAGCTTCAACAATGACGCTGCCAGAGTGAGATATCTGAGCCAGCACCTCAAGGGCAAAGCGATTGAGTGGGTCGCCAGTTTGTTTGACACTCAGGCTGAAGAAGAAGAGGTTGCTTACTTGTAACTGTGGTTCTTTGAGCGGTCATCTGTGAACTCACACAAACGGGTTTCGCACATGCGCAGAAACAGCATTCGGAACCTTCTAGAGCAGTGGTTCTCAACCTGTGGGTCCCCAGATGTTTTCGGACTTCAGCTCCCAGAAGCCCTGAGCATTGACCATAGTGGCTGGGGCTTCTCAGAGCTGAAGTCCAAAAACATCTGGGGACCCACAGGTTGAGAACCACTGTTCTAGAGCCTACCATTGGCATTTTGGTGGTTGACCCATCTCCCATCCCTTCATGGTATATAAGCCCCGCCTCGTGTAACAGTCAGTTCCATCACTGCACATGTGGCAGCAACACAGCCACCACACAGCAGGACAGATGAGGGGAAGAGGGAGGGGTTGTGTGAGTTCACAGATGACCACTCGAAGAACCACAGTTACAGGTAAGCAACCTCTTCTTCTTCTTCTTGGTCTCTGTGACTCACACAAACGGGAAACTAGCAAGCTGACCGGAAAGGATGGAGGGTATGTCATGTTGCTGGACAACAGTCATGTCAACTTCTGGCTCCCCCCTTTCCTTCTGTTTTCCTTATCTCTCTCTCTCTCTCTCTCTTTCAACACCAAGATGTAAGATAATAAATAACATTTATTGACAAAACAGACAATATCGTATCATTCATCCCACAGAGGAAAACAGTACAGCTCTCCCAAAACATGCATCATTCCTAGAACAGTTGTCAACTCTATAATGATTGATAAACGTATGAGGTTGAGACCAGATAGCTGCTTTGCAGACCTCATAAAGAGGTACCCCATGCAAAAAGGCCGCAGAAGCTGCCATAGATCTTGTGGAATGAGCTCGAACAGAGTCAGAGAGTTTCTTTTTTGCCAGCTCATAAGACAACTTAATGGTGGAAACCACCCATTTAGAGAGTCTTTGAGGCAATACTGGATTTCCCATTTAGATACTGAATAACAAACAAACAATTTATTTGACTTTCTAATTGAAGAAGTGTGTTGAACATAAAACGCCAATACCCTTCTGACATCCAAACAGTGCAGGGTTTTCTCCATGTCTGAATCTGGATTCTGCATGAAAGTTGGTAACACTATATCTTGATTCAGATGGAAATATGACACCCCTTTTGGCAAGAACGTTATGTCTGGTCTTAACACTACCTTATCTTTGTGGAATCTCAAATAAGGAGGATCAACCCTGAGCGCACATAGTTCACTAGCCCTCCTTGAAGATGTTATTGCAACCAAAAAGGCAGTTTTCCATGCGAGCAGTCGCATGTCACAGGTTGCCATAGGCTCAAAGGACCTAGCAGCCAAGTGTTTTAGCACCAGATTCAGATGCCATCCCAAGAGAGGTGGTTGGATTGGAGGGTGCAACTGTTTATAGCCCTGGGTAAACTTCTTTATCAGGAGGCCCAAAAAACAAGATGGTTTACCTTATTTTTGAAAATTACATGAAATTGCTGCTAAATAACATTTCATTGAGGATAAAGACAAACCCTGAATCGACAACTCTGCTAGAAAGGACAAGACATGCATATTGTCACAACCTGTATGGGAAACACCTTGTCATTTCAAGTAATCACAGAATTTACCCAATTTATACACATAAGACTTCAATGTTGAAGGTTTATGCACAGCCAACACAATATGTCTCACAGCATCAGGTAGGCTATCTATTGTAATAGATTCCATGCAGTCAAACGCAGTGTTTGAATGTCAGGATGGAAGATGGTACCATTGTGGATGCTGAGCAGATCTTGCTTGTGTGGCAGCAGATGGTACCTCCCCTGCAATAACTGAAGGAGACTGGCAAACCATGGTTGCCTCGGCCACCATGGTGTTACGAGTATTGCCTTCTCTCTGTCTTGGCGAATTTTGTCAATCACCTTCGTTATTAAGGGAAATGGAGGGAACACATAGATTCTCAGTCCCGTCCAACTGAGCAGAAAGGCATCCTCCAGAGTTTGATGCCTCTTCGAGTGTCGGGAACATTACTGTTTGCATTGGTTGTTCAGTCTCGATGCAAAGAGATCTATGTGAGGAAACCCCCACTTTGCGAACACTTGTTGATCATCCATGCCCTTGTTGATCATCCACTCGTGGCAAGGCCATGGTGTCCTGCTGAGCATGTCTGCTAGGACATTCTGATTTCCTGCCAGATGAACCACTGAAGGAAGAATCCGTCGTGACAAGCACCACTCCCATAGTTGCACTGACAGGTTCAGCAATGTACGCAACCGATTCCCGCCTTGTTTGTTTATGTAGTACATCACTGTGGTATTGTCTGTCATGATTTGGATTTCCCACACAGGTAGTCCTAAAATGCTCGCAGCGCCTTCAGTATTGCCATGAACTCCAAAATGTTGATATGAAGATTCCTCTCCTGAGGAAGGAATGGCATTCCCTTGAACACGTTCTCTGGTCTTGTCCACCAATCCAGAGACAGGAAGATATTCCTCGGTACCATCAGGTACTTGAGGTGACAGTCTTGAAGAGGATTGAACCGACGTATGAACCACTGTTGCAGTGGTCTCATCC
The DNA here is from genome assembly GCA_948472985.1 of Iguana delicatissima. Taxonomy (NCBI): domain Eukaryota; kingdom Metazoa; phylum Chordata; class Lepidosauria; order Squamata; family Iguanidae; genus Iguana; species Iguana delicatissima. Next base: position 249,308 of record CAOKZL010001298.1, read on the forward strand.
TCAGCTTTGCATATGGTGTGACAAGCGTAGTTGACGCCATCAGTCCTAGTGCAACCTGAACTGCCTTCACTCATGCTCTGCGAAGTTGCTGCATTCTCATCAGACATCGCAGAATCTTCTCACATCTGTCCCGTGGAAGAAAGGCTCTCCGCCGACTCAAGTCCAATACCGCTCCGATGTATTTGATCTTTCTTGAGGGTACCAAGTTTGACTTCTTGTAATTTATCATTAAACCTAACTTCCTTTGAAGACAGATGGTGGTCCTGAGATGCATGAATAGCAGTTTTCGAAATTTGTACTGGAGTTAAGTACCATCTGAAAAACATCTTAATAAAATTTTCCCTTAAATTGTAGCTCCTTGTAAATTTTTGGTTTATTTCCCAGGCATTTTCCCATTGTTCTAATGTAATTGAGTGTCCTACATCCTGAGCCCACTTCATTATATTATCTTTTACAGTTTTTTTTTCCAGTTCCAAATTTAAAAGTAGTTTATAAATTTTACTTAATGGGCGTCTTGTTCCTGGTTTCATTAATTTATCAAATTCAGTTTCTTCTAATGATATTCCCATGTTTTTGTTATCCATTTTATTTTTTTCTACCAATTGTCTATATAGGAGCCAATGCGTTGTGTAACCATATGTAACCAACTCTTCCCTATTTTTAAATTTTATATTGTTTTCCTCTTTCTTCAGTATAACTTTATATGTGACCCAGTTTTTCATTTGTATTTTTTCTAATCTAAAAAAAGCTTCACTGGGGGAACCCATGGGGAACCGTGGATATAACTTATTTCTAACTTTTAACCAGGTCTTAAGAGTAGCTCTTCTAACATAATGATCCATAAACTCCTTATTGATCTTATGTTTTTCATACCATAGGTATACGTGCCATCCGTAATAAAGATTAAATCCTTCCAAATTCAATAGCCTTGAATTAGATAAGGTAACCCATTCAATAAGCTATATTAGAGAGGAAGCTTCATAATAAAGTTTTAAATCTGGTAGATTCAGTCCCCTTTTTCTTTAACCTCTTTTAAATATTTCATTTTGATTCTGGGTTTTCTCCCAGTCCAAATAAATTTACTTAATTCTTGATCCCAGATTTTTTTTAAATCATTTTATTTAAATTCACATATAAAACAAACAATTATAACTGTAAATTTACATGAATTATTTTTGATCTTCCACACTGATCTAGATTTCATTTTCTATCTCTCTTAACATGTTTATATTAATGTACCACATTAAAATGATAGTATTACATGTTAGTTCTTGCATTTCCATCTCCACATTCTAGTTCCATGGTATATATCTAGTTGCTCCCTCACTGATTATCTTGACCATGAATTACTCATTTACATCTGACAGTACCCAGCAATTACCCATTACAATTTGCCATTCTTTTTGAATCTCATCATCTGATTTCCCTTTTAATCTCTGGGAGACTATATCCGCATTTCTATTTTCAATGAATGTTCCCCATCATTGCCCTATTGTGGGTATTTGTTGAGTTCTCCAAAGCTTGGCATATTCAATACAAGCTGTTGTTATCATATACACTATTATTCTCCAATACTTCTTTATACCAGTATCTTCAAATACATTTGTCATATTTAACAAGTAAAATTCCGGTATCTTAGCAAACTGAACTTTCATTAGAGCACAAATTTTGTTAAGTATTTCACTCCAATACTTTTTAGCCTTAGGACATGTCCACCACATATGAAATATCATACCACCTCTTTCTGACATTTCCAACAAAGATCAGTACCTGTATTATAAATCTTTTTTAGTTTGTCTGGTGTCATGTACTATCTATGAAACAGCTTATAATAGTTCTTTTTCAGATTCTGGGCTACTGTACATTTTTGGGTTCTTTTCCAACTCTGTTCCCAGAAATCTAGTTGAATTGAATATCCGATATTTTGAGCCCACAAAATCATTGCTGACTTAATTGTTTCTTCTTGCCTTTCCTGCTGCATTATTTCTTGATATATATGAGATAGTGAATGAGGCGGATTTTGAACAACCATTTGATCACTCCAGTTTTCTCTTTTGATTCTATTCCATATGTTTTTAAGTCCATCTGAAATCTTTCAGTTAACTGTCTGTATGGGACCCAACTTAATGTTATTCCTTCTTGTTCCAGTTTTTCTCTTGTTTTAATTTTAAAATTATTTGAAATTGACTTCTCTAATATATCTTCATATCACAGCCATTTATCTGTTTCAGTCCATCTTCCGAAAAATGCTTCTTGAGGGGACACCCATGTGGGGAGCTGCCATATGTTTTTAATCTTATATTCATTCCAAATTTTCAAGAGTGATTTTCTAATATAATGGTGCATGAAATCTTTATCTATTATTGCTTTATTGTAAAACATATAGGCATGCCACCCCATCCTCAAGTCTGTGCCTTCCAATGCCAGCATTCTCATGTCTTGTAGATCAATCCAGTCTTTTATCCACGTGAAAGCCGCTGCTTTGTAATATAACTGAAAGTCAGGTAGTCCCATTCTGCCTCTAGTTTTCTGATCTGTCCATTTTATCCTAGGTTTTTTCTCTTGCCATATAAATTTAGTTAGTTCTCTCTTCCATTGTAAAAAAAGGCCTGCTGTGTGTTATAATGGGAATATTTTGGAATAAAAAGTTCATTTTTGGAAGTACATTCATTTTTATTGTTGCTATCCTCCCCATCATCGATAAATGCATGGAAGTCCAACTTTCCAAATCCTTTTTATTTCTTTCCTTTTTTTTTCATAGTTATTTTGTAATAACTCAGTGTTTCTCATAACTATCCAGACACGTAGATACTTTCCCTTTTGTCCTCTATTAAATCCTGTTAAGTACGCTAATTCCTTCTCTTCCCTCTCAGTCATATTTTTAGTTAATAAAACTGTTTTTTCCTTGTTGACCTTGAATCCAGAGAATTCGCCATATTCTTGAACTGTTCTAATCAGGACTTTAATACTGCTCCCTGGGTCATCCAAGAATAAAACCAAATCATCAGTGAAGGCTTTCAGCTTATATGGATATTTCTTAATTTGAACTCCCTTTATGTCTTTGTTTTCTTTTATAGCATTGTAAAGTATTTCCATTGTCATGATAAACAACAGAGGAGACAAAAGACAACCTTGTCTTGTCCCTCTATGCAGTTTGATTGGTTTTGTTCTTTCACCATTAATGACCAATTGAGCTTGTTGTTGACTATAAATTGCTTCAATCCATGAGACAAATTTATTTCCAGCCTGCATCTGTTTAACCGCCAACTTCAAAAATGGCTAACTGATCATATCAAAAGCTTTCTCCGCATCTACAAATATCATAGCCATTTTCTGTTCATTATGCTTTCGTAATATTCAATTATATTTAAGACCATTCTGATGTTGTTTCTCAAAGATCTTTTTGGTAAAAAACATTCTGGTCTTCATCAATGACCTCTGACAGAACCTTTTTAAGTCTCATTGCTAGGAGTGAAGCAAAAATCTTGTAATCTGTATTCAAAAGTGATATTGGTCTATAATTCTTTACATCAGTTAAGTCTCTGCCGTCTTTTGGAATCAGCACCACATTAGCTTCTTTTCCAGATGTCTGGTACTCCTTCCTTTATTATCTCATTTATTGTACTTTGCAAAGGTATTGAAATCCCGTGTTCCATAATTTTGTAATATTTTGCAGTAAAGCCATCCGGTCCTGGAGAGTTGTCATTCTTCAAGTTTCTGATAGCTTCAACAATTTCCATCACTGAAATAGATTTATTCAAAATCAATCTTTGATCTTCATTGAATCTCATTTTGTTCATTTTCTCCAAGTATTCTTCCAATTCATGTTGTTTTTTTCAATTTTGAGACCTTACTCATCAGCTTCACATAAAATTTATAAAAGGCTTGTTTTATTGCCTCTTGTTTTGTAATTCTTTCTTCTTCTATTCTGATCTCAGATATGATATTTCTGGCCCTTCTTTTATGCAGCAAGCTAGCCAAAAACTTTGAAGGTTTGTTAGCTTGTTCGAAAAAGTTATATCTCATTCTCCGTATCTGTTGCTCTATTTCATTCAAATTAAGTTGATTCAGTTCAGCTTCATCTGTAATCTAATCTTTTTATCAGATGGATTTTGTCTCATCTGTTTCTCAATTTCCTTCATCTTTTCCAAAATTTGCAGTTCAGAATGACTCCTTTCTTTTCTGATCTCCACGGACCATCTGATAAAATTACCACGCATCACGGCTTTACTTGCGTCCCAAATAGTTTTCATCAGTAACTCTAGCATCATGTTTTCATTGAAACAATTAGTTATCTCCCTTTTGCTTTCGCTATGTACTTCTCCTTATTCAAGATCACATCATTCATTCTCCATGTTCTTTCTCTTTCCTTGATGTTTATCTTTAGTTGTAACAGATTGTGATCGGAACACAACTTAAGAAGAATGTCTATATCTGTAGTTTTCAACAATAGTTGTTTGGATACCAAGATCATATCTATCCTTGACATTGACTTATGCAGATCGGAGTAGAACATGCATCCATCCAGTTGGCCATTCTTATATCTCCAGGTATCATATAAATTTAAGTCATCCATCATATTGAAGAAGCTCTTAGGAAGTTTACTGTTATTTCGGGGGGTTAACTTCTGCATTGTTCTGTCTGCTTTTGGATTGATGACTCCGTTAAAATCCCTCAAAATAATAATGTTTGAATTTCCTATTTCATTTAGATACTTCAGTACCTCTTTATGTATTGTGGGGAAAAATTCACCTTTAGCTCCGTTTGGTGCATATATTCCAACTATTAATATTTTATTCTGTTTTCAGAGTAACTTCAACTCCTACATATCGACCATTGCTGTCCTGAAAATTTGCTGTGCACCATATTTTGAATTTACATATATCAATACTCCCCTTTTCTTTTTGTCAATCATAGCTGCAAAACAGCTGCCTAATATCGGATTTTGAACATATCTCAAATCTTGAGTCCTAATTAGCTTCTTGCTGACATATTATATCCAGATTTTGTTTTTCCAAATGATGAAATATTTGTCTTCTTTTGTATTCAGAGTTAAACCCCTTAATGTTCCAAGAGTATACCTTTAAATCCATTTTGATGAATTATATTAATATCTTATTTCTGAGAAAAGACTTAGTCCTTAATAACTCTCCTTCTAACTCCCTTCTTCTTGTTCCAACACTCTTTGTTCTGCTTCTGCTCCTCCTTCTCCATTGTCCTCTTCTTCTGGGAGTTGTTCTCTTTCCTCCTCGGGGGATTCTTGTTCCTGATCTTTCTCTCCCTTGGGAATAGCTTTTTGTAAATCTTTCTTCAGTCGATCCATCATTTCTTTTGCTTTATGAAGCGAATTAATCCTGTATCTCTGCTGTTTATATGTAAAAGAAATACCTTCAATTTTTTCCCATTGGTAACTGATCTGGCACTTTACCAACAGATTTGCCAACAGTTTGTACTCTTGTCTCTTCTTTAAAATTTTGTAAGGTATGTCTTTAAAAATTCTGACATCTTTGTCTTCAATCTTCAATAATCTGTCATAACTTCGTTGTAATATTTTGTCTCTTACCATTGTCACGTAAAAGTTATAATGATGTCTCTTGGTAATTTCTTCTCTCTCGCTACTCTGGAGGAAACTCTGAACGTTCTTATTAATATATGTTTCCATCTTATCCTCATCAATATCAATAAATTCTGCCAGGGCCAGTACAATTTTTTCATACAAATTCTCCACTGTTGTCTCTGGGACACCTCTAAAACGAAGACATCTTTCATGGTATCTTAACTCCTGCAGGGTGATTTGAGATTCATCCTCTTGTTGCTTCCCTTTCACCTCTGTCATCTCCTTTCCACATGTTTAACTTGTTGTTTTATTTCCTTAGTGTCTGTTTTCAGCTTAGTCACATCCTTTGTTATGTTTTCCAGTTTCTTCCCCAATTTATCTATTGTTTCATGTCCGTTCTCATTTCTTCCCTTGTCTCTTTTAAGTCCCGTTGAATATCTTCTCTTATGTTTTTTAACTCTTGCATCATCTGCAACATAAAGTCTTGAGATTTCTGAGGTATATCTGTTGATGTTCGCCTAGCTGTCTGGGTAGTCGTTGTTGCCACAGCAGCCGCCGCTCCTCTTCTTGTTCTTTGATCCATGTTATGTCTGACACCCAGTGACTAAGTTTTCCCTTTAAAAAATAAAATTTTCTCTTCTTCCCTTCTTCTTCTTCCCAACTTTACAAAACTTAATATTCTAATATAAATGATCTTATCCTTATAATATAACAATATCCAACCTTAGTATAATAGTTTAAAAAATTCTATACACTTAATACTGTAGCGGGAACATGAGACAGTGAGACCAGAAGGTAAGGAAAAAGAGTTTATTTTTTAAGAAGTGGCTGGGCTGCTTGGCTGGCCGATAGTGCCAAGAGCCATGAGCACAATTAACAGAGTGGTTTTATAGCATTTCTGACACATAAAGACATTTCCTCTTGCCCCTCCTTCGCAGAGGTTTTGCTGTAGCCTTTACTTTCCCTTATCTCCCTAGTTGTTTACATTCCAGAAAATGGGCTACAGAGTACCAGCAGTTGAGCACACTATGACCCCATTCTTGCATTCGAGGCAGGAATTCTGCTAACCTTGTAATGGAGACAGGAGCTCTGCTGAGCCTTCACCATTATCTTACTAGCAGAGCACAGCATCTTGCAAGAGAAACATACTCTGACTTGCCTGACACACACTTTTAGAGGATTTCTTTTACCACTTCTATAAGCATGTCCAGGGTCCTGAGGCTATCCAGACTGACCCTCCTTCTAGAGTCCCCTTCAATAATACAGTATTTTATAAAACTTAATACTTGATACAATAGCAATGTAAAATTCAATTCATTATATATATAGTTTCTTCGCATAGCACTTAAAAATACTAAATATTATTACAATATTATAACAATATTGTAACAATATAAAATTCAAATCATTGCATTTATAGCTTCTTCACATAGCACTTAAATTCCTTCCATAACATAACATAATCACATAATCCATAACATAATCACATATATCCCCAGCTTAAATTAATTTGCACTGTATTAGAATTGCCAAGACACAATCATTATTTTTTAAAGAAATCTAAGTCAATTCCACCTAAAACTGAAATATAGAAGTGTGTGTGTGTGTGTGTGTGTGTATATATATAAGCTATAAAAGTATAATATATGTATATTTATTCTATGTAATTATGTATATATTTAGTTAAAAATGACTAATAAAATGAAATCAATTATATAATATATTATATCCTTTGAAGCTGTTTCAAGACCTTGAGTGTGAGAAGTTCTCCTTCACTGTTGATAACAGGAGTCCAAACCACTCCACTGCATGGGGGTGGAAATCTCTCTGGCTTTCTTGCCCTTCCAGCACAGCCACAAAAAAAATCTCCCTTGTAAATATTTTTTAAATCCAATACTAGTTCTCAAAAGCAAAGAGGGAAAACATAGCTATGAAGATTCAAACTGACACTGTCCAAGGCTTACAAGTCACCTTAAATGCTCAGTTCACGATCCACACAGGCCATTTCTAAGGCCATTTCTAATTAGGAAAAACGATCAGCCTAAAATGGTTTTTGGTAAGATAGGTTGGTTTGATAATGAATGTAGGCAAGCTAAAAAGAGTATGGCACAACTAACTAGGAGGGTAAGATGAGCTCACCTGCAAGCCGACTTGGAGGTCTTGGCTTCCAGTCGTCAAATCTATAAGGATTTATTAAGAAAAAAAAGGGACTTTTATGACGGCTCAGTGGAAGGAGTTAATGCTGGTAGCCCTGGAAAGGAATGAAAGACGATTCTGGAACTTGATCTCAATATCAGATACAGGTTATACTCCCACAGTAGAAGCGTGCAGTCCAGCTAATACCTGGTGTACTTACTTTAGAAATACTCTGGATGATGATGTACATGGGAACTCTTACCAAACAAGCACTAAACAAACTCTGCAAATGGTACTACCTAAGTGGCCCCCTGTTTCTGAGGAAGAAGTGGCTAAACTGATACATGCGCTGTCAGTAGATAAAGCACCTGGCGAGGATATGATCGCAGCAGAGGTATATAAGAACAATTCTGAATGGTGGGTTCCTATTTTGGCTAAACTATTCTCCCATATAAATTTTACAGCTATCTTTCCTGAGGGATGGAAGCAGAGCATAGTTTTTCCAATATATAAGAAAGGAGATAAATCAAACCCACAGAATTATCGACCTATCAGTTTGCTGGATATCAGCTCTAAGATCTATACTCACTTTCTCCTTCAGCAGCCGACTAAATGGATGGAGGAGAAAAATGTTCTTCACCAGGAACAAGCTGGTTTTAGGAAAGGTCATAGCACAGTGGATCAGATTTTTGTGTCACACCACCTAATTCACAAATACACCGCAGGCTCCGCTAAACGGCTTTATGCTGCATTCATTGATTTTTCCTCAGCCTTTGATACGATTAATAGGAATCATCTGTGGAGCAAACTTGTAATGACTGACATTGATAAAAGACTACTCTTCCTAATACAGGAATTATATACAAATACATCTATGAGGGTCAGGATTAGCACAGATGGAAGGCTGACACAGGAAATCAATATAACAAAAGCAGTTAGACAAGGGTGCTTACTAGCACCCCTTTTGTTTAAGCTTTATATAAATGATATAGTAACGCAGTTAAATTGTCCTGATCACTTTCCACCCTCCATAGGAACACGTAAAGTAGCACTTTTAATATATGCTGATGACATTGTACTACTTTCAATCAATAAAATTGGGCTGAAGAGAAGCCTCAATAAACTCTATGAGTTCTGTCATACAGAACAGCTTAGGATTAACTATACCAAATCCAAGGTGCTCATCTTTGGTAAGCGACCACCTAAAATTAAATGGCGTTTGGGTGGCAATAATATAGAACAGATCCCTTCTTTTAAATATTTGGGGGTATACTTTGACGAGAAACTTACCTGGAAGACACAATTATGCAATATAAAAACAACAGTACAGAGGTCAGCCCATGCTACTTTCTTTTAAGTTCTTTTATTCCAAAGGAGGGAAACTGAAGCTGCCAGCTCTGAAAGTGTATTCAGGAAAAATAATGGCCCAAATGCTATATGGTGTAGAGATTTGGGGTGTAAATCATAGGAATCTGAATGACCTGGAAGTCTGCCAGAATAAATTGTTTAGATTCTTGCTGGCAGTACCACCTGGAACTCCAGCTGCATTCCTCAGAACAGAATTAGGTGCACCATCTGTAAAAGCAAGGTCTGAGTTGGCAATTTTTACATATTATAAAAGGGTCCTAGACGTGACAGATGATCGTCTGCCTAAGCTGTGCTTAGCCGAGCAATGGAAGATAGGTGGCTGGGCTAAGCTAGTCCAGGACCTGTTAATAACCAAAAGTCTCTCAACAGATATTTTTGTCTTTGAGGGATTTAAAACTAAAGTGAGGGACTATATTTATAAATTGGATAATGAGCAGGACCTAAGTGTAATTAAAAGATCAAAGTTTTCACACTGGTATCATATGGTGAAACCTAACCATCTGAGAGCTCAGTACCTACATACACTCATTTTTCCCTCTTTGAGAATAGCATTCACGGAACTGCGTTTTCAAATTATGCCAACATCTGTTTTAGATGGCAGATATAGAAACATTCCAAGACACCTAAGCATCTGCATTTGTAGCATGGGGGAGGTAGAGGACATCATGCACTACCTGTTTTTCCGCCCCCTTTATCAAAATCCTCGAAAGAGATTTTTGGGACATATTCTGGCTCCCTTGCAAGATGAGACTCCCTACACAAAACTTTGCTGGCTGCTCTCAGATTGTGATCCACTGCTTACATATAAAACAGCTTTATTTGCCAAAGCTGCTAAAAGCATTCGTGCAAATTATTTGAAAGAGATTGCCATAGACTGTGCCGGGGACTCTCTGATTTAATATTTATATGGATGTATGTATATATACTTTATACTGGTTTTATGGTTTTAACTATACTTGTAATGGCTTTTAGTCAAATACAATAAAATTTACTGTACTGTAAAATATTTACTTCCAAGTTCTAGACCTCGCTCCTCAAATCCACGGGATTGTACAAAAACTGAGTAGTCCATCCACAAACTGATGGACAGACTGAACGCGTCAATCAAACTCTGAAGCAATACTTTTGCTGCTTTATTAACTCCAGCCAAAATAACTGGGTGCCTCTGCTCCCCTTCGCCGAGTTTGCCTACAATTTGGCTGTACATTCCTCCACTGGAAAATGTCCCTTTGAAATTGTCTACAGCACAGAGCTCAAGCAGTTCTCACTTATCTCCAAGGAGGGCAGGGCTAGTGTTTCCCCCATCTGTTGCGAACTGGACTCACAAAATCACCCAAAACTGGGACTCTGGTCACTCTGCACTTGAAACTTCTAAAGCCTCTCACAAACACTTTGCCAATAGAAAAAGGCAATGCAACCCTAACTATAAACTTGGGGACCTTGTTTACCTCTCCAGAAAAAACTTCACTTTTGACGGGCCCTCTAAAAAACTCGCCCCTAGATACATTGGTCCTTTCCCCATCAAATGAGCCATTAATACAATCAGCTTTGAACTTTCTCTCTCTCCAAAATACAAACTCATCCATCCTGATTTTCATTGCAGCTTGCTCAAACCGGCCCCTTTGCAGACTTCTTCACCAACTGACTCCAGCCTTGCTGGAGTCTCTCAAGTCATCAGTTGAAGAATCCACAAAGGGACACTACTATCCCCTCCAACTAACTGAATGTCTTGATTCTCCTGATGTCTTTAGTCCTCAACTTCTTTTCGCTTTTCACAAGTTCCCAATTCCTATTCCCACTAACTCTTCTTAGCTTCGCTAACCCATACAGAATTTCACACAACATATAGCATTTTTCAGGAGGGGCAGGATGTCGGGATGCTCTCCATATTAAGTAATAGGATATGTAGTCCAGTATAAGTAACAGCTTGCGTGTACCAGAGAAGCCTAGGTACCAGAGACCATTAGGTAAACACTTGCTAGGAATGTGCTGATAAGCGCTACTTGGCTCTCAGGGCTTGAAGGTCTCTAGGCAAAGGGGAGGGAACGCTGGAGAATCTTAAGCTCTTGCGTTTCCTTTTGAATGGTAGTCTCCCCACTAACGTCTTGTACAATGTACCTCACTCCAAATAAATAGTGTTTATGAACTGTACTATTTGTGTGTGTGGATTCAATTCCTGACACTCTCCCTTTCCATTTTGCCTTGTGGGAGTTCTCTGCTTCAAGGTAAAATGCATGAGGAGCTCTAACAGATTAAAAGAAGTCCTGTGCTAGGCTTTTCCCACCCCCTTTCCCTTCCGTTTTGCAGGGAAAGGGAAAGGAGGTAGTTCCAGAGGTGGGAAAAGAAAGCTCCTGGGAGCTTTCCCCCACCCCATCCCTTTCCCTTCTGTTTTGCATGGGAAGTGAAAGGAAGGAACTTCAGAGGGGCAAAAAGAAAGCTGCATGAACTTTCTTTTACCCATCCAGAGCTACCTCTTTTCCCTTCCCATGCAAAAACAGAAGGGAAAGGAGGGTGGAGGAAGCCTCAACGAGAGTTCCTTTTCCCCTCTGGAGCTCCCCCTCCCTTTCCAATGTATTTTGCCCCAGCATGGAGAACTTGCGCTGAGACAAAATAGAAGGAAAGAAGGAGCGGAGGAAGCCTCAAGGGAGCACTCCTTTAGCTCCCTAGAACTCTGCCTCCCTTTCCCATGCATTTTGCCTTGTCATTGAGAAGTCATGCAGAGGCAAAATGCATAGGAAAGGGAGGGGGGTATTTGCTGGCGTATAAGATGCACAAGTGTATAAGACACACCCCATTTTTAAATGTTATTTTTCAGGGGAAAAAGTATATCTTATATGCTGGCAAATATGGTAATTTGGCCATTTGGGCTAACTCAGCAACTTTAACTATCCATCCTTCCATTGCTGGTGCTTCAGTCTGTTTCCAAATTTGAGCAAATAATATTCCTGCTACTGATGTCATATATCAAAGAAGTAATTCATATTTACTCTTCAGTTCTTTATCCCTAATGCCCAACAAAAACATTTCAGGTAGCATTACAAAATCTGCCTTGAAAAATTTCTACTAACACAGGAATCTTAGACCATTAGCTTTTCACCTTACTAGCCTGCCACATATGAAAATAGGAGCCCTCCTTATCTTGACATTCCCAACATTGCTTTTACATGTTCTGGGATATTTTCAATAGCTTATTTGGGGTGAAATACCCTCTAGACATCATTTTATACATGTTTTCTTTTAAGTTACTGCACAAATAAAATTTTATATTTTTAGGCTACATTTTTTCTCATAAGCACATATGTACATTATGCCTGAAATTTCAGGTTCACCTTATCATGTACTCTTTTGCAGGTCCATCTTCTGACTATAAAATATTTACTCCTTTACAGTCATAATTTAGTAATGAGATATGTCTATAATTCTTTATTAATGTCTCATCTGTGTTTTCTTTAGGAATTGCAGTAACATAGGCATTTCTCCAAGAATTTGGCATCCACCCTTTTTCCAATAACTCATCACACATGCTTTTTAATGCCTGAAGTAGCTCATCTTCAAATTTCTCACAGTATGCTGCAGATACTCCATCTGGGCCTGGTACTATTCCAGATTTAATCTTTTTCATTGCTTCATTAAGTTCTATAGTTGTCACAGGCCTGTTCAGATATTGCTTTTTTCCAAGCATAATTTGTCCAATTAGAGTTTATCCAAGTATTCTTCCATATTCCTCAAAGGCTTTTAATACTTTCAAATTATCTATTACAAGCTGGATTTCCCTTTCTGATCTTTGTGACATTTTTAAAAATACTTTCCTGTCTCAACTTATAGGACAGCTACTACCCAGATTTATTGGCAAATTCAAAGTTATTTTGCTTAAGATGCATTCAGTAATTTGGAATTCATTTCTTGGATTGCAAACAATGAAAACTGTTGTTGGAGTAATCTTTTCTTGAGCTTTTCTGAGCTGCCTACCAAGAATCGGAGTAGATGAGCAGGTCACAAAAGAATGGGAGTGCAGACTGAGAGCCCTGAGAGTTCAGGGAGCAAGTTGCTCAAAAAAACAGCCCAGAAAAGGTGAAGAAGAAGTGGCAGGAAAGGAGCAGCCTTGTCAGGGATGAAGCAAATTAGCAGGGATGAGAAGAAATCAGGGAACTGGAGTAGGCAGGCATGTCAAGAAAGAAGAGTGCGAACTCGGAGCTCAGAGAGTTCAGGGAACAAGCTGTGCAAAAATACCAGCTGGAAAAAAAAATGGTGGAGGAGGGGATGGCAGGAAAGGAGCAGCCTTGGTGGAGATGAAGTGAATTAGAGGAGAAAATAGTTGTAGTTTTCAATTAAGATGCACAACTTTAAGACTTAGCATTCAACAAATTTCCTACTCTGTTCTCCACTTTTCAGTGTTGAACATTCAGATTATAAAAACTGCAGTTTTAGTTAGTATAGGTGCACAACTTTGCCTTGGAAAGTTGCACTGTATGCCAACTGTGCAGCTTTTAAGGATGTGCAGAGTTGACAAAGTTGTGCTGTTTTGCTGTGCTGAGAACAAAAGCAAAGTTCCTCACAAATTGCAGGAATTTTCCAAGCACTGATCTTCTTCACATCAATTTTACCCGAGTGGTCAAGAACACTAAATTTTGACCACATTCAGGAAATTGCTGAATACCCATTCCATCCCTAGAAAGAGCCGGATTCCATTCTAGTTGATCCTACTGTATCCATGTATTCCTGCCTACAACAGGCAAGGTAAACACCAGGTGTGTCCAAAATCTCTTACTGAGCGTGTGATATCTCACTCCGCACCCCCACACCCTTGATTGGCATGCTTTAATTGGCAAATATTCGATTGGCACCATATTAGTTACTGATATAAATGGTACCTGAGATGACAGCAAGGTAACACTGGAAGAGGGAAATTCCTGACTGTAAATGTGATATGGCAAGGAAAGTCAGCCCCACCTACCTCTAGACAGAAGACCTACTCAGTTCAGAACAATAGCGCAGCCATTCTGAATTCAATAGGCGAGAAATATCTAGTTGAACTCTCAGAGCTGAAATAGGGAAGTTTCCCACTGAACTGTGATTGACTTAACCCTGTTTCCTGTGCACCTGGATGTTTTCCTATTGTTTCCCCACCTCTTCACAAAATCCAGCTATTATGACCATTACCACCTTGTCACTCAAACACAAAACCCATTAACTCAGTCTGGACTACATTGTTTGTGTTGCAGCTCCCATTGTCTGCTTAGCTGGGAGTGTGAGTCACAATCAAACCCTTGAGACATTTTTCAGGTACAAATATTCCTGATTTTAGGCAGCTCAGTGCAGTCTCTTGCTGATCCAAACACCACTCTGTCTGTCTGATCCCTGAATGAGAACTGTCCTTAGGTTCCTACCTAAGCCATGTTGCTGCTTTCTCCCTTCTCTCCGGACTGGTAAATATTGCCCAAATCCCTTAAGGTCCTCTATCCCACTTTCCTTCCTTATCTTCAGTTAGTCTTCGAGTGCATGAGTGCTTGAACCGTTGTGTGCGTGAGTGAATTTATTTCAATAATGCACATTTTAGATTACTTTTCACTTTTTGGCTGATCTTCTTTTTCCTGCGCAAGCCCATAAACATTGGTAGGCAAGATCCTGCTAAATAACCCCTCTTGCAAACCTTCTATTGTTGAGCTAATTATCCCCACTTTGCATGGAGGTACTGGCATCACAGGTGGCCCTTGTGGCACCCATAGTTTGGGGTAACACATGAACTAACACAAAAACAGATTGAAAGGAGGAAAGCAGATAGGTATGCTTCAGCAGCTTTCTGCTAGCATGTTAAAAGGGGCATAGATGTGGTCACTAAAATGGAAATAACAAGAAAAGTGGAAGGTAGTGAAAGAAAAAAATCAACCCTGGATACATTCCAGAAGAAGTCCTCAAGTGGTCTCCAGAAGGTTCAACATGTTTTTGTTCCCTTATGTGAGCCTTACCTGGCCTGATTATTTCACTTCATATGTGCATATTGTTAGTTTTAAATAAAAAGTTTGCTGAAACATGTTGTAGTACTTTTGAAGCTCAACCATGAAATAAAGAGACCAGACACAAAGCTGGGTTAACTAAGGGGCACTTATTTTGACCAGTTATATTTAAATTGCGTTAACCTGAAAGATACAAGGCGGGGAGCAACATAATACAGGTCCAGCTGAGCAGTTCACAACATGACAACTTGCTCAACATACCCATGAGCGACAACACCTCAGCTCCAGGGACAATCCAAATTGCTTTGGTTGCTCCACAGTCCAGCATCTTGGAAGGTAACCCAGGGACTCCCAACCAAGCTGCAGAGCTCCAAAAGTGAGAGTCTTATTGCCAGGTTAACCTCAAGGGTAGCCTCCTTCACTGACCCCCTGGGACGCAGGGCCTTAAAGAGGTGGTTCCAGAGCCCTACCCTATATCAAAGGGGTACCAATAGATGATCACCAAAGTTTTATTATCCCCCATTATCTGCCACAGAAAGGGGCAAGCACCCTCTTAGTCCATTTCCCTCACCAGACTGGACAACATGGTCCTCACCCCCTGTCTCAATTCTTCCAGGAACAACTGATTCCCATGATCAAAAAGGTGCACCCCATGTGCTCAGTAGAGTTCCAGCTGCCAAACTAGGATGCCAAGATGAGGAATAATGTGGCCCAACTCCCACTGATTATTCACCATTCTTCTGGAATAGTTGATACATGTGGGGTCTCCACCACCCACCAAAGCTGACAAGGTAACATTGCACAAAACAGTGTCATTACTTCCAAGGTGAATGACCAGAACATCAGGTGGACGCCCATGGTGCTCCAAGGCTTTGCCCTCCAGCAAGCATAGGTCATAACTGCCAACGTGAACAAAACAGGTGGAGGCCTATGGCGCTCCTCAAACACAACAGGCCACTCCGCTGCAGGCCTTGTTTACTAAGCCACTCCACAGTGGTTAAGTCACCCAGCCCCAGCTGAGAGCCAGCCTGGTGTGTTATCCAAAAATTATGCTGTGGCCACAAATAAAGACCTGCTATTTTGCCACGCAGCACCTAGAATTCAACAGAGAAAACAGGAGCAAAGTTAGTTGAGCAAAACAGCCTCAAAATTTGAGAGGACACATGTACATCTTTGTAGGGCAAGATTTCCAATGGTGATAGACTGGATGTCTTGTGGGCTGAAACCCATTACAGAAGCAGTGGAGGCATACCCAATCCTAAATGAATGGGTGCCAATCTTAACTCTGTGCAGGCCCAAGCATTGTAAGGTCTTCACAATAACTGTCAAAAATTGATACCAATAAGACCCAAACAAAACAAAGCAACAACCCCAGTCTAGCCCCCAAGAGCTGCACATAATGCATGAACAGGGCATAAAGCCGGTCAAAGCACAATCCCAACTATACCTTCACCCTCACCTTTTTATGATCAGGTTTGAATGACTAAAGCATGGGAAAGCCCAGTGTGTTCCTCAAGCAGAAGAGCCAACAGTAAACCATATTATGGCCACAAATTAGCACCCGTCGTTTTGCCAAACAGCACCTGGGAACTAACTGAAAGGACAAAGAACAACAATGTTAGAGTGTCATAGTGTTCTACACCTAAGAGGATGCACAGACATCTTTGCAACAGATCACCTCACCCAATATTCAGAGCCTAAACCTTTTACAAAAGTTATAGAATTTAACCCACATCGGCAATCTGCCTTCTTTCCCTGGTCCACGCTTCCAGAGCCATGTGCAATCTGAAATTACGGGTGGTATCCTCATGCTCCTGAGCTTTAGCAGTGAAAGCCAGTGTTGACAGCCTAGTTCTGATGAACTGCAGGGCCAGATCCCTGCCTCTCAAAGAAACACAATACAGCAATATGTGGTCCACATGAATAGGCCACCTGCAACCTGTTAGACACCTAATTAAACTCCCTCCCTGCCTCCCAAGAGACTAATGGCTTAGACAACCTCATTTCTCCAAGGCTTCTCAGATCTGTAGGCATCAGGACAGGACAGAAGTCTGCATCTGAAGCAAGCTGTCTGAAGTGCTCCAACTGCTGGTGGGAAAGATCCACACCAGCAACACTCCTTATGGTCTCACTCCATGAAGTAGCTATGGTCCTGCTGAAAACTGCTTTGATACTGCCAGAACATCACAGCCAGCTGATGAAACTACTCCTTCTTATTGTGAACAATTGCTTACCCCCATTGTATGTCCCACAGTGAACAAGCCATTAAGCTGGAAG
This sequence comes from Iguana delicatissima, assembly GCA_948472985.1. Lineage (NCBI taxonomy): Eukaryota > Metazoa > Chordata > Lepidosauria > Squamata > Iguanidae > Iguana > Iguana delicatissima. The sequence goes on from CAOKZL010001298.1 coordinate 266,600, forward strand.
CCTCTACTGTGAAGGCTTGAACCAGGTACATGGCATGAAGGGATCTAGAGATGACCAAATTAATGGCACTGTCCAGGGTCATATCATAACCAAGAATGGACTGACAAATTGTGAATTCAGCAATCCACAACCAAACTGTCATCATATTTAGAGAAATTCTAAGATCCATCTCACCTGCCTGATGCCAAAACAAATACCATTTCCCTGTAAAGTAAACTAACATGTGAATGTCCCCTGCAGCAACATTAAATAGAGTAGAAACTCATCCTAATCATCTATGCGGGCCCTTGCATCAGCTATAATCCTGAATCTATGGTGGAGTTTGTGCAACCCCAGCCCTACTTCACAAAAATAATGCAAGAGGGCCCTACTAGGGGCATGCAAAATTAAGATGAATAACTAGCTCCTGCAACTCTTGTAGAGTGATTTTCCTTAGTTCCTACAGTTTGCCATTTGTGAGATGGCAACATTGTTAAATATTATCAATTTGTATACCTAAGCAGGTAAGGCAGGTAAACAGTGCAATTAACTTTCCAAAAGAAGAACAAGAGGCCAAACACCACACTAGGGTGCCTCGTTCATGTAGAAGCCACCATCCGGTGAGAAGCCCAGCAGTTCAACGTTGCTTATGGCAACACCAGCATTTAGTCCCACGTTGATTGTTCCTCAAGAACTGCTAACATTCAAAAATCTAATTAGTAATCATGAACTGTGTCCTTATATGTTTCCTAGATGGTGGGGTGGAGGAGGGTAGTCAGCCCTGGTGATGCCTTCCAAACTGTCACCTGCTTTAAGAGTGGGCTAAAGTTACAATCCCCTTCACTTGAGAATGAAAGTGAAATAACTGGGGGAAGACAATTAGTTGGAAAACTTTTTCAGAGTCTTTTATTTTATCACCTCCTGTTCCTCATGTGGACTCCACCGTAATTTAACCAAAGGTCTAAATTGTTGTGTCTGAAGCAAAAGTCAAAATAACTCCAAAGTGCATTGTGATATCTATACACAAACATCAACATATTTACAACTACATGTATGTGCGCACATGTGCACATGTGCACACACAGCTGCATGAAACCTGCACACACACTCAAACCTTAAAGGAATCAGTAAGCTATGAAGGTCTACATGCATGCATACACACACATGCGTGCACACACAACTGCACAAACTCCAGTAAACTGCCACTGCAGCATTGTTGTTGTTGTTTTATATCAATAATGTAAAAACGAATTGTTGCAGAAAATAGATATCAAGACTCACGGAGTGAAAATTCGCAGTTTATTCACCCGGCTGAGCCTAGGTGGAATTGCTTCCAAAAACCGAGAGCCCACCCCCATAAATTCACAACAATTTATACTTTCTTTGGTACAGTGTTATCTTCTTCATACATGGCACCAGATTACGCTACATACTACAATAGACCATTCTGTGGCTGCGCATTCTTAATGTTGCAAGTGGAAATTCTACTTTACTTTGTTTCTTTTTCCCTTTTCCTCCTCATTCCCCCCTTTTATGCTAAATTCTACACAGCAATTTAAGCATAATTACTTGGTTTGGGCCATTAAAGCATAAGCTGCAGCTTTTGCATCCATAATTTTATTCATTGAAGATTGGAAACGGTTTAGTAAGCAAGGTACTATTATACATATCATTAGCCCTATCATTAATACAAAAAGAAATCCCATGAACAGCGTCTTCAGCCATGCTAAATTCGGGAGCCAGGAAGTTAACCATGCCCACATATCCGCAGACTGCGAGTATGATTTCCTAATATTAGATACCACAAAGTGTATTTTCTCCACATTGCTTTCTACTACTCCAGATTCATTAACATAATGACAGCAAGCGGTATTTAACCATACACACAAGCCCTCTTCTCAGCTGAGGAAGTAATCCAGGGCTATTTTATGCTGTGTCAGTACAGAGGCCAACGAGTCCACTTCTGTCTGAAGGGCACCGATCCCTTTAGCTGTTGAATTGGCCAATTTCTCCAACTAGGCTGACAGTCGCCGTATCTGCCTTATGTTAAGGGCAACTCCTGTCATGGGGAACATTATGGCTCTGAATCTTTTACTTTCAGTTAGGTATGTGTTGTCAGGATCATACCCATAGCTTTCATCATAAGCTCTCTTTCCTCTTGTCCAGCCAAACTGCCTATCCCATGCCTCCATCGGTTGCCGGATTGGATGGAATGTGATGCCTGCAGTAGCCAGGCTTCCGATGGTGCAAGTGCTATTCCAGACCAGAGGCAGGGCCTTCCCTGCCCAGGATCCACATATCCAATACATACCGGGGGGCAGTCCATAGATCCATTGATTGCTGTGCCCTATACCAACTTCCTGAATTCTGATCAGGGGGTTAACTCCTCTTAGATTCCCATGCATAGTTATTATATCAACAGTGTCTCCTGTTCCACATGCGAAAGGGGCAGAAATGTTCAGGTTAGTCTTTTTACAATTGGAGTTGTTATATTCCAGGACAAGAATAGTTACATTACAGTTGGGGTAATCTCCCACTGATATTCTAGGCAAGGGGTATTGTTGTCTTCCCTTTGCCCAGAAGTTACATAGTACCCTTCCTGGGAGATGTTCCACCTCCTTACACACAACAGAGCCAGGGGTACCTTTCCCGTTCTGCTCAGTATGAACTGGCTGGAGTCCCTTAAGGGCTGTGTCTTATTCGTAGTAAACACATATATAGTAGCACTATTCCATCCAGTCAGAGTCATAGTATCTGCTGGCATTACAGGCCACCTTGCATGTGTGAGCTCGGCCCATGACAACATACCCAGCAATTACTGACATTCAGGGTGCTCAAGATCTGATTGACTAACTGGTGAAACCAATTCACTTCCCAACCTCCCTTGCTCGACATCACTCCCATCACAAGCAACAATTCCCACTTCCACATATCGTCCAGACCCACAGCACCACTGTCTGAGATGATACAATAGATAGCCAAGGCCTGCCGCTCCCCCATACCTCCTCCAACCCACAATATTGTTTCCCACATTTAGGATCGGGCCATACGTAGAGCAGTGTGTCCCCGGTAGCAACTGCAGTAGGGCCTAGTCCCAGTCTTCTTTCCTCTCCAGATGGGGATCTGGCCGTGCACCGGGTGTTCAGCTTCTCAGTACGTGAACACAGCAAGGCCTAGTCCCTGTCTTCCTTACTGCTTTCTGGTGATCTTCATCTTCAAGGGTTGGCCTATGATTGGGGCAGCAGTCCAGTCAGTATGGGCCCACTTTATCCTAGTGTAATGCACCCAAGGCATCAACCCTGCTACCTTCACTGCGGTGGGGGTTATCAATATAACCTGGTATGCCCCCCTCCACCTGGGGCTGAGTGGCTCTCCTTTCCAATCCTTCACCCATACTTCATATCGTGGTTGGAAGGGATGTGCCTGAGTCCGTAAGAAGGGAAGATGTTGCTCTAACGTGTACTCCCTCATTTTACTCAGGGCTTTCCCTAAGGCGCTAACCTCCTCCTGTAGGGCCTTATTCCCCAATTCCTTTGTATCTCCCCTCAACCCACTCAAAATAGTAGGGGGTCGTCCATACATCAACTCAAAAGGGGACAGCCCTGTGGTTCGATGTGGCGTGCACCTTATCCTGAGAAGGGCTATGGGTAGGGCGTCCGGCCACTTCAACCTTGTTTCTTGGCACAATTTGGACAACTGTGTCTTTAGGGTTTGATTCATCCTTTCCACCTTCCCTGAACTCTGGGGTTGGTAAGTGCAGTGTAGCTTCCAGGTGATTCCCAGAGCAGTGGTTAAGTCTTTAATGTTCTTGTGGACAAACGCGGGTCTGTTCTCTGAGCCTATATGATGTGGTAGTCCATGTCGGAGAATGATATCTCAAAGCAGGGCCCGTATGACCTCCCGCATTTTCTTGGTATGGGTGTTGTAGGCTTCCACCCATCCAGTGTAAGTACAAACAAAGACCAGGAGGTAGTGATAGGCTCCGGCCCAGGGCAATTCAGTGAAATCTAATACCAGCGATTCAAAAGGACTACTTCGTTGGTACTGTTGTCTTTCCGCCATCTTGGGTCCCTATTGGGGATTAGTTTTGGCACACAGCTGGCACCTTGAGGAGGCCAGGGCGGCAAATCCATGTATCCCATTTAGATAGACTTCCTTTTCCATCAGCTGAACTAGAGCTGTCTTTCCTAGATGTGTGGCTTCGTGGGCCTTCTGGACCAGGTATCGGGGCAGGTAAATTCTTCCGTCTGGCAGCCTCCACCATCCATCGTTTCCCTTATCTGCCCTGAGATCTTGCCTGGCTGTTTCATTTTCCTCCTTGGAGTAGGTCGGGCTCAGCTCTCTCAGTGAAACCTGGAATAGCGGGGCCATAAGAGGGTCTCTAGCCAATCCTGTCTGTAAATTTTCCGCTGTCACTGCTTTAACCGCCTGATCCGCTTTCTGATTTCCCTTGGCTACTGGGTCACTTCCCTGTTGATGTCCTTGGCAGTGAATCACAGCCACCCTTTTAGGGATCCAGCCCTAAAAGGCACCACTGCAGTAGGCCTCTAACAGGCTACAGGGCAAACAGGCTGAACAGACCCCACACATGCAAAAGCCTGGTAGGCCTCAAAAGGCCCTGTAAGCCTCAAACTGAGCACATGGCCAAGTGGTTGACAGGGGCCTGGCAAAATAACCACAAATAATCAATCCCCCAAACAGGCAGTTAACGTGAGCTTTAAATCCTGAAGCTGCTTCTGCATATCAAGCCAAACACAAAGTCTGCCAGATTCTTGGCTAGTCCTGGATTCCTGTGCTATGTTTATCATCAGAAAAGAGCCCTTAACAGTCCCAAAACACACACCAGATCAACCTCCTAAAAGCAATCAACAAGAAATCAGCAACCCTTAAACCGATCAGGGACCAGAACAGCACCACAACCAACCACCAGATCAGCCAATAAAAGAAATCATCAAAGAATATGCAAGCAGAACACTTCAGCAACCTGCCCAGATGTCCCAAGGCAGCCCAGCCACGATCCCTGGCTGTTTAAAGTTATCTCTCACTAATAATTCAAGAGAGAAGGAAGGAACCTGTCAAACATGATGAATTTAAAGGGGAGACGAGAGATATTAACTTAATATCCCCTTTTAGCCATCTTAAGCAATGCCCAAAGTAGGGAGGCAGGAGAGGAATGTGAAGAACATCAGAAAGCATCCAGGACAGTCAAAAAAGACCAACTCCCTCCAAAAAAAAGGGGGGGGAACCATTCAAAACACAGGCAGGTGCACACACAACACATGTCAGACACTAATCCAATAAACAACCATGCAAGACACCAGCCAAAAAACCCCTAAATCACAAAATGCGCAGCTAGATAAACCAATGACAACTGTCAACATCAAGCACCAAATGACATGAATGACACATATAGGGGTGAACTGCTTCACTGTCTCCTTTGCCCCTATCACATAATAATAATAATAACATTTATTTCTATCCTCCTCTCCCCACGGATCAAGGCAGTGAACAACAATAATACATTAATTACATTGAAAACATACCCAATCCTCCCCACCCACCAACCCACCTAAAACCAACCCCCTAAAAAACACAACAATTAACAATTAACAACAACCAACTATTAAAAGTGGGAGGCGGTGGAAGAACTAGTCTGGGAAGGTTTGTCAGTAGAGAGCAATCTTGTCTGCTTTTTAAAGCAGTCAAGACTGCTAATATGTCAGGTCTCCTCCGGCAGGCCATTCCATAACTTGGGAGCGACAGAAGAGAAGGTCCTCTGGGTAACCGCAGCCAACCTAGTTCTGACTGGCTGAAGTAAATTCCTCCCAGGGGATCTTAGTGTGCAGGGCGGATTATATGAGAGAAGGCGATCCTGCAGATAGGCTGGCCCCAAGCCATGAAGGGCTTTAAAGGTAATGACCAACACCTTGTACTGTGCTCGGAAACCAATAGGCAGCCAATGCAAAGACTTCAGAATTGGTGTTATGTGGTCAGTTTTAGGTCTACCAGTGACCAACCTGGCTGCCACATTCTGAACTAGCTGAAGTTTCTGGACTAAGCACATGGGTAGCCCTATGTAGAGCGCATTACAGAAGTCAAGCCGTGAAGTTACCAGCGCATGCACCACTGTTTTTAGGTGTTCCAGCTCCAGGAATGGGTGCAGCTGGCGTATCAGCCGAACCTGATAACAGGCACTCCTGGCTGCCGCATCTATTTGAGCTGTCATCTGAAGTGGCGAGTCCAGGAGCACCCCCAAGCTGTGGACACAGTCATTCAGGGGAAGTGTGACCCCGTCTAGAACTGGTTTACAAACCTCCACACCTGGGCTAGGGCCCTTAACAGCGAGTACCTCCGTCTTACCTGGATTCAGCTTCAGTCTGTTTTTCCTCATCCAGTCCATTACTGCTTCAAGACATTCATTCAGAGGCGAGATGCCACCCTTAGTTGATGCTATTATCCGAGGCATGGAGAGATATATCCGGGTGTCATCAGCATACTGATAGCACCTTGCTCCATGCCTCCTGATGATCTCTCCCAGCGGTTTCATGTAGATGTTAAATAGCATTGGGGACAGGACAGCGCCCCAAGGGACGCCAGATTTAAGCTCCTTTTTCGAGGAGCAGCTGTCCCCAAGCATCACCATCTGGTATCTACCTGAGAGATAGGACTGGAACCACTTAAGTGCAGTGCCCCCGATCCCCAACCCTTTCAGGCGTTCCAGAAGGATACCATGGTCTATGGTATCGAAAACCGCTGAGAGGTCCAAGAGTACCAGCAGGGTCACACTTCCCCTGTCGATACCTAGGCGAAGATCATCCACTAAGGTGACCATGGCAGTCTCGACTCCATATCCTGCCCTGAAGCCAGTTTGAAATGGGTCTAGATAATCTGTTTCATCCAAGACAGCTTGGAGCTGAAGACCAACAGCCTTCTCGATCAAAATGGGAGACGGGAGACTGGTCTATAGTTATTCATATCCAGGGGATCTAGGGAGGGCTTTTTTAGAAGCGGCCGCATAATTGCTTCTTTTAAACAAGCTGAAAAATTGCCCTCCCTGAAGGATGAATTAATAATATATCTTAAATGAGTCTTAATTGCAACTCCTCCCTGGACGACCAGCCATGAAGGGCAGGGATCAAGAGGGCAAGTTGTCTTTCTTATATTTCCAAGGAGCTTGTCTACATCCTCGGTACTCACTGACTGAAGCTGATCCAGTATAATCCTGTTCACGGAGTCGCCGGACACTTCATTTGTAACCTCTGCTATAACACCAGCATCCAAGTCGGCTCTTATCTGAGAGATTTTATCTGCAAAATGATTATTCAAAGCATCACAGCAAGCTACACTAGGTTCTAACAGTGAGTTCAGGGGAGTGGGTAGCTGAGTCAGATCCCTTACCACCCTGAACAGCTCTGCTGGACGAGAAGTCGCAGATGCAATACGTGCAAAGAGGAAAGTCTTCTTCGCTGCATCTATTGCCACTCCATAGGAATGAAGGAATTCTCTATAGCTTGTCCTGTCAGATAAGAGTCCAGATTTCCGCCAGTTGCGCTCTAGTCGTTGTCCAACCTGTTTCATATTCCTGAGTTCTACTGTATACCAAGGATTACGATTTGAAGCAGGCCAGAAAGGATGCTTGGGAGCAATCATGTCGATAGCCCTAGTAAGATCACAATTCCAGGTATTAACTAGGGCTTCAACAGGATCACCGGCGATACCAACCATATGACCCTCCAGGGCTTTCTGGAATCCAATAGGTTCCATTAACCTTCAAAGGTGGACCATTCTAATAGGTCCACTACCCCTGCAGGGGTGGATAGCAGCCATAAGTCTAACCATGACCAGAAAATGATCCGTCCATGACAACGTGGTAGCATTTATTATCTCCACCCACAGCTGTTCCGTACTGAAGACTGCATAGAGGACTCACTGAAGACTCACCTGCACAATGTGTTGGCCCAGAGACTAATTGGGATAGGCCCATGTTTGTCATGGATGCCATGAACTCCCGAGCTGCACCTGTCAAACCGGTCTCAAATGGGATATTGAAGTCGCCCAGAACCAAAAATCTGGGCGACTCCAACACCACCTCCAACACCAGCTCTGTCAGCTCAGCCAGAGAGTCTGATAGGCAGCGGGGTGGTCAGTACACTAACAGAATCCCTAGACTATCCCTTGTCTTTAGGCTCAGGTATATACACTCCAAGTGGTCTGTTTTCCAGACAGGTATCCTGGTCAGCGTAAGATTTTCTTTGTAAACCAAAGCTACTCCAGCCCCCCCGCCCACTTCCCCTTACCTGCTCACTGACAGAGTATCTGGCTGGCAAGGCCTGGACCCAAGTTGTACCACTATTGTCTTCCAGCCAGGTCTCTGTAAAGCATGCCAGTTCGGCTTCTTCATCCTTTGAAAGATCATGGATGATATGAGTTTTCTTTTTCATTGACCTGGCATTGCACAGGAACAAGGAAAGGTTCTGTGGGTGGTTTGGTTCGCTCTCCAGACACCTTGGGGTAGCAGGGCAAATGGAAGGTGAGATAGGTATTAAACATCTATCTCTCCTTTCCCTGTAACGACATTTCGCCCTGCTAAAACCATATCTCCCTTTGTCCAGCACAATACTTATTGTCGCTTCCTGTTGTTCATCTATAACATCCAGCCGCCCCCCACCATGAGAAAATACCTCCTGCTTGCTCACACCCCCACCCACTCCTACCCTCCTTCCTTCCTCCCTCTCTTAATTATAAAATCAGGGAGGAGGATGTGCCTTGATTTGGCGCTTAGGGCCAATCAAACATAGCACTCTGGTATCACTCCATGGAGACCATCAAAAGATTACCTTCCACCACAGCAGCGTTATCACATGAGTCCAGGTAAGTATTCTTGCTTGTTGTATAGGAACCTGTCCCTGTTCTTTCTATGTTATTTCTGCCTCTGGTACCAAACTTTTTGTTACAGAAGTAATGCCAGGAACATATCCATTTTGTTAAGTAAGATATATCTATAATTTGTTTTTCCGGAAGGATTTATATGAACCATTTCAGGAGGCCATTATCTTGTTCCCACTTGCTACTTTTAAACTTTTTTTCCTACTTCCATGATGAGAGAGTTCCTCTTGACTGGCTACCAGGAGCCTTTGTACTACCCCCTCCCAAATATTGCTATATAGAATGAGCAGTAAAGTTATCAGGGAATTATTTTCTGAGAAACTTCAGCCCAGTTTAAAATTCTGTTTTAATTTTAGAAGAATATCTTAGGTGACCAAAAAGACATATTGAGTAAGTAGGTATACTGTACGCTACTCCCTAAGACCTGTTATTTGTACTCTATACAGATGTCCCACATTTTTCAATATCTCATTTTTCGATGTTCCACTCTTTCAACCGTTGTAAGTAATAGACATGTACCATTTGTTTGATGCAGAGTCCACTCTTTCATCAGTTCTTCTCCTCTTACTCCTTCGTGTAGGCAACATGAGGGAATTATGGAAGCTCACCAAGTCTCCCTAAAGGAAGAAGGCAAGAGGATATAGTGGACATGCAGTTTCGGGTCAGCCTAGATGGCTTCTGGGTGTGAGGGAAGAACAGTTAATTTCCTCTGCAATTGAAGTCCCTCTGTGTTTAAAGGAGACAAAGGAACATTGTGTAATGGAATGTTATCAGTTTGGCTTGACGTGCTAGCTCTTGGCAGCGTTACAGAAGATTCGCAACATTTTGTAGACACACACTGGTGAGAACCTCTGTACTCATGTGATATATTTGTGCTGGAGATGTATAAATTGCTTTGAATGTAAAGAGGCGGGGCCCAGACTTTTGAGAATGGATCTCACTGGGACATTGTGCACAATAAATCTTTTTTCTAAAACCGTGGGTCTCTATCTCAGTTCCGCTACATATTTTGGGGGCTTGTATGCCGGGATAGATGGGCCTTTTTGCCCTCTTGAAGCGGTAGCTGTTTCCTCTGGCATTTGTGCACCGTTGATAGAGACCTTGGGTGCCCTCAAGTCTTTTATCGGACGGTCCTCCCTGTGGGGGTGTAAAGCCAGGGGAATGGTTCCAGCTAAAGAACCCAGGAATGGTTTGGAAAATTGACACAAGACACAGTGACAGAACAGCCATAGGTAAGTGTGTCAAGGGCCTTCCCCTAAAGTGTGGGACACTGGGGAAAAAGTGGGGTCTGATCATCCCCTTGGAATCTGCCCAAGTATAGCAACTCCAAGGTGGGGCTGCTGAAACCGCAGGATTCCTTAGACATACAGGGAAATGGGAGGCTGTGGGAGACTGTGTTTGTTGTGTGAAAGTGTGTGTGTGTAAAAATGACTGAAAATGCTGCAGTTCTCATTTGCAGACCATTGGTGAGCCAGCATGTGTGAAAATTGTCCACCTCATTGTTTCGAGCTGTTTGGATCCCCTCACCCACAGCTCAACCCCCTACCCTACCTTGTGTTGTCATTTTGGGAGGAATTTGGGTGGAGGGAGGCAGTTGACAGGCACTGCTTCAATCAGATTCTGCTCCAATGTATGCTGAAAACTTCAAACAAAAGGGTTACGTGGAAACTTTACTTTTTCTATGCATTTTGTCTGCTTTGAGGCCAGAATTTTACTTTAATGTGTGTAGGAAAAATTCCAGGAAAGAAAAATGGTTTATTTCTCTCTCTGATTGTTTTTTGGTGCTTGAAGCCACATCCTCTCCCCGTGGCCCCTCCTCCTCTGGCTCTCAGGTTTAACCCTATAGTTGCTGTTTTTGGGCTAGAAGTTCATTTAGCCAAGAGGCTAACAGAAATTAAGTTAGTATGTTAATGGGAAAACAAACCTATAGGTGTTTGATAGGAAATAGTGAAAAGGAAAAAGGAGGCTTGCTCTTGAATAATGGGAGGCATGTCTAAGGAACTGGAAAAGTTATAATGGATGTCAGGATGGTGCAAGAAGCAGCCTTCAAGACTGCAAGGCATTGAAAATGCACATCAGAGGCAGCAATAAATTAATTAAAAAGCAGATAATGCAAGATTGGAATCTTCCCACCTGGGCTCAGCAAATCTGCCTCCAAGTAAATGGACACAGAAAAGAGAAACTTTGAAAACATAGCTTAAAACTCTGAAGACATGTCTGTCTCATGTCTTACAAAAACACTACTGCTACCAGAAATCCCCCTCGCCCCTCCCTGATGAAAGGAGGAATAGGAAAAAGCCTTGAAAGCCCATTTAGACAAACAATGCTGCTCCAACCCCCCCCCCCTTGGAATGAGAAGCCTGATTTTGCAATTCTGATGCCAAGACTGGCAGCAGGGAAGTTTGAATCCAAGAAACTTTAATTGCATCAATAAACCAGAAAAGTAGCACCCAGTCATGCTCAAGGCTCCTTTTAGAATCAAGTAAGACCTGAAAGGGGAGGACAGGCAGCTTCCCCCCAACTTAACGATAGAAGCAAGTATGATCAATGGGGTGTTAATTTACAACACTCTCTTCCTAGCAGGAAAGTCAGTCCTTTCTAATTCTACAAATAGAAAGGAAGGTGAAAAGTGGGAAGTTTAGGAAAGACTGACTTTTGGCTTCCCCCTTGACATGGAATTTTTAAAAGGCTGCAAAACTCTATCTGACAATGAGTATTTTGGAAAACCAGTTGGCATGGGAACTGTAGAAACTGAATAATTCCCCCTAAATGCAAAGAACAGAGAAGTAAAGTATTAGATAGCATCCACAGAGGTTCTGAAGCTACAGCAGCGACTCTTCAGGAAACAGCCACTCTTCACCTCCACCAGTTTTTACTCACTTGCCTGCTCGCCTGTTTGCCTGCCTTCCCCTGAGGAGACAGACGGGGGGGGGCAATAAAACCAGCAATAAGAAGTGAGAACCGCTGCCAACGTCTGCATGTGTGGCAGACAAGAGAAGAAAGAGGAGAGAGAATGAGACTGGCAGGTACCGCAAGCCGCGGGTGTACGACATTGTGAGGGGAAGAGGCTTCCTGGAGGACAAGCGATGGCTACGGTGGCACCCTCCACCCAGCTGAGGTGCCAGCTAAGAAGCCCAGGAAAGCGATGGGGGGAGAATGGAGCGGGAGAAGGCATGGCCCCCTGCAAGCGGCAGAGGTGAAGAGTAAGAAGGCAGCGGGAGCCAAGAAGCCCAAGAAGGTGAGGGCAGCAGAGGCAGAGAGCATGAAGGCGCCATGGCCCCCTCCTTTGATGGCAGCGAAAAGCCCCGGGCCCCAGCATGAGCAAGCAGCAAACCAAGTCAGCGGTGGTGTGCGAGAGGCACAACAGGAGATTGCTGGCTGCCCTGACAGCAAAAGACATAGGCTCCTTTAAGCTTAACAATAAGCAGCAGGAGGGCGGAGCTGGCAAAGGGACGGCAGCCGAAGCAGAAGCAGGGGGGTCAGACCTGAAAGGGGGGATCCACCTCCCTTCCTTGGTTCATTTGATGTTTAGGATTTTAGAATTGGACAGAAGAGAAAAAAGGACCAAAAGACTGATGCTAAAAGTCCAGCAGCACCAGCAGCAGCACCAGCAGAAATCCAAGTGGCCCCTACAGCGGTTTACAACCAGGTGGCACAGGCAGAAGAGGCTCCAGCAGCAGCTGGCAGAACTATCCCCTGCCACCAAAAGGGGAGACAGGCAAGTTAAGAGAGGCTATGGTAGCCAAGACAAGGGCTGGCTCTGTGTGAAGCAAAGTGGCTGACAGGAAAAGAGAGGCGAGCAGGACGACTGGGCATGGAAAAGGCTAGCAAGGCAGCGTTGGAGATCCAGATGTAAAGAACCCACCACACCAGGAAGAGGCAGCCAGAGCCCAGGAGCTGGTAGAGGAAAGAGGGGGATGGAGGAATTGTGCTTGGAGAATGGCTCTAGTAGCAAAGAACTGAGAGATTTGCAAAGCAGCAAGATTCCTTGCTAGCTACTATGAAGGCACTGAAGGAGAGAGAAGTAGGGCTGAGAGACAGGAATCTAACTGTAAAGGCTCTATAAACCAAGGTGTCTGTGGCCAGCTGACAAGGGCAGACTGAGGAAAAAGTTTTGCCCCCCATCCCTCAGACAGAGAAGGGCAATGGCTTGGAGCTGTGACATCCTGAAAGGAGAAGTTGACAGCAAGAGCATGGAGAACTCAGGGAAAGGCAGAAGTACAGAAGTCCTAGATGCAAGGCAGTCCAAATTGCAAAGAAGCCCCCCCCAGTTCCCGATAGAGCGGCAATTGGTAAGGCTCCCTGGTCCAGCCCCAGAAGGCTAAGGAGGTGATGGAGCACCCCTTCAAGCTCAAAGAAGGTGATAGAGCACCTCTGAGCTGGGAGGGAGAAGGTAATGGGGCACTTCTGAGAGGCCTGGAGAGCCCTCCAGGCTGAAAGTGGAACTGCAGCTGCAGGACTCTGACTGAAAAGGCAGAGAGGAGAGAAAGGAAGAGTTGAAGGCTGTGAGACAGCCAGGAGACCAATGTCAGCCCCAAAGAAGCCCACACCATATAGGCTCAAATAACAAACCTGCATTTGTCCACAAGATCATCAAAGATTAAACCACTGTTCAAGGAATCACCTGGGAAGTTACATTGTACCTGCAGACCTCAGAACTCAAGAAAAGTAGAGAGGATGAAACAAAATCCTAAAAGACACAGTAGTTCAACGTGTATAGCCCAGATAACAGCCCTGGCTATGTCTTTGGACTGGATGTCAATACAGGACAAGTGGTATGATACCACCATCTTCCTAGCCCATTTTACAGAAACTTTTCACTCTCATTCCATGTGCAGCCCACAGCAGAAAAACCAGGAGTGTTTTTGTTCTTCCCAAAGCCCCATTATGATAAGGCATAGGATGAGATGCACACCTCACAGAACCATAAGGTTGTCCTCTTTTTAGCCAAAGTATGAAGCCATTTTGGGTGGATTAAGGAGAGACACAAAGGAATTAGGAAACATAACTCTACAGGAGGGAGTTAGTGCATTAGGGAAAACTCTGAGTACAACAAGGGAGAAAATGTTAGAACAGGGATTCCCCTTTCTACAGACACAGGCACACCCCTTCCCACCAGGCGATATGGGTGAAGGACTGGGGGCAACTTGGTCATGGGTGGAGGAGACCCTATCAGGTAGTGGTGACAACTCTCACTGTAGTAAAGGTGGCCAGGATGAAGCCTTGGGCTCACTTTGACTGGACTGTTGCTCCAGACAGGGCAACTTCTGAAGCTGAAAATCATCAGAAAGCAGTAAGAAGACTGAGACTAAGCCTTGCTGGTGTCTGCATACCTGGAAGCCAGGCACCCCAGCGCACAGCTAGATCTCCACCTGGAAAGAAAAGAAGAATTGGGACTGATCCCTACTGCAGTTGCTACCAGAGACACAAGCACTGCTCCACGTACGGTCAGATCCTGAATATGGGAGACAATAACATGGGTTGTGGCAGGCATAGGAGGGGCAGGAACCCTGGCCTACCTATTTTATCACTACAGACGGATGTTTTGTGGGATTGGAAGATATGTGTATATGGCAACTGTTGGTGATGATGAGGATGATGTTGAACAAGGGAGGCTGGGAGGTGAAACAATTTCATCAACTGGTCAATCAGAACTTGAACACCCTGAATGTCAGTAATGGCTGAGTATGTTCTCATGGGCTAAGCTTAGGAGACTATCCCAATTGTAATGTAAAGTTTGAAATCCCTGAATCTCCACAGGCATGCTCAGGAAAATATCCCAATGTTAACTTTTTCTTTAGTTATAGCAATGATTTCATTGAGTTATATGGGAATAAGGGGGGCTGGTCCTCCTTAGTCAGTTCTAGAAAGTAACCAGCTTTTACAATGGTAAATGGGTGTATGGTTTATCTTCTGGGATGAATTGGTTTGGCCACTGAGGGTATCACCTTTCACCCAGTACACTAACCAATATAGGTATGGGATAAACAATTTGGCTGGGCAGGAATAAAAAGAGCTTATGATGAAAGCAATGGGTATGATCCTGGCAGCACGTATCTGAGAGGTTGGGAGTCACCATGATCCCCGAGGAGGGAGTTGCTTTTCATGTAAGGCAGATGCATTGTTGGCTGTCAGCCCAGCATGAAATAGGTTTAGACTATCTCTTTAGTCGTGAAGGGGGTCTGTGTATTTGGATAAATACAACCTGTTGTCACTATGTAAATGAATTTGAATGTGAAAAGGGAAAATGCATTTCTGAAGTATTCAATGTTAAGAAAATCATCCTTGTAGTCTGCAGGCATATGGACATGATTATCTGGTTTCCAAAGTAAGCATGGGTAAAGGCATTGCTTGTAGAAATGCTTTGCACATAAATAATGGCTTTTCTAAGTCTGCTATCAATACTCTGCATGTTAAAGTGTTTTCAATCTGTAATGATTAGAGTAATAGAAGGGAAAAGCTGCTGTATATGTTTTGATGGCACAATTGAAGTAGTTATGCTTGAATTGCTAAAAGAATTCAGCATAAAAGGGGGGAATATAGTGGACATGCAGTTTCGGGTCAGCCTAGATGGCTTCTGGGTGTGAGGGAAGAGCAGTTAATTTCCTCTGCAATTGAAGTCCCTCTGTGTTTAAAAGGAACTTTCTGTAATGAAATGTTATCAGTTTGGCTTGACGTGCTAGCTCTTGGTAGCGTTACAGAAGATTCGCAACATTTTGTAGACACACACTGGTGAGAACCTCTGTACTCATATGATGTATTTGTGCTGGAGAGGTATAAATTGCTTTGAATGTAACGAGGTGGGGCCCAGACTTTTGAGAAAGGATCTCACTGGGACATTGTGCACAATAAATCTTTTTTCTAAAACTGTGGGTCTCTATCTCAGTTCCACTACAAGGAGATGAACTGATGAAAGACTGAGTTCCACTTTTCAACCAATTCCACTTTTTAAACTGATAAGAACAGATATTACACTTGATCTTAGCCAAAAGGCCAAGAAGTGATGAACTAATTCCACTTTTTGACAGCACTCTGGTCCCTAACTGTTAGATAAATGGAAATTATCTGTAGTATTAATGGTAATGATACTTTATTCTTTTTTCTTTTACATTTATACAGAGTGAGAAACTATACTGATTGTGAAGTATGCCTTGTGTTCTGTTTTTATATTATTATGTGTTTATTGGAGAATAATAATGTAATAATAAATTGAGGCCAAAATTGCAGCTTCAGCCTTTGTGGAGTGAACTGATAGCTAAAGGAGATATGAATGCACTGGCAAAAAATAATGCCTGGCATCCTGTTGGGAATTTATGATATAATAAACCAACTTACAATTTCAAAATGGCTATATTCCTAGGAGGGGACCAAGTTGTCAGGGCCATTGCTCAAATGGAGTGAGCAGAGTGGCTGTTGTACAATGGTTGTTATGCACAATGCTGTAGCACTTTGCAGGACAGGGGTGCCCTTGCACCATGACAGCGCAAGGACAGGGCAGGCAACAGCTCCTAACAGAGCTACTGGGCACTGGTAATCCAGAATGGATGACAGCAGAAACCGTGAGTGCCCTGGGCCCAGCTGGAAAAGTCCCCACTTTTAGCAGTGCCCCAGTATGCCATCTTATGCCTTGTTCACAAAGGGACTGCGTCAGAATCTTATTTCTCACAAGACTGGCTTCATGAGTCTAAATTAATAAGGCATCCTGACACTAACAGCCACAACTCCACCCTTTAAACACAACCTTCATGTAAAATGGCTAGGGTTTTAAGTGTTGCCTCAGAACCAATTAGTTTGTTTAAGGCAGAATGTTCTTTTTTGTTACCAGCAGCTTCAGATAATACAGGCCTACTTAGCAGTAACAAACCAAACTGTATCTTCTTTTTCTTTTTCTTTTTGTAGTAACATTAGAAGAAATCATCTTGTCAAAGTTCATGTAAGTGTTGTTATATTAACCAGTTCAAACTTCAGACATTCTATGCCAATAACTCACAGCCTTTGACACCAGTTTTCTGTATCTTTTCCTCAGCTACTTAAATGCAACTCAGCCACCTTCTCTGGCCAAGATCTCATTGAAGGCTCTCTTTTTCAAATGGAATCTCTGCCTTATATATCATTCCTCTTATCCATAAGCCTGCCCCATGTACACCACTGTGCTGGGCTTCACTCCTAAGGCACCACTCCTGTTGCCTAGCAAACCACCATCAAGTTGCAGTTGTATTCCAAATCGCTGACAACAAAGCAACTTCATCACAGGGACTTCTTGTGTTGTGACCCATTATGCAGTCAGAACCCCCATTATACAGTAGGATATCTTGAAGATGCCTTGTTGTACTTTGTCACAATTCTTTATTTTATTTCATGTCATTACTGTAGCTCTGGCATCATAAAGTTACACATCACAGCCCTTGACAGAGGATCTCAGCCAAAAAAAAGTAGTGATAGTAATATCACATTAAAAAGGAATGTGCGTGTGTTCAAAGGATTCTACCATCAATTCCTGTTTCAGAGATACCAACGCCAAGAGCATAAGCTTGCTTCTGTGTACATTCTGTAGTGCTGCCAAGGCAAAAAAAGTCATTACTTACTGGGCATGTTCCATCTGAGAGTATTCCCATTAACAGCTCCCATTGGTTTCAGTGAGGCATCCTGCAGGGTGGGTTGTGCTTATTGGTATTAACTGGGATTGTAAACATACAAAGTTATTTGTTTGCAAAAAGATGAGTGCTTGTGTTGGTGTACAAGAGAAAAGATGTGGGATACAATACCCTCCCCTTTTCTTCCAAAGCTCATATATTTCTTTCAAACATGAAATAATTTCTGAAAGAGAGATGGCTGTGATGAAAATCAATATCTCTCCTCTAGCTGAGCATACTTCAGAGAAAAGTTGGTGAGTGTCTCAGCCCTCAACTTGCATCTAAAAATTCTCAGTTTCATTCCCTGTGGTGACTCTCATAACTGTAAAGCTACTTCATACAGTATATATTGACTTTGTAAACTGCAGTTGTTCTGTAGCACCCAGATCAGTATTCTGGACCAAGCCTCTGAGTGTGGCAGTGGGATGAGTCTGACATGTTATTAGATGCTTTCTTACTCATGCTGTTTGTACGATTTCCACATGTCTCTAGATACAAAATCAATGGCTGCATATGAAGTATTGGTGGTTGTCTATTGCAGAAATCCAGAGACGCTTGCCATACTCATGAAAGACACATTCTGTGGGTTTATCTGGGATATTGGAATACAAGGTGCAACTGTGGCTGATGTTTCACAAGTAGTATGTGTTCCCATTACAACTCTTGCTATGGTCATCACTTCCCCTACCATTAGGTAAAGTGATGTGGACTCCTCAGGCAGTAGATGCATAAGAGTGGTGACATGATATTAGATGAAATCACAGAATGCCACATAAGCCTTGCAGCTCCTAAGGTGGTGGGCACTGTCTTATTGTCAGACTGAAGAAAGATTCAGTTTTATCAATAACAACAGCAACATTACTGATTGTCGTTATTGTTGTTATTATTGCTGTTGTTGTTGTCATCAACTTTATTTATATCCCTGCTTTTCCCCCAAGATTGAGACTCAAGGCAGCTTACAACTTACAATTACACTACAGTTAAAAACATACAAAAAAGTCAGAATTCAAATAGAATTAAAGGATTAAGAACATTAAACCGGTTGAAGATGTACACTTAAAAATGATTTTAAAACAGTGCAATTTAAAACAATACAGCACTCTCTTAAAAGCCCTTTCCTCAAAAACTTTCAATCCTAACAGCCTGTCAGAATAATAAAATAAAAAGCTTTCACTTATAGCTAGAAGGACACCAACATGCGAGTCCTTTTGGCTTCCCTGGGGAGGGTGTTCTACAGCCTTACAGCAGCCTTTCAAAAGGACCCCTCTTGTATACTCACCAGCTGATCCTGTGAAGGTGGTAGGACAGAAAGAAGGGCCTCTCCTGAGGACCTCTGGTTATGGGCAGGCTTATATGGGGAGATACTGCATGGCACAGAGTTCGACTTGGTGGCCCTTGTGGTCTCTTATAGCTCTATGATTCTATGACATGGTTTGTCAGATAGCCTGGAGTTAAGCTATATAGAGCTTTATAAGTCATGACCAGCACTTTGAATTGTGCCTGGAAACAAACTAGCAGTCAGTGGAGCTGATGGGCAGGGGAATTGTATGATGCCTTTAACTACTTTCAGTTAATGCTCTGACTACAGCTCTCTGGATCAGATGAAGTTTCCCAACACTCTTCAAAGGCAGCCCCTCATATACTGTGTTAACAGTATAGTTGACCCTCCACATCTGCAGGTTTCACTTTCGTGGATCTGATTATTTATGAGTTTCTCCAACCCCTGTCCCTGCACCTCAGGCACTTCTTTTTCCTGAAGCGTCCCTTCTTGGCAGCTCCAAGCAGACCATGCAGCCTTTAAAAATCCACCCCCAGTCCTCTGCCTCCTCCACCAGCCCTGCCTAGCCAGCTATAAGACACCTCACAGCCCAATTTCTTAGCATCACAAACCTCCCCATGCCTCCCATGCCCCCCACCCACCCAAGGAAGGAGATGGACAAGACAGAGAAAATATAGAGCGCTATGCTGACCTACCCCTTTTCCCACGCTGGTTTGTACCATTGGTGTCCATTCTCCCCATCCTTCTCACTACCCTTCCCACACACACACACATTTTGATATTTGTAATTTTTCCACTTTTGCAGAGGTCCTGAACCCCTAGCCCTAGTGAACATGGAGGGCTGACTGTCATCCAAATAGGATGTAACTAAGAACATGTCACTGTGGCCACATCAAGCATCTCCAGAAACAAGATCATTGGCACGTTAACGTTAAGCCTGCTTAAGCTTAAGTGTGCAGAAACCTGGGCCTTCAGTTTCCAGGCTGAGTCCAGAGTGCACCCAAACTGTGAACCTGTGTCTTCAGGGGCAGTGTAACCACACTGAACACAGGCTGAATGGGAGAAGTGCATCATCTGTTTATTTGTCTCAGGCAGCAAAATGCCTCAGGCTGACCCTGGTATAGACATGATAATAGGGTGAGCCTTTGATGGTCCATACAGAGCAATAGTGCCTCTACTTACTGGCAGCCATTCTTTATAACATCTGTTCACAGACTCCTTTAACTGGAGATGTGAAAGAGTGAGCCTTGAACACATTGTATGGAAAAGAAGAAAGAGGATAACTTGTTTGGACTATAGCCCAGAATCCCCCAAACAATATGGCCTGTGGATTCTGGGAACTATAATCCAAAAGGTAAGTTTTCCTAGCTATGATAGAAAATATGTGTTCTGTTACCTAGGTAGGTCTATCCACAGCTAGACAGATGTATGTAAATGAGCCACAGTGACTCAGGTTGACAGATGTACCAAACTTTGGTCCATGGTTTAGCTAATTAGTAAAGGACACCTTTTAGGCATGTGGGATTTCATTTTGTTTCCTTTTTGTTCAGAGTCTATCAACTTGAGCCAGGTAAAAAAAACCAGTACCTGGTGGTTTAGTTATTTTATTTACTTTGTGAATTTTACAATATTTCTACACCACAGGAAGTTGTAACAATAGTATAACATAACAGGATAGGGGGTTATTAACGGATTATTTCAAGTGGGAACAGAATTCATTTCCAAATGACCCAATGGTGGTACAGCATGGTACAGCACCAGGAGAGCCATGTCATGTAATAAACTCCAGGCAAAGATGGGACTAACACAGTGCAATTGTGATATAACAGTGTCATGCAATAAGTTCCATAGACACGGCTATCACTGCCATGGTGTTCCAAACTGGGCCCCTGTGTTTAAAAACTAAAAAGGTTCCACAGCTATTCAATGCTTCAGATGAACATCTACATTTAATAGTTATAACATCCCATTCATACACTGATTTAACATAAGGTGACATACAGATTAAGGCCTTATAAATTTGGTAAAAAGACAAGCTCACTTAAGGTATTCTAGGTATAACCAGTTTCATCTTGCAGATGCCAAATGTCTTCACCATGCGAAGTACACACATCCCACGGCATGCAGGTGGCAGTCAGATCCTATCACTGTTGTGAAAACATGGCCTTAGAAAGTCTCAATGTGACAGTGAAATGGGAGGGGGCCAGTATAATCCAATCTTACCTGCTGCCTTGTGTTGCCACTTTACGCTCTCTTAACATGCTCACAGAAGTCCTGGGCTTTGCGTTTGCTCCAGGCCTCTAGCGTCAAAGCATATCAGTTCTTTTGCAAAGGCACCCAGCATTGAGATGACATGTGAAACTAGCCAGTTCCACAACACTTTACACTTCACATGTTTCTGTGATATTGAGCCTCAGCACTGAGGGAAGAAAAAAGAACAAGAATGAAAAAATAAATCAAATCCTAACATCCAGAGCCTGAACTTTAAGCCCTTCACTGGGGGAATTAAGCTCCTGATGTCATAGGCAGTTAACAGGAACCCCAGGGTCAGCTTCAGCACTGATGTGTTAATGTCACTAGAGTAGAGGGCCCCAACTGTCGTGGAATGTCTTTGGGTGCTCATTCAATACTAATACTGATTCCAAATCCCTTCAGTTTCCTGAAAATCTCCCCCACCCGTGAAAGGCAGTGGGATTTTCAGGCTCTTGAGGAATGTGGTGGAGGCAAATTCTGTCAAATTTGTCATTATAAATTGATAAATTCATTATAATTTTACATTCATCACAATACCTAGCTTTTGGAAATTTCACACCTTGTTCTTGAATTTCCAAAACTGAAAGATTCTCTGCAGCTCCATTTGAGATGTACATAATTCTTTAGAATCAGAACTGGCTCAAGACCTTATGGGGCACAGCAACAAGACATCCCACCTAAATCAAGGTGCATAGTACCCAAAGCCAGACAATTTGGTACAACAGGCAGAAAATCACAACCAGTTTTCTGGATCCACAGCAGTAAAATTAGATATACCACAGATTACTAGCGATGTTTGTTCTTTTCATCACACCCCAAATCTGCTCTCTGATGTGGTCACTTTCACTTTGTCTAATGCGAGGACCAGCCCTGATTATTATGCTGCATGGCTCAGAACACAGCAGTTCCATACCCTCCAACAGTCCTGATTTGGCAAGGATAATCCTGATAAATCCTCTGTTACCCATTTTTTAGCTAACCCATTTTAGCTTTTCTAAAATGTCCCAGTTTCTCTCTCCTCTTCCCACATTCCCCCTCAATTGTTGCAAACTGAGTTCAAACTGCAAAAGTAGTTTGAAATCAGTTAACTCTGCAGTGAGGGAGAGTAGAGGGAGGAGTGGAGTCTGCCCCTTCCCAGTAGGCTTGAGCAACAACAAACTGCTGCAGCATCTCCTAGCTTATCTGTTCTTCCTCATTAACAATGTTTGCCATCTTGACCACACTCTGATGTTGCTTGAATGCACATGTCCCCACTTTCATCTATGAAATGCTGGGTATGCTACCCATCAGAAGAAACTGTTGAGTTTGACAATAGGGAGAGTATGCAGTCTGGCCCTCCATCTCCCTATATATTTATCTGAGCTTTCCTCCTATGGAGAAGGAAACCCAAACTGGATTTAGGTTGGGTTTTAGAAGAGAGTGGACCAAGAACTCTCTCTTAGCTTAACCTACCCCACAGGGCTGAAACAAAAAATAACTCCTACCATCCTGCTAGGAAGCCTTGTGGGAGGAATAGAAGAGAATGTTTTCCATTTCAGTCAGAAGCTAGTAAAAAGAACAGGGGCCCAACCCTTCCTCAGAGGCTGGGAAAACATGTTCTGTCTTGATTTGTCAGGAACAGTCCCAATTAATCCTCTGTCATTCCATTTTTTTCAGCTATTTTTAAAATATGCCATTCTCTTTCTCCCTCCTTCCTCTGCTTACTTCAGTTGCTGCTAACTGAATTCAAAGCGCTAAAGCAGTCTGGACTCAACTCAGTAGGGGGAGAGGAGAGGAGTGGGTAGAAACTTTCTTTTCCCTGTAGTCAGGCAAAAATGTATTGCTGCATTGTCTCCTAGCTTGTGTGTTTTCCTCTTTGATAACTTTTGCTATCTTGACCACCCCCAGAGGTCGTTTGGCCACATGTGTTCTGGTTTACACCTGTGGAATGTTGGAGGTTATGCAGCTCATTAGAAGGAACTGTGCTTTTTTCATATGACTTTATTATCACAAGATACTGATTTTCTGGAGCAGTGAAACGTCCATCATAAGAGACCTTATATTGTGATATAGAAGGTAAACATTTTAAAGAATGTTTGTAGGATTTCCGCTCCTCCTGGTCTACATTATTTTGAATTATATAATTATTTTTTATGTGAGGAAAATGAGATTAATTATCCAGACATCTTAAAATTAGATGCACATGGACAATGCAGGACCATCTCTATCATCTGGCCAAATGAAACAGCCACCTCAGATAAGCTCATATTGGGTGTCTGCAGCAAATTGTTATTTAATTTATTAATACTATTTTTTTTCTCTAGAGAGAAGTGTTTATTGGATTTCCCACACATGATGCTCAAAGCATGAACTAGGTATTATGCAGCTTTAATTGTGCAGGAAAGGGGGAAGAACACCCAGGAACATAGTTATAGGGGTCAAAAGTGACTCCTCAAGGCTATCCCAAATGAATGTTTTTTTTCTTTAGTTCTCATGTTTTCTAGTATTGCAGTAAGTGAGACATCAGAAATCATTCACACCTAGAATTGTCCTATTTGCTGTGTTTCCATCCCATTGGTCCTCTCGCCTGCCCCTTTTCTTTGGATGCCTAAACTGTATTTCTAAATGCTCAGTGAAATTTTACATTACTGGAATGCTAGAAATTTGGGGACTGCAAGAAAATTTTATTTAGAAGGTGCAGTAACCTAATTTCCCTTTGCCAAAAATAAGGTAGAAACATGTTGCCCAAAAGGTGGAAATGCAACATGAAAAAGGGATGCTAATTTGCATGAAATAAAGTCAAGCACAGCGTGTAACATACATCCATGTATTATATACTAGTCACAGTCAACATTAATAAAGGGCAAATATAACAGTAAAGACAGCCAGAATGGTGTAGTGGTTTGAATGTTGGACTATGACCCTGGAAACCAGGGTTCGATTCCTGGCTCAGCCATGGAAACTCACTGGGCATGTCACACACTCTTGCTACCAGGTCATACTTTGATATGGTTTAATTGGTGAAATATGATTTAATTTGCTAAATATATTAATTGGCACAAATATAAGACATACCATTCTATGGCTGAATGGCCATGCTGTATAAGGCTAGCTGATCACATGCATTGCGAAGTAGGTCAGAAGAGACCTCCAGGCATAGCCAGTTCATAGTCAGAAAATCACCAGGAAACTCCAGCAATAGTGGGCTTGCAGTTAGCCTCTGATGATTCAACCTCTTAGACAATAGCATCTAGAAGAGTCCCACAGGTACGCTTGTTACCCTGATTTCTGGGGGTCTCCAAATGCTCTCCAAATTATACAAGTTGGGGAAATTAGTCAAAAAGCACAAATTGGCACTGCAAGAGGCAGAGCAACGGAGGGAGATCTTTTACCCAATGTCTACGGGGTCAGGCCGAGTCAAGGAGCAAACAGAAGTGAACTAATAATTATTTTTATTAAAGTACAATCAAACAAATATATGCAGCACACTCACACAGATAACTAGAGAAATAAAGGTTGGAGTTGGATAGAGGGATTTTTAGAGGAGGTTTTTGGTATGGGAAATACTGCACCTGTCCTGAAGCCCGGGTAGTCTGAAGATAGAGTTCATGGATATGAAGGTTCTCAGTACGTGGGACTGAGGGGAAGGCTTGCCAAGCAAAGCGGCAGCAAGGCGGTATGGAAGTCGGGAGCGATCCGAGGAAGATCTCAAAGTCAGGGGATTTTATAGGGGAAAATGTGGCTGTAGGCTAGTCCGTACTTGGGGGGAAACTGTTGGAAATCTCAACATTCTCTCCCCCATCTTGGTTGTCTGTTGCATGCCAGATCTTCTCCATTTGCCTTTCTCTGTCTTTTATTGCATGATCATAAATAACTTTGGTGCTCAGATCATGTGACCCAGGACAGTGGCTTGGGTCATCGGTCTTATAAAAGTTGAGGCCCCTATCTCTCTCTCTCTCTTTGTTCTCAATGGCTGCTTTCCCTGAACTTTTCGCATGCTCCGAGTTTGAGTCCCATCAAGGAGGATGGTGAGTTAAACTGAAGAATCTCCTATTCACTAGATTAGACAGGTAGCAGGCTCTCTCAATACAGATGTAAATAAAGAGTCATTAGTAAAGTATTTAGTCTTTTATTCAAAGCTACCTGTGTCTGTGTTTATTCCAAGTACCAGTCTGAAGCCACAAGTCATTAGATAAAACTTCTACCGCTTCTCTGTGTGACTTTGCTAAATGAAGATTGGATCCTGACAGTTTCAGTCTCATTTTTCCCACAGAAACAATGAGTTTTGGGCTGGAGACAAAGCCTCTGAAAGGTCAGAATTTAGAATCATAGAATCATAGAATCATAGAAATGTAGAGTTGGAAGAGACCACAAGGGCCATCCAGTCCAACCCCCTGCCATGCAGGAAAACCCTCAAAGCACTCCCGACAAGTGGCCATCCAGCCTCCGCTTAAAAACCTCCAAAGAAGGAGACTCCACCACACTCCGTGGCAGCACATTCCACTGTCGGACAGCCCTGACTGTCAGGAAATTCCTCCTGAGGTTCAGGTGGAATCTCCCCTCCTGCAGCTTGAATCCATTGCTCCTTGCCCTGGTCTCAAGAGCAGGAGAAACAAGCCCACTCCCTCCTCGACATGACATCCCTTCAAATATTTAAACATGGCTATCATGTCCCCTCTCAACCTTCTCTTCTGCAGACTAAACATACCCAGCTCTCTAAGTCTGTCCTCATAGGGCATGGCTTCCAGGCCCCTCACCATTTTGGTTGCCCTCCTCTGGACCTGCTCCAGCTTATCCATATCCTTCTTGAATTGGGGTGCCCAGAACTGGACACAGTATTCAAGATGAGGTCTAACCAATGCAGAATAAAGTGGTACCAATACCTCCCTCGATCTAGACACCATACTCCTATTGATGCAACCAAGAATTGCGTTGGCCTTCTTGGCTGCCGCATCACACTGCTGACTCATGTTCAGCTTGTGGTCTATGAAGACTCCTAGATCCCTTTCACACATACTGTTAGCCAGCCACGTGTCCCCCATCCTATATTTCTGCATACCATTTTTTCTGCCTAAGTGTAGGACCTTACATTTCTCTCTGTTGAAATTCATTTTGTTAGCCTTGGCCCAGCTCTCCAATCTGTCCAGGTCCTTTTGAATTTTGATCCTGTCATCAGGCATATTAGCAACCCCTCCCAATTTGGTGTCATCTGCAAATTTGATCAGCGTGCCCTCTATTCCTTCATCCAAGTCATTAATGAAGATATTGAACAGCACCGGGCCCAGGACAGAACCCTGTGGCACCCCGCTAGTCACTTCTCTCCAGGATGAGAATCTGCCATTGGTGACCACCCTTTGGGTACGGTCAGTCAACCAGTTACAAATCCACCTGACAGTAGCCCTGTCCAGTCCATATCTTACTAGCTTCTTTGCAAGAATGTCATGGGGAACTTTGTCAAAGGCCTTACTGAAATCAAGATATACTCTGTCCACAGCATTCCCTTCATCTATCAAGCAAGTAACTCTATCATAAAAAGAGATAAGATTAGTCTGGCATGACCTATTTTTGAGAAATCCATGTTGACTTTTCGTAATTACGGCATTGTTTTCTAAGTAATTAGAAACTGACTGTTTGATGATCCGCTCCAGGATCTTTCCAGGTACTGATGTCAGGCTGACTGGGTGATAATTATTTGGGTCCTCTTTTTTTCCCTTCTTGAAGATGGGGACAACATTTGCCCTCCTCCAGTCTGCCGGAACTTCTCCGGTCCGCCAAGAGTTTTCAAAGATTATAGCAAGAGGTTCCGCAATGACCTCTGCTAGTTCTTTTAAAATCCTAGGATGCAATTCATCTGGCCCTGGAGACTTGAATTCATCCAGTGTGGCCAGGTATTCCTGTACTACCTCTCTATCTATTCTGTGCTGCATTTCCCCCACTTCCTCACCTGCTCCCCAGCCGCCAGGTTGAGTGTTTTTATCCTTTTGGCAAAAAACTGAGGCAAAGAAGGTGTTGAGGAGTTCTGCCTTTTTCTTCCTCCTGTTATTAATTCACCATCTTCCTTGCGCAGTGACCCTATCATCTCCTTCTTTTTCCTTTTGCTGCGGACGTATTTAAAAAAGCCCTTTTTATTGTTTTTAATGTCTCTGGCCAGCCTAAGTTCGTTCTGTGCTTTAGCCTTTCTGACCTTCTCCCTACATCTCCTGGCTACTTGTTTATAATCTTCTTTGGTGATTTCCCCCTTCTTCCATTTCCTGTACATGTTTTTCTTAATACTTAGCTCAGCTGAGAGCTCTTTAGTCAACCATTCCGGTTTGTTCAGATGCCTTCCATTTTTCCTCCTTAATGGCACAGTTTTAGCCTGTGCCTTCAGTACTTCCCTTTTAAAGAACTCCCATGCATCCTGAACGCCTTTCTCATTGACTATTCTTGACCACGGGATTTCAGCCAGCAGCTCCTTCAGTTTACAGAAGTCTGCTTTTTTAAAATCTAAGACGAATGCCTGGCTGCACTTGCCTTCTCTTCCCCACTGAATGCCAAATTCTAATAGGGCATGGTCACTCTCTCCTAAAGATCCAACCAGTTCTACGTCATTAAGAAGGTCTTCCCTGTTGGTCAGGATCAGATCCAGAATATTTGATCCCCTTGTCGCCTCTTCCACCTTCTGGACCATGAAATTGTCTGCAAGACAAGCAAGAAACTTGCTGGACCTTGCCGCCTTTGCAGAGTTTGACTGCCAACATATATCCGAGTAGTTGAAATCTCCCATTATTACTGTATCTTTCCTTTTTGAATGTGCAGTCATTTGGTCTATGAAAGCGCCATCGAGGTCCTCAGTCTGGCTTGGAGGTCTGTAGTAAACCCCCACTATAATATCCCTATTGTTTCTCGCTCCCTTAATTCTTACCCAGATGCTCTCGACCTGGCTTCCGGTGTTCAAGTCATGGATCTCTTCACAGGTGAAAACATCCTTGACATATAAGGCTACTCCTCCTCCTTTCTTATTTGGTCTATTTCTACAAAATAGGCTATACCCCTCTATTCCTACATTCCAATCGTGAGACTCATCCCACCAGGTCTCAGTGATGCCTATCAAATCATATTTATTTTGCTGTACTAGGAGTTCAAATTCATCTTGTTTGTTTCCCATACTCCGTGCATGAATGATTGAGTTAGGTCTGAATTGTCAATAGGGTAGCCAGTATGCAAACGCGGAGTGCTTGACGCTTGAGTGTTTGGCTTGTCAAGCTGCCTGCTCGGGGCTGGGAGTTCTTTGTAAGTAGCGTGCATACATAATGAGGGTACTTGCCATGAGGTCTCCTGAAGCAGCAGTCTGGCTATTTCTGGCCTGCCTGTATTGATTTGGAATATTACGGCAATTAGCGACCAAGCCTGTTTGCGTGCTTGTCCGGGGGCCTCGCAAGCACATGGGAAGGAATAGGTGAGGAAGGCCAAATTAGTGATATCAAAATGATATCTGGTATCCCCCAAGTCTGGCTAGAAACTGCGGTAACACACTGATTGTCTTAACTCCTCTCCCTCTGACCAAGCAAGCTTCCCCACACCTGTCCAACAATTACTGAGCTATCAGGACAGCCATTAGCCCTTTGTCACCTAACACTAAGCCCATTCTGGACCTCATTGTCTGCTCTCTGGACTCCATTGTTTACTCTGCCAGAGAAACACTAGCACCATTGTCCTCTAGGCAGAAAGAGGGTATTTAAACCCGAGTTTTTGACCAATCAACTCACTCTACAGATTTATGGTTACCACTCTGCCGTTCCAATTCCTATTTGTGTACTGTTCTTAGACTTACATCTAAGCCACATTGCTGCTTCTTTGCTGTTCTTCTTGATTGGCTGATTTGCCCTGAAAGCTATCAAAATTTTCCTCCCTTTTCCTTCAGTTAACCTTGTGTGATTCTTTGACTGCTTGGATCTTGTACATGTGATTGCAGTTCCCACAATAAAACAGATTAAGCTTACATTTGGATCTCTGGCTGGTTCTTACCTTCACTAGTACTGATAAACATAGGTGTCAAAGATCTCATTAGGGTACCCCACTCTCTCAGGCCTCTCCTTTGAGCTAATATTCCCCACCATTTCACTGAGGTTCTGGCATTGCAGGTGGACTCTGAGTCTCCTATGTTTTGGGGTCACACTCTCAGCCACAGAAAGTCCTGTGATAGGGTTGCCTTAGAGGCACCATAAGTCAAGTCAACTTGAAGGCACACAACAACAACAGCGAAATGTTACATATAATAACCTAGTTTTACCATTTCCAAAGAAATAAGGTGAAATCAATATGAGAGAATTGTAACACAAGCCCCTCATTTAAAGGATTTTTAAAGGGCCTTTGCCCTAGCTCTTACATATAATATAGTGGAAGGCAGAAAAACAGCTTTGATTGGAGAGGTTTGTGTGTGTGTGTAAAATGTAAGCAGGAAAAGGAGAAGATGACAAAGACTTTTATCCTAAAGGCACTTTGTGAATCCCTTGAATGCACTTTCATGCCTCTTCTACAGAATCAATCCAATTTTTTCTGAAGAAACCAATGATTAATGCACAAAGGCATCCTAGGACAGCATGAAGGACCTAAATAGTTTTTTTAGTCATGTTTAAGTAAGAGGTGAAAGGAATCAACAAATATCTGTGCCTGGATGGCTGTAAAATACTAAAAAGGACAAAAGGGAAACAAATCTCCAGAAGCAAGAGCGAGTGCATACTGCTTTCACTGTCTCAGACAAAGAATGAGAGACTATTTTTTAGATCATTTTCCGCAACAATGCCAGACATGGGTGCAGTTCACACGTTGCTAGAAAATGAAGTGGTAAAAGATCTTTCTGCACTGTATGTCATATCATTGATAGAGGAGGCTTCATGTTTGACTGCACTTGCATGTGTACAGACACACACACATGCACACACAGATACACAAATCTCCCCGGACATCCTAGAAAGCACGCTTCATCAATTCATTAAAAAAAATGGGACACTGGTAGGCAAGCAACACTGAAGTGTGGTCAAACCATCAATGAATATCAATGAGGAAGAACATACAAGTAGGATAGGCGGCAGCAATTTGTTGTAGCTAGAATCTACTAGGAAGTACAAGATTCTGCCACTTCCTCTCCTCTCTCTTTTCTGAGATAATTCCATGCATCCTAGTTTTGCATTTTGAAGTTTGTTTGCAGCATTTGAAGTAAGCTGAGGACAAAGGGGAAAGTAGAGAGAAACTGGGCCATTTTAAAAGCAGCTGAAAAAGTGGGATGACAGAGGATTAATCAGGACTGTTCCTGCAGGGTATGTATGCTACAATAACCTAACAATGGAACAAGAGTAAGTCTGAACCTTTGATTCCTGAAATGCTAGTTTTCAAAATGAAAAGGAGATTTGAGATTTTTGTGTTTTTATTTTGTTTTGTTTTTTGGTGGGATAGTATTCAAGCATACTTTTTTGTCCTTGGAACTACGCAGTTACTAATAAAGCTTTTACTTCTCCCTTCCTTCTCTCTGTTGTGAGGTCTGGGAAGGGAGGCAACAGGCCTTTTGGTGACAGCAACACCCATTAAATCATTCCTCATTCATTCCAATAACAAGCGCAGGTGGTGTGTGCTGATAGGGGAGAAAGAAGGTTCTTCTTAGGACATAAAGCAGACACACTGCAAATATTTTGTGGCATCTCTTTATTGTCAGACCTTCTAATGTGTCTAATAGGAATGTGAAGAATGCTTACTAATTTTTGCATCCGTAGTGACAAAAGGGTGCTCCAATACTCAAGAGAAAAAGAAGGTGCTCTGACATCAGAGAAAAAGAGAACAGCTGTGAAATTCTTTGTGCAAGAAAAACTGTTTGCACAAAACTATGTGGGGTTTCTTATATAGAAAAGGACATTCCCTGACTCAGTGGCAGTGCCAGTTTGCAGATCAAAGCTGTGGACAAAGCAAGAATCGGTACCACGTTCCAGGTGCTGTGGCTACTTCTTTTTCCCAAAGCCCATGCTATTTTCCCAGGCTTTGGTAGAGAACAGAAAGACCAGCCAATCATAGGCAGCCCAGCTGTCTGGTAAGGGTAGGGCTTGGGAGCAAGTAAGGGTCCTGGGATCATCTAAGTTGCTGTCTCCACCATATCAAGAGTCAGTCAAATG
Source organism: Iguana delicatissima (assembly GCA_948472985.1). NCBI lineage: Eukaryota > Metazoa > Chordata > Lepidosauria > Squamata > Iguanidae > Iguana > Iguana delicatissima. Next base: position 297,751 of record CAOKZL010001298.1, read on the forward strand.
GAGGTTAATTCACAGGGAGTCGTGCATTTGGTTGCTCTCTCAACCCATCATGCTACAGCAGAGAAGGGGACAAAGTGGGAGCTTCTCAGTTTGTAATCATTCTCAGAGCATGCCTACCAGTTTGGGGTCAATGGGTGTGCCTCAACAGTGTACATCAAAAGTGTGCATCAATAGAAGTATAATGTCTAGATTTAGGAAAGTAATTGTACCTCTCTATTCTGCTTTGGTCAGACCCTGCCTGGAATACTGTGTCCAGGTCTGGGCACCAAAGTTCAAGAAGGATATTGACAAACTGGAAAGTGTCCAGAGGAGGGCAATCAAAATATTAAAAGGCCTGATGCATGATGAAGAGCAGCTTAGAGAGCTGGGTGTGTTTAGCCTGAAGAAGCTTAAGAGGTGACAGGATAGCCATGTCCAAACATATGAAAGGATGTCAGATTGAAAATCTGCTTTCTTTCTGCTGCTTCAGAGAATAGAACTTGGAGCAATGAATTCAAACAGGAAAAAGAGATTCTAAGTAAACATTAGGAAGAACTTATGTTGCTGTTCAACAGTGGAATACACTGCCTCAGAGTGTGGTGGAGTCTCCTTCTGTGGAGCGGAGGCTGGATGGCCATCTGACAGGATGGCCTTTGTGGTCTCTTACAATTTGATGATTCTGTGATCTCCCAGCTAGTGGTTATTGAGAGCCACTTCTTCTGAAAGCTATATCAGCAAGGGCCACCCTGCCTTGAGAATATAAGCCATGAGAAGATGGCAGTAAGAGTTTTTTCAGATCTTCAGAAGTTCACTTAAGCTGTGTCTTTCTTGCTAATGCATTGTGGTTTAGCTTCAGCCTCCTGTCTCAAGTCATTATGGATCTACTGGCACAGCACTGTGTGCTGTATGAGGAAATACATCATGGGAAATGGAAGGGGGAAAATATTTTGGCCTGGAAGCCTTCATATAGATAACCTGGCTTGGGCAGACAAGGAAGTTGTGGCACTCTGCTATGCCAACAGTTTTGAAATAATTTAAATACTCAAGCCTCCCTGAGACAGTGGTGTCGTTCGGCCATTTTGCACCAATTCACTGGAACAAGTTGTTAAAATTATTAAAAGACACAGAGGCTGGGGAGGTTAAAAGGAGAGCCAGGAGTAGCAAATGGGAGGAAGAGATAGACATTGGAGTGGACAAGGACAGAGAGGCAAGAGGGACAGAGGAAGGCAGAAACAGGATCCCCTGGAGCTAGTTAAATACTTTGAATGACGCCACTGTCCACTGCTTTGATCATCCAGTTTGGTGAGAATGACCTATGACACATGCAAAAGACTGGACCTTTCACAGAAAGCAAAAGGAGATCTTGGGAACTAACCACATACAGCCCAACTTGCTTAGAGGGGTAAAGCTGGTGTTGAACATAAAACCTGAGAAAGTAGACAAGTCTAAGAGGAAAATATCCTGCACAGCTGGGGAATTTTCTATGAGTCTTTTAAAATTCATATTCCTAAAATCCATTTAATTAAGCTCAATTTGTACAGGGTTCTCTTTCACAAATTCCTAGGTGACGTGGCCACTTTTTCCTTAGGCTCAGGGTTTCCCCAAAGACATCAGTGTAGATTGAAGGCAGAAGTTTATTCCCTCCTTCTGTTTTTCTTCTGAATTAATTCCTTTCACAACGCTATTGAATGCAGACAAGCAACACAAAATATGAAGTTTTAATTACAAGGGCCATTGAAAGTTTCACATTAAGTTAGATGTGAAGCAAATTTTTGTGGGTGCGCTTATGAAATATCTGAGAAACTTTATTAGTCAAAATCCCTCAGGACAGGGATAGTGTTCTGGTTCAGCACAAGTGATGGACTACGCAAAGTAGCACCCACCAGCCATTTCCACACTACAATGTTGAGAGTGCTTTATTCCACTTTCAACATCCTGTGGAATTCTGGGGTTTGTAGTTTACTGACACCAAAGAACTCTCTGGCTGAGAATTCTACATGTCCCTCGCTAAACTACAAACCCCAGGACTCCATAGGATACTGAAAGTGGACTAAAGCACTCTTAACATTGTAGTGTAGAAATGGCCAAAGACGAGCAATCATGGACACCAAGGCTTGAAAACTTGACAGGAGAACGACTGCTGGCAAGGAAAGGATCCCCTGATTTACAGGGAACCCAAAGAGCTTTGTGGCAGCTGTGCGGAGCCCTACCATTGGCTGATCAGGACAAAATCAGCTGTAGTGGAGGCTCCCAGCTATAAGAAGACATCATGAGCCTTGGAGAAGTCAAAGGGAGAGGGATGCCCACTCCTGGTAATGGACTTTACATTTTTCAGTCTCTGGACTTCTTGGGTAATTAATTGGGAATGCTTTGGGAAACAAGGAACACTTATTTGCAACAGCTAAAGAAATGGTCTTAGCACTGCATCTGATCTCATGTTGAAGGATTTAAAGGATTTATTTTTGCTATTGGTTTGTATGATAGACAATTGATTTTTTTCTTAAAGTTACATCATTTTCACCCTGATTGAGATAGTTTTCATGTTTATATGGTTATCACTAGGATTATCACTATATTTGAATATTTTTTTGTTTGGATGCTCATTTGCTAAGTACTGACTATTTAGGACTCTATATTTAGAGGCTGGAATGCCTTTTTAAAAAAACTGTCTGGATTTGTTCACTAGTGGGATTTTATATGTTGTTTAATTTTTCTCATTTTCTCATTTTTCTTGATTTTTTTTCTTTTTTGCCTTATCTTTCAAAATGTTTTAATTATCTTGGATGTGTGGATAATTTTCCTTGGAATTTTATAAGGGTTAGTCATATATTATTTTGTCTTTTTGTTTTATTAGCTATTTTTTCTCTTTTGGAACTGGCTATTTGAACCCAATGGATGAAGGAAAGATTCCAAACTGTTTCACTAGATTTTTAGTAGAATTTCAAGAGGTAGTGGCCAAAATGGATAATGTTAATGAAAAAGGTGATAATGTCTACCAAAAAGTGGATAATGTGAATGAATTTGTTAAACAAGAGTTGAAGCAAGTTTCTGGAGAAGTGAAAAAAGTTCAATGATTGCTACAAAAAACTTCACTGGAAGTTCAAAAGAATAAAAAAATGATTGGAATATTGACACAAAAAACACAAGAATTGGAAGTTAAGACTTCATAGGTAGATGAGAGAAGCTCACAATTTGAGGTTAAGACCACTCAAGAATTTGATAGATAGGATGGTCCTAATGGAGCTATGAAAGAAAGAGAATGCTCTTCGCCATTGAGCAAAACTAGAAGAAAAAAAGGAATATCTTCAGGATAAAATAGTTGGAAGTTTGGCAAAATTTATTCAGAAAGATGAAGATGAAATAGAACACCATATAACAGATATTTACTGTATTAACTCAGCTTATACTAGAAAGACAAAGCTTCTGAGAGATGTTAATTTTCGTCAAGAAAATGGAGAAACTTAGTGCTTGAAAACCATCATAAATCACCATGAATAATACAAGATGTTCAGCTTATTCTTATGAAAGAAGTACCAGCCAGAATTCTTAGGAAAAGAAAACCATATCCATTGGTGAATTTTCTGCAAAGAAAAAAAATATTCCCTTTACCAGGGATCATCTGGAAGGACTGATTTTTACTTACGAAAAAGAAAGATTCTGACTGAACTCTACATGCAATAAGGCTAAACAATTCTGGATTAAAATTCAGAACTTGATGCAAAAAGTTTTGAAATGTTCAATTTCTAAAAAACCAAAATTATTCTTGTTAGGTATTTGGGATGAAGATACTAATGTTAAGAAGAATCAGCAGAAGATTATACAATATATGTAACTTGCATCTAGACTACTGTATGCAAAATATTGGAAAAAGTTGGAGATCTCATCAACATCTGAATGGCTCAATAGATTGATGGAAATAGTAGAAATGGGTAAACTAGGTGAAAGATTCAAATAAATGAGAATTTCTTATCTGAATGGAAACCTTTGATTGACTATTTAAACAAGACAGAGAGTGAATTATGATGGTAGGTTTTTAATATATAAAAATAATAGTATTATTTAGTTCTGTATAGCATGAGTTGTGAGTATTAGTATTATTATGAGTATTATGTAACACTAGGTTATCTTTGTTACTTTTTTTCAAAGTATCATGGTACTGTTTTACTATATGTTTAAGGTAACTATGATTTTAAGATTTTTAATTAATTTTAGATTTAGAATATACAACAGAAGATCTTGATTTTTTATTTAAGTTTTTGTGCTATTTTATAATGTTATCTAAGAAATATGTAAGAAATATCTGAAAAAAGAAATCCCTCAGGACAAAGATAAAAGAAAACAACTGAAACAGAAAGAAAAAGTAAAAACATATATTGTATCTCCGCTTGCAGAGATACATTAAAGGTACAGATGTGCTGATAGGTATTTCTTCAGCAAGTGATGGTATCCAAACAGGTCAGAAGGCCTTCTTTGACAAATCAGGGTCAGGCACAATGAGGCAACCACTTCCAATGGCAGATGGGGAGTAGTGAAGATAATGTGTGTGGAGGATGTTATCCATCACCAGTGCTGAAGAATGATTGGTTGGCTTCTGTACATGGAATGGCAGGGGGACAGCAGGTATTTTGTTTTTCAAGAACCGACATCTTGTGGGCCAAACCTAGTTTCTCTTGCTACTCCTCAATGTTTACCTGGGAAGAAACCTCAGGTTTGAAATAGTGGTGTGAAGGGAAGAGTTGGTCAAGCCTGGCTGAAAGCAGGCATTCACAGCTCAAGGAAGATTGTGAAGTGGGTCCTGTGAGGATGAAAGGTTATAAAATTGACATTTGTATCTGTCAGAAGGAGGAAGGGGAAACGCTGACAAAGATAGGGAACCGATGGAATACAGACAGGAGAATCAGGTGGAGGAAATGATGGCTATGATTTTGGGAGCTGTAAATGATTTAGTAGTTCAAGGGTCAGTGTAATATTTTCTTGTGTCTTAATAAACTTCCACTTGTTTGTTTTTACCAATGTTTCTATCTGTTCATATTAAGTTTGGTGGGGTGCCTAGTCAAGCTTACCACAAAGAACCCACCAAAAATAACATAGCCACTGGTGCATGGGGGGGGGTCACTTTGAGGCCCAAGTACTTAATCCAGTAAGGACCAGAACTGCAGGGTGTGATAACTGAAGCTCCTGTCAGAGCTGCTGATGACGAGCAGCACTGTTGGTCCCTGCTGCTCAGGGGGGAGATGACGAGCAGCAGTTGTTGGTCCCTGTGGCTCTGGCTGGAGATGAGTCCTGCAGCTCAAGAGCTCCCCCTGCTGCCATGGACCAAGCAGGCACGGACATTCCTCTGCCTGCTCCTTTAGAGCAACAGGGATCCGATTCTGTGCCTGCTCCTTTGGAGCAACAGGGATCCGATTCTGAAGAGGCTCTGGAGCCTGGTTCAATAAGCCCCCAGTCAAGGCGGAGACTCAAGAGGGCTGTGCAAAGGGAGGTTTCCTTGGCTAAGTTTAAGAAGCAGTGACCAGACACACCTGTGCCTGGGGCTATATAACTGCCTGCCTGGAAGCTTCCCTTTGCTTGTGGCAAACTTCTTACAAGCCCTCCTCTTGCCTGTACCTTGCTCCCAGCACCTGGTTCCTGATACCTTGAATTGATCTCTGGACTCCTGACTCTTGGCTTTGGAACTCTGACTATGGCTTTGCTTGGCGCTCTGGTAAATGAACTTCCTTGAGTAAGTGCTTGCTTGTCTCCTCCCAGTTGGACTTTGCTGGCTCTCCCACTTGCTTTTCCGGGCTGGCTTGCCACCCAGGTCTCTGACCTTGACACAGGGCCAGCCAGACAAGGGGATCTGTCATTGGATGTCATTGGGGCAGAACAAAATATTTTGCTTCCTGGGATGGGGCATCCTCCAAGCAGAGTTTGGAAATGTTATCTTTTGGGACAACAATTGTCAGAATCCCCCAGCCATCAATGACATTGGCTAAGAGTTGTAGAGCAGGGCTTCTCAGGCTAGCTACTCTGAGGGACTGGCAATTGTTCCCCCCATCTGCTAAGGACAGCCACCATTTTTGTGCCCATTGGGTACAATGACTTCTTTCCTTCCCAGCAGTTAATGGGTCAGGAACCAGCACTGGTCCCTGGACCACTATCTTGAGTACTGATGTTCTAGAGGATCTGGGGAACTGTAGTCTTAAAAATCATTGTTTCCAAGCCCTGTTCCCCAGCTAAGCTGCACAGCACAAAAGACTGGTCAGGCAGTGGCACAGCTGTGGGGCAGGGGGGCAGTTCATCCCAGCTGGCATTTTTTTGGGGGGAGCCACTGGCCCCAGGCTTAATGCTACTTGGGGCTGCTGCTTGAGGTGCTGGGGGTGGTCGCTCACCTTCAGCCTACCACTGCCACTGCCCCGCCACCATGCAAGAAGGGAGGCTGCAGTGGCAGTGCTTTGGGCCCCGCCCCATCCTGGCCATGATCTCCTTGATGGAGAAGCCAGCAGCTTGGAGGTACTCAGCATGTTGCCCTGCAGAGCGCCAGGCTCTTGCTGGCCATGGGAGGGGGCAGCAGCAGAGGCTTCCTGCTGTTGTCCATGGCTGGCCACTCGCTCCAAGTGCTGCCTCCAAAGCTGCCTACTCAGTGATCTAGCTGCCGGTGCCACAGATATTGCTGTTGCTGTGGCCCTTGCTGCCTCTGAACTGGCTGCCAAGCCTTCAGAGGAAGCCCCTGCCATTTCTGTCACTTCCTCAGTGTCTTCATTGCCTCTTGCCCAAAGACTTTTAGCCAACCCAGAACCTTCTGCTGACTATTCTCTTTCATCAGTATCAGCTGTTCTTTATTTATGTGCTTCCTAGTTTTCCTATACACCTCCTTTGCAACTATAATATAACACTTCTGCCCATTTGAAAAAACAAATCATTGGTCTGGCTCATTTTTAAAATAAGTAAATTTTTTTAAAAAAAAAACTTTCTCTGACTGGAGAGTAATAAAAGATTCGTAGGAGGGGGGAATAAAACTTACAAAGGTTAGAAGATTTTTTTTTTAAAAAAAAATCACCTATGAGTAGTCAGTGGGCAGCTGTTGCTTTAAGAGAACCATCTTAAGGAAATGCATGTCCTCTTCTCCCCACTGTTTCATCTGGCCATGGGCTAGATTATAATACAGGTGCATGGGGGTGGGTGGGGAGGAGAATTAAGTCTTTTAGAATGAGTTAGTTCTGTAGGTGTGGGTAGTCAGAAGGTGCCTTCAGTTGTTCTTGGTGAGGGTGGTCATTCAAAGCTGAGAGTGCCTGTGGAAGGGAGGTTGGCAAGGGCAGAGGGAGGCAGGGATGACTGCTGTGTGGATGGAGAGTTCTGCATGGTTGAAGGCACCTCATGTTAAAAAAAGGAGGGTTGCTGCAATGCCAAGGGAAGAGTGGAAGAGGGCAAAGAAAAGGCCCACGAAGAAAGGCTTAAGACAGGTGATGGTGGCAGTGATAATGATGATGGGAGTGCAAGATGAGTAAAGGCATAACAAGTGCAGGATACTATGCTCAGTATGGTGCAAGCAGATGGTGAAAGTTTTGTATAACAGGAAATTTTGTAAGCAAGCAACATGGATCAGCAGGAGAGAGAGGGAAAGCAGCAGCAAAAACTCCTTCCTCCTCCACCATCCCAGATCTTTGCTACTAAATAATTGGCCCCCAGCTCAGGTAGCTTTAAATCAAAGAAAAGAAAAGAAAAAAGTGGACAAAATCCTGAAAGAGAGCCTTTGAGTGCAGCAGCAGTCTGCCCCAAAGTAGAGGCATTGGAGACAGGCCATGGGGGAGGGCAGTGGTGTAGCTAGCGGGGCGGGCAGTCCGCCCCTGGGTGGCAAAAGCTCTAGCTACACCACTGTGGTCAGATTTAGGGTAGCCAGGTGAAATACGGAATAGGGCTCCTGCATCTTTAGTGGCTGGGAAGAAGTGACCATTTGAGTAAGCATTGCTTGTTATGTAAGCTTTGCCTCCTAACATTCCCTTTTCTATGCAACCATTAAAGCTCTGCCCCTTATTTTTCCTGGCAACCTTAGACAGGATATTCTGGGCCGTGAGGCAGAAAATTCCAGAAGCATTTAGGCTTCTCCATGCTAGTAAAAGCACAACAACAATAAATTAAATGAATAACTGTGAGAGGGTATGAGAGGTTGCCATGCTACCTACCTTCTCTGCTGTTACTCCCAAACTAAGGAGACTCTCCACTGCAAGACTGACCAGCAACCAAGAGTAGGCAGGCAGCTGCACTGAAGAGCAATTGACAAGTACAAGGGAGACAGTAGAAATTCAGCAGGCAAGAAAGTGGGACAACCCAGCTATAAAAAGCAGCACTGTTGTCCTGAGGAGGAAGGTGTTAGGAAGTAGAAATAGTCAGTTTGTGGATGGTGTGTTGGACTTTTATTTGGGACAGAGAACAATCCTGGAAGAAGGCCCAGGGAGAGGTAGGAGGAACAACCCAATGTCCATCCAGGAACTACAGTCTTCCCCATGAAAGGGGAGAGGGAAAAATGACATAGCAGAGAGGTTGAAGCAGTTTACCCTGTAGTCACCAATGGGTCCCCATACAGCCTAAAGCTTGTTGATCTATCTGAGTGCTTGAGCAGCTTATGTTTAGTGTTAAGCACTGGAGCAAACAAACCACTTTACTTGACCCTTTGGCACCTCTTTGAGAGCTGAAGGCCTGTGATGTGCTGCTTCCCTTGGAGGGAGTAGACAGAGTTACAGTAACTTTTTTCCCCTAGCCTTTTAGAACACCTCAAACGGTTGCCTGGGGCATCCGTTTCACTCTGCACAATGTTAGGGCTGTTCCTCAGTGACATTTCATTAGCTGTGTGGAACTAGCCACTCTTAAAAGTCTTGAGAGGTTTGACTCACAAGGAACTCTCAATATTCATTTAGTTTTTGCTTGTATTTATTGTTTGTTTGTTGTTTATTTTTAGCTTTAATGTATTATCTCTAGCCCACCAGAACCTAAAGGTGATGTACAATTAATAAAAAGCAGAAATATCCAGCCTGATTTCTCTTGAGAGGGTCTTCCCATAGTCACAGTGCTGCTACAGAGAAGGTCCTGTCATGTTTACCCACTCAACTCACATCACAGGTGCTGGGACACAAAACAGGGCCTGTGCTGACAGACTCAAGTTCTGGGCAGGCTGATATGGAGTTTTGGAACCCTTTCACCCTGCACAATTATAGCACTATATTACACTTCAACTACCATGGCAACATCCTGTGGAAACTTGGGATCCACAGTTTAGAAAAGGGTATTAACAGAGCTGTTCTAAGTTACAGAGACAGAATGTAATCAAATTCTAACTAAAATCTAACAAAACAATAGCCCACAGATGGGAAACACTCAATATACATTCCAGTGCCCCCAAAAGGGGACACCAGGAATGGAAATTACTACAAGACCATTCCATTATTTTCCATGCAAGAAAAGTGATGCTCTAAATTTTACAACAAAGACTTTTACCATGTCTGGCAATTAATGCCAGATTTTCAAGCTGGGTTCAGAAAAGGAAGAGGCACTAGGGATCATTTGCAAAGACACGTAATATTGCGCAGCAAGCAATTTCAGAAGAGTCTAGATTATACTATCTAGATTACACCAAACCTTTGATTGTGCAGACCAAAAATAAATATTTTAAATAAGTGTGCTGCAACATTTCATTGTCTTGTCACCTATACTCAGAACAAGAGGCCACTATCAGAACTGAATATGGAGAAACAGAATGGTTTCCAATAGACGAAGGGGTCAGGCAAAGTTGCATTTTATTGCTCCATCTTTTTAATTTCTGCACTAAATACATCACACATAAAGCTGAGTTAGACTTGGAGGAAAGTAATGAAAACTAGAGGAAGGAACATCAGCATCCAGATGACACCATACTACTATCAGAACATAGCAAAAGATTTGGAATGATTACTGAAGAAAATCAAGGAAGAGAGGGCAAAAGCATGTTTATTGCTAAACATTAAGAAGACAAAAATAATGACAACAGATGATTTATATAACTTAAAGGAGACAATTAAGACATAGAAATAGTTAAAGATTTGCATACTTTGCATCAGTCATAAATCCAAATGGAAACTTGTGGTCAGAAGAAAACTTGGACTTAGAAGGAGAACTGTGGAGGAACTTTTAAACAAGATCCTCAAGTGTGAAAATCTGTCCTTGAATATCAGAGTCAGGATTGTGCATGCCATTGTATTTCCAGTTTCTATGTATGGCTGTGAAAGCTGGTTAGTGAAGAAAGCTGACTGGCGGAAAATCAACTCATTTGAAATGTGGTGCTGGAGAAGAAGTCTACAGATACCCTGGACAGCCAAACAAATAAATGGGTCCAAGAGCAAGTGAAGCCTAAACTCTTCCTAGAAGCCAAGATGATTAAACTGAAACTGTTGTAATTTGAACATACCACAAAAAGATATGACTCATTAGAAAAAAACAATAGCGCTCAGTAAGGCAGAAGACAGTTGGAAAAGAGAGAGAGACATTACAGGTGGAGACACTCAACCAAAGAAGCCACAGCACTGAATTTGCAAGATCTTAGCAGAGCTCTTGATAAAAGGGTCACTTGGTGGACTCTCATTCATAGGCCATTTCCGCACTACACAGTTATAGTGGTATTATTCCATTTTCAACATCCTGTGGAATTCTAGGATTTGTAATTTATGGAGGCCAAAGAGCTCTGTGGCTGAGAATTCTGAATTCCCCTCCCTAAACTGCAAACCCTAGGATTCTGTAGGATGTTGAAAGTGGAATAATAGCACTGTAACAGTGTAGTGTGGAAATGCCTATATGGTCACTGTAGGTAGAAGGCAATCTAACAGCAATTAAAAATAACAACGATTCTCAACTATGAAGCTCTAGCGCTTCACTAAACTACATATCCAGGATTCCATAGTAGATTGCCACAACAGTTAAAGTGTAATGCAGAGCTTTCCAAACTTTTCATGTTGATGACACACTTTTTTAGACATGCATCATTTTGCAACGGTTTTCAGTTTTACTAGCAAACTGGAGGTTAAACTAACCCCTTATAAGAGATACAGACACATACATAAATTGTAATAACAAAATGTATGGGGACACAACATATATCATGAAAACCTTTCATATATTTTTAAAAATATATGATTTATAAATAATAATATACATTTCCAAGATTGTAGACAACACACCTACACACTTCAGGTGACACACTAACATGTCATGGCACACCAGTTGGAAAGCCCTGGTGTAATGTGAAAGGGGGAAGGGATGACTGGCTTTTCTTGCATATGGAAAAATAATTTGCTACACATTACAACATAAGAAAAGAGATAATCTGTTTGTTTCATCAGCATCCCCCCAGATAAAAAAACTACAGTCTCCTTTAAAAGAGTGCTTCTTAGTTAAGATTTCTGAGTTCTTGTATTGAATTTTGTGGCTGAAAGAAAATAACGTAATAGGGACAGAGTGATATAGTTCAAGGACTACAGGCATATTGAGTGATAACTTTTCCACTAGTTAAACAGTGCATCTAATGTGGGTTACATAAGGAAATTCACAGTTGGACTTTGTAGCTGAATTGATTGCCATAGACTGGACACAATGCAGTGTATTAGAAGGATGAGATGTGGTTTCAAAACATGGTTTAACAAGTAATAAAAAGGGGAAGTGTATCTAAATTATGCTTTGATTCTCAGAGCTAGCGCACATATCCTCCAACAGCCCCAGAGGCAGTCCCAATTTGGCAGAGGAAGTCCCAATTAATCCTCTGTTATTCTACTTTTTCATCTGCTTTTGAAATGTTCCAGTTTCTCTCTTCCCATAGAATTGGAAGAAACCACAGGGGCCATCCAGTCCAACGCCCTGCCATGCAGGAACTCAACATCAAAGCGCTCCCCCCACTGTACACTTTCTGTTTTTGGTTCTCCAGCTTTAAACAGACGTTTTGGCTGAACAGTCCTTTAAAGAAAGGACATCTTCCATAAAGCATCATATCTGGCCATTCTATAGCCCCCACACACTGGAATAGAATCTGTGGACTGATGGTATCCAGTTATTGCCTGAATAGTTAATTATGTCTACCCAGTACATATTAGATAAGTCAAAAAGTGTACATCAAATCAACCTTGACAGAATTATAAATCCAACATTCACTTATATTTAAATTGTAAAAATAAATAAATAATCATAGTTGATGTGCTACCAAAAACCACAGGCCTTGCATTTCATAGCAGTTTCCTTTCAGACTTACAGTAACACTAGTCAGTGAGGAATATTTCTCAATTTTGTCCCAAGTTTCTCCAAAACATTAGAATACAAATCTGTTGTCTAGTGGGTCACAGAGACTTTTTTCATTTTGCCTTTAGCACATTTGCCTTATTGTAGAGCCACCTTGTTGTTTATGAGCATAGTCATCTGTTACTGCACCTTACACCCCTGTTTTACTAGATAGCAAAATTGGAAAGAAATATCATTTTTCATACAAAACTGGACATTTATGGCTGGAAAACATGTGGTAGCAGGACACTGGCTATAAGTGTGGTGTGCTAGGTTAGGATGACCTCAGCATGGCCGGGTCATACATTCAAGAGGATTAGATGAAAACCCCTGACAATAATGGGTTTGGGGTAATCCTTTCAATGACCCAACCTCCAAATACAATAGTAGATTAAACTGCCCAGGTACAGCAGACATGCATCCTTGCTATGCACATATCAATGGAGACCTTCCCTATTCACTTTACCCAACCAAGACATTAAGAGAATGTCATGACTCCCACTGATGTTTTGTTACCTAAAGTTAAGACAATGAACCTGTTCTGGACCCCTTTGTTTGCTCTGCAAGAAAGCAATCGACACACACCCCTTCAGGGTAGGAAATAGAGTATTAATAAAAACCCTAGTTCCAACTCCAGCAATTTATAGTACTTTGGATGCACACTGGCATGTTACTCTGCACGTTGGCCCCCAGATTCTTGTTCTCCGTGCTACCCTCAAACACCTGTTTGAACCACTCCATTTCAATCTTCTGCTTCAGGGCAAGGAAACATCACCCTTTCCACCCAGTACTGTAGCCTCAGGCACTCCCAAGTCATTTTCTGTTAAAGATGCAAAAATGGAGCTGGGAGAAAACCATAGAATTATTGTGGTTGGTAGGGACTTTAAAGATGATCTAGATCAAATTCCTGGCAATGGAATAAATCTGCCATTATAGTTTCCCTGCTAGGGGGCCAACCAATTCTCTACTTGAAATCCTGAACTGAACTGTATTATAGTGAAGGAAAGTACAAGAGACCGCGGGGAATAGATTACACTATCATAGAATCATAGAAATGTAGAGTTGGAAGAGACCACACGGGCCATCCAGTCCAACCCCCTGCTATGCAGGAACACCCTCAAAGCATTCCCGACAGATGGCCATCTAGCCTATGCTTAAAAACCTCCAAGGAAGGAGACTCCACTACACTCCGAGGCAGCAGATTCCACTGCCGGACAGCCCTGACTGTCAGGAAGTTCTTCCTGAGGTTCAGATGGAATCTCCTTTCCTGCAGCTTGAATCCATTGCTCCTTGTCCTGGTCTCTGGAGCAGCAGAAAACAAGCCCTCTCCTTCCTCTACATGGCATCCTTTCAAATATTTAAACATAGCTATCATGTCCCCTCTTAATCTCCTCTTCTGCAGACTAAACATACGCAGCTCTCTAAGTCTATTCTCATAGGGCATGGCTTCCAGGCCTCTCACCATTTTGGTTGCCCTTCTCTGGACTTGCTCCAACTTGACCATGTCCTTCTTGAATTGGGGTGCCCAGAACTGGACACAGTATTCCAGATGAGGTCTAACCAAAGCAGAGTAGAGTGGTACCAGTACCTCCCTCGATCTAGACACCATACTCCTGTTGATGCAGCCGAGAATTGCACTGGCTTTCTTGGCTGCCGCATCACACTGCTGACTCATGTTCAGCTTGTGGTCTATGAAGACTCCTAGATCCCTTTCACATGTACTGCTATCCAGCCACTTGTCCCCCATCCTATATTTCTGTATTCCATTTTTTCTACCTAAGTGTAGAACCTTACACTTCTCTCTGTTGAATTTCATCTTGTTAGCCTTGGCCCAGCTCTCCAATCTATCCAGGTCATTTTGAATTTTGATCCTGTCCTCTGGCGTATTAGCAACCCCTCCCAATTTGGTGTCATCTGCAAATTTGATGAGCATGCCCTCTAGTCCTTCATCCAAGTTGTTGATAAAAATATTGAACAGGACTGGACCCAGGACAGAACCCTGTGGCACCCCGCTAGTCACTTCTCTCCAGGATGAGAAGCAGCCATTCGTGATCACTCTTTGGGTTCGGTTGGTCAACCAATTACAAATCCAACTAACAGTAGCCCTGTCCAGCCCACATTTTACTAGTTTCTTTGCAAGAATGTCAGGGGAAACTTTGTCAAAGGCCTTACTGAAATCGAGGTATGCTACATCCACAGCATTCCCTTCATCTATCAAGCTAGTAACTCTATCATAAAAAGAGATAAGATTAGTCTGGCATGACTTATTTTTGAGAAATCCATGTTGACTTCTCATGATTACTGCCTTGCTTTCTAAGTGATTAGAAACTGACTGCTTAATGATCTGCTCCAGGATCTTTCAGGGTACTGATGTCAGGCTGATTGGGCGATAATTATTTGGGTCCTCTTTTTTTCCCTTCTTAAAGATGGGGACAACATTTGCTCTCTTCCAGTCTGCTGGAACTTCTCCTGTCCTCCAAGATTTCTCAAAGATTATAGCAAGCGGTTCCGAAATGATCTCTGCCAGCTCTTTTAATATCCTAGGATGCAATTCATCTGGCCCTGGAGACTTGAATTCATCCAGTGTGGCCAGGTATTCCTGTACCACCCCTCTACCTATTACGTGCCTCATTCCCCCTGCTTCCTCACCTGCTCCCCAACCGCCAGGTTGAGTGCTTGTATCCTTCTGGGAAAAAACTGAGACAAAGAAGGTGTTAAGTAGTTCTGCCTTTTCCCTTCCCCCTGTGAGTAATTCTCCATCTTCTCTGCGCAGCGACTCTATCCTTCTTTTTCCTTTTGCTGCGGATGTATTTAAAAAAGCCCTTTTTATTGTTTTTAATGTCTCTGGCCAGCCTAAGTTCATTCTGTGCTTTAGCCTTTCACTATCAAACTGTTTATCTCATCAATAGTATTTATCCTCAAACTGCTTTTTGGTGTCTTTCCCTCTGTAGCCCTATTGTTAGATTGTAAGTTCTAACAACTCTAGCTAGCATAGCCAGTGGAAGAGAATGTTGGGAGTTGCAGTCAAACAATATCTGGTTGGCCATTTGATTTTCACCCCTGTGCTGGACCAGTAAAGAACAAACCTGTTCGAGAGACAGCCCTTCAGGGATCTGAAGGTGACTGCCTTGGCTGGCCTTACCATTCTGCAGAATGAGAGCATTGCCTTAAGCAGCAGAGGCATGGTGTCATGAAAGGGCAGAAAAATGGTTAATTAGTTGGTCTGTTATTATTGTATTTTTATTGACAGGCTTGTATAATTTCTGCAGATAACCTGGCCCTAACCTGGCCCAGATTAGGTAAAGTGTGTACTTTGATTGGATGTGGTGGGGAGAAAAATTTGCTGCTGTGCCTCAGACAGTAAAATATCTTGGGTTGACCCTAATGGCTTCCCTATCACATCTGAATTGCCCTTTCTTCAGGTTCAGTGTATTTACTATACACCCTCATGTATGAGTCTAGAAATTTTAGTCAAAAAATTAACACAAAAACCCTGGGTCAATTTATCCAGGGGTCAATGTGATTATAATAGCACCCTTATCAAAAAAGGAAACATCTCCTTCTGTGACTAGAGTGCTGAAAGGTGAGAACCTAAAAGAAACACTGACACCCTCTACTCTCTCCACTGCAGTGACACTTCCGGCCTTTTCGAATGCTTGAGCAGGAAAATGGCAGCAGCAGTGGCAGCTCTTTGGTACTTCTCTCAAACAAGTACTGAAAGAATAGAAGGGGCTGGTGCTTTTCTTAGGTTCTCTCAGGACAGACTAATATCTTACATTTTGCTACGCTACATACGGAACGAGATGGTTCATTTCTTGATAACAGTTAATACTGTACCCTAACTTCTATTTTTTAAAAATGAACCATCCCCTTATGTGAGTACAGTACTGAAAAACATTTTTGAATTTCTGGGCAGGAAAATATTGGCAGTAGAGGGCAGGGTGCCTGTCCCCCTGAGATGGCACTCGCCTTTTCCCCTCTCAATGGAATGGCCCTCCACTTATCCATGGGTCATATCAAAATCCATAATTTTCACCTTAAAACCTGCCTTTGAGTTATACATGAGCTCAACTAATACACAAGTATATATGGTAAATGCTTAAATTCTGGGTTTCTCAAAAACAAGTCATGCCAAACTAATCTTATCTCTTTTTATGATAGGGTTACAAGCTTGATAGATGAAGGGAATGCTGTAGATGTAGCATATCTTGATTCCAGTAAGGCCTTTGACAAAGTTCCCCATGATATTCTTGCAAAGAAGCTAGTAAAATGTGGGTTAGACAGGGCTACTATCAGGTGGATTTGCAATTGATTGACTAACCGAAACCAAAGGGTGTTCACCTATGACTGCGTTTTACTCTGGAGAGAAGTGACTAGTGGGGTGCCATAGGGTTCTGTCTTGGGCCCACTGCTATTCAACATCTTTATCAGTGACTTGGATGAAGGAAGAGAGGGCATGCTGATCGAATTTGCAGATGATACCAAACTGAGAGGGGCTACTAATATGCCAGAGGACAGGATCAACATTCAAATTGACCTTAAGAGATTGGAGAGCTGGGCCAAGGCTAACATGAATTTCAATGGAGAGAAATGTAGGGTCCTATGCCTAAGCAGAAAAAATGAAATGCAGAAACATAGGATGGGAGATACCTGTCTGGACAACAGTATATGTGAATGGGATCTAGGAGTCTTAGTAGACCACAAGCTGAACATGAGTCAGCAGTGTGATGCAACAGTCAAGAAAGCCAATGCAATTCTTTGTTGCATCAATAGGAGTATGGTGTCTAGGTTAAGGAAAGTAATGGTATCACTCTATTCTGCTTTGGTTAAACCTCATCTGGAATACTGTGTCCAGTTCTGGGCACCTCATTTCGAGAAGGATATTGACAAGCTGGAATGCGTCCAGAGGAGGGCAACCAAAATGGTGGAAGGTCTGGAAGCCATGCTCTATGAGGATAGACTTAGAGAGCTAGGTATGTTTAGTCTGCAGAAGAGAAGGTTAAGAGGGGACATGACAGCCACGTTTATATATTTGAAAGGATGTCATATCAAAGAGGGAAGGGGCTTGTTTTCTGCTGCTCCAGAGACTAGGACAAGGAGCAATGGATTCAAACTACAGGAAAAAAAGATTCCACTTGAGCCTCAGAAAGAGCTTGCTGATGGTCAGAGTTGTCCAGGAGTGGAATAGGCTGCCTTGGAGTGTGGTGGAGTCTCCTTCTTTGGAGGTTTTCAAGCAAAGGCTGGATGGTCATCTGTTGGGAGTGCTTTGATGTGAATTCCTGCATGGCAGAGGATAGGATTGGATGGCCCCTGTGGTCTCTTCCAACTCTGCTATTCTATTATTGTATGATTCTTCATCATAAGAATTTACTCTCCAAGCTGTCTCTTACTGTTTTGTTGCACCATATCTGGCAGCTCTAATTACAATTAGTAAGACAGAAGTAACTGTGTGGACCTAGAGTAGGACCAAACAACCCAAATGTCACAAAAATGCATTATCTTGACGATTCCTCAGGATGCTTCATTAAGCTAGATGGTACAAAAAACAAAATCTAGCCTGATGAAGAGTTCTGGAACATTTGAAAACTTACAACATTTTGTGAGTGTTTCTAATCTTTTCCCTAATGAAGATGTTATCCAACTCTGATTTCTAGTTACATTGTCTCCGAGGGAGATTTTTCCACATAAGCACATACTTTGTAGTATCACTATGCTATGCAAATATCCTGTCTGTCTTTTAAAAGAAAGGTTAATAACATCCACAACCACCCTGCTCAAGCGCCTTAAATCCGTTCATTCCATTTGACCTGCAAGAACACACATCTGCTGAATGTTAGCCTTCCCCTGTCTTTTGACAGTGGCACACACATTCGAAATCCTCATCATTTTGATTAAAGCCTTGGTTTTGTTAGAATGTCATGTACAGTATATCAAAGGAGATCAGTAACCAGTCAGAAAGTCAGATGACAAAGAAAGGAATCAGAACATGCAGAGCTGAGCAGAGTTCCACAAAGAGGCAAGCCTAATGTAATGAGATATAATTTGGAAATATATCTCTGACTCAAATGCAGTGGTTGAACCATCCAAATGACATCTTTAAGGTCAGAATCAGTTCCTGCCTGGTGAACCAATTACAGATCACAAGAGGGTAGTTCATCTTAGGGCAGTGTCCTAATCAAACTACAAATTGGTGATCATAGATAATCAACCAATATAGCTTTTCAGGCTGAATGTTTTGGTTAAGTCACAAGCTTATCTCAAAACATTTGTCAATAATTTCCCTGTGATGCACTGAGATTTCTCCAGCTACTCTCTAATGAGTATCAATCAGGAAATGGTGTTTTTATTTCCTTTAATCAATGTATAAAATGAAGAGCGCTGTTTCCCAATTTGTGCAACTATCCAGAATAACAATTTTCTCCTTATTTTGTAAAAGATACCCAGTTGCAAGTTGTCTTAATGCTGAAAGATGCAATAACTAAATTCTGCCCCTTAGTTAGTTTGTCAGTTAGTTTCATTTTTTTTTAATCCTGCTCTTTATAATGAGATTCCAATGTGGCATACAGATCAAACCATGAACAAATGAAAACAATTCCAATTTAAAACAACAACATAGCTAAAATGGGATAAAAATATATTAAATAAGTATGGCATTCATTTGTTGTATTTGCTTAGCAAGAATCATCCCCTTGGTATCTGAAGGAAGGAAGGAAGGAAGGAAGGAAGGAAGGAAGGAAGGAAGGAAGGAAGGAAGGAAGGAAACAAAACCAGGTGAAATTTGAGAGAAATTATTAGCCTAAAAGGTGGTGGATATTGGGACCACTCACAATGCTATTAGAATTTAGGGAAATTATAGCTCAAAGAAGGCCTGTGAAATAGCACAATTTTTTTACCTATGTATACCAGTACTAACTGTAGAGAGGCTCCAGTTAAAGATAAGCAAATTATTTTATTTGGAATCACCAAACACACAGGAAGTTACACACTCTAAGAATGATACAAGGCTGTTGAAAAGTAAGGTGTGAAAGGTTGGATACAGAAAGAAATTGGGGGAAGAGGGTGATAGTTCTTAATCCTGGAGAAGAAGGATGAAGCAGAGAGGATCAGATAGCATCTGAAGGTAGCATGGGTGAACAGCAATCTGGGTACCACATATTATGTCTGAAATTCTACCAGCTGCCAGGGCCAACATTAGGGTTTGTATACCCTTTTTCCTACTCTGAAGGGGTGTTCTGTCAAAGCCTTAAAACTTTCTCACTGGACTGAAAAAGGGTTCTGAGAAGGTGATTGCTTTGACACCAGAGTGACAAAATTTATGGGAATTGTGATAACCTCTTGAAGTCTGGACCAGTAGGAGGTATAAGAAATGTCTCCGTAGGATGAGATCAAAAGGGTAGGTTTCTGATTGTCTTATCTGGGCCAATTGGAAATGCAAAGAGCTGGAATCAATGAAGAGATTAGCCTGAACCTCTTTTATGCCAGGGTTTTCTGCCTAATCCCTGTTGAACCTATGGCCTGACCAGGTGTCAGGTCAGCCTGACCTAGCAACATGCTCTTCGGGTCAGCATGCCTTCAACTCATGTATTTCCAGCCATACAAAAATGCACATCCTGCAGGATAGAGATGTAGGGGAGGGTAACAAAATCTCTTTTTAATGGACATGCGGTTGTCTTGACTCTGGAGATAAACAAGTTCTATCAAAGTGTTGATCCAGCAGCAAAAACAAAAGGAGATTTTTAGAAAGAGAAGGGAAGAAAAGGAAACAAAGAGAAAGAAAAAAGACAACAGAAGACAGCAGAATATAGTAGTCTGTTGCTGTTTACACTTCTCCGTATAACAACTTAACTGTATAAATCAGTAGTTCTCAAACTGTGAAGATGTGAAAAAGAATGACAAGCTTTTCTCTCTCTTTCCACCTGCGTGTGTGTGTGTGTGTGTGTGTGTGCACGCGCACGTGCACATCTACACCATTGGGAACTGACTGGTCTCTGCAAAAGAGTAACGCAAAATGTCTTCTCCCATTATACCTTCCTCCAACTCAGACATAGCAAAAATTGGCTTCCCTTTCTTACTGCTTTTCCCACTTGGCTTCTGCAAACATTCCATCATTAGCGCAGCAGGTGCATGGCCCTTAGGAACCATGAGGCAGTGGGGAGAAGTGAAGTGAAGAGAGAAGGCAGAGAGCGTGACAGCTCAGCATTAAGATGGAGGGCACATGTGGCCCAAGGGCCCTGTGTGTGAGAGAGGGATAGGATAAGACAAGAGGGGCACCATGTTGAAGGGGGACAACATCCACACGGAGTTCTAATGGGGGTTACAGGGGTAAAAGTCTGAGAACCACTGGCAGAGCCTTTGTGCATTGTTATTAAAATGTTAAAATACCTTTTTGTAAAACAGTTTAAAAGGCTACAACATTTAGACACCATGTAAACTTTAAAGGCTTTAATAAAAAGCCCTGCCTTGGCTTGGCACTGAGGAGAAACCAATGTTGGTACCAATCAGGCTTCAAAGGGAAGGACATTCCACAACTGGGCTGCAACAACTTAGTAGGTCCTCTCCCACCTCCCCCACATTGGCACAGAGAGAGAATGAGAGAGAGAGAGTCAGACAGATAGATAGATATGGAGAGGGAGGGATGCTCCCTCAAGTCTCAAGGTCCCTGGCCATCTAGGGCTTTAACTATCATCGACAGCACCTTGAGTTCAGAATGGAAGCAAATTGGCAACAAGTACAACTCCTTTAAGATCAATCTGTTGTTTACATAGTACACCAGTCAACAGTCTTGCTGCTGTATTTTGTACTAGCTGTAGCTTCTGAATAATCTTCAAGAGCAGCCCTATGCAGAGTGCATTACAGTAGTCTAATTGGGAAGTGACCAGTCTATGGAATATTGTATCTAAGTTATCCTCCTCCTCCAGGAAATGCACCAAGCATTCTGAGCCATTGAGTCCATTTGGGCCTCCAGTGATTCCAGAATTATACACTCATTCCTGCAGAGGGAATTCAACCCATACAGAGCAGGTAGCTTATCCAATTTCTGGAACTGAGAATCACAGGCTTTCCATCTTGTTAGAATCCAGCTTCAGTTTATTATCCCTCATCCAGCCCATTACAGCACTTGAGGGACTAGTCTAGCACCTACACAACTACAGCCAGTTCCAATGACAAGGAGAAGCAGAGCTGAATGTCATCAGCATTTTGATGGCATCCAACCCCAAAACTTTCCCAGCAGGTTCATATAGATATTGAGCACTATGGGACACAAGATGCAATCCTGTAACACCCTATAGCTTTATGACCATTGAGCTGAAGAAGAATTCTCCAATAGTACTCCCTGGAACCAGCCCCATAGATAGAAACAGAATCACTATATAACACAATGCCTCCATCTGATTGAGTCAGTCCAGTCAGATACCATGACCAATCGTATTAGCAGATCCATTAAGAGATCCAGGAAGATAACAGGGTAGCACCCTCTCTGTCTTTCATCTGGAATAGGTTGTCAACCAGAACAACTAAGGCTGTTCTAGTCCTATACTCTAATTGGGCTTAATTTACTTTGAAGTTCATTATTTAAAATGGGTCCAGGTAATCTCGTTCCTTTAAGAACATCGAAAGTTGCCCAGCCACCAATACCTTATATCTGGTTTTCTTTCTGTCATTACATTTTAGACTGTGTTTCTAATTGAGAAATACTGTAGAGGGACCAGCCATATTTATCCCCACACAAAATGTCACAAAAAGAAAAACAAATATTTTAAAAGAGATCTCTCTAGCCCTGCTGACACTAACTAGAGTTGGCAGGCTTCTAATTGGTCCTGTGCCACTAACAGCAAGTCAGCCTCCAGGTATTAGCAGGTAATAATGCTTAGATACAAGTGCTTGAAAGCTTCACTGAAGAACACAGGAAAGGGGCTCTGGGTCACAATGGATAAAAATCACTAACATGGAAGGAAATGGGGTGGCAAGTCAGATCTGAACTATGATATTGAAGAAAGGTGGCTTTTTTTAAAATCATTCACAAATAAAACAGTAAATGGTTATTATTTCTCTTGACATATTCTTGATACTTCCAATCTGATCTGGATTTCATTTTCAATATCTCTTATCCTAGCTTTATCATTGTACTGCATTTTACAGCTATTTTACATGTTAGAACTTGCATTACATTCTCTATATTCCAGCTTCATGATAACAACCGCAATCATCTCAATCTTTTAAACACATAGTACCATGAATTACAGACTTCTATCAAACATCACCCAGCAACTACCCTCAATTTGCCATTCTTTCTGAACTTTGTCGTCTGATTTCCCTTTTAATCTTTGAGAGACCATGTCAGCATTTTTATTTTCAATGTAAGTTCCCCACCATTGCTCCATTGTAGGTATTTGCTGTGATTTCCATACCTTTGCATATTCAATACGTGCTGTTGTAATCATATATAATAGTATTCTCCAATATTTCTTAATATTAGTACCATCTACTATATCTGTCATATTCAACAAATACATTTCAGGCATCATAGCAAACTGTAGCTTCAATATTTCACAAATTTTGTTATGTATTCCAAACCAATATTTCTTGACCTTTGAACATGTCCACCACATATGGTACATAATGCCCACCTCTTTCTGACATTTCCAACAAAGTCCAGTACCTGTATTATAAATCTTTTTTAGTTTATCTGGAGTTAGATACCATCTGTATAACACCTTGTAATAGTTCTCTTTCAAATTCTGGGCACCGTGAATTTATTTGTCTTTTCCCAACTCTTTTCCCAGAAATCTAATTGAATTGTATGTCCAATATTCTGTGCCCATATAATCATAGCCTCTTTAACTGTTTCTTCATACGTCTCCTGCTGCAAAAGTTCTTGACTAATATGAGCTAATAAATGAGGAGGATTTTCAAACAGCCATTTAATCACTCTGGTTTTTTCCTTTTTTTCTATACTGTATGTCTTTAAATCCATCTGAAACCTTTCAGTTAATTGCCTGTAAGGAAACCAATTTAAAACTATGCCTTCTTGCTCTAATTTTCCTCTTGTTTTAAGCTGAAGATTATTTGAAGCTGACTTCTCAATTATGTCGTCATATCGAAGCCATTTCTCAGATTCATTCCATCTACCAAAGAAAGCCTCTTGAGGGGAGACCCAGGTGGGGAGCTGCCTAATGTTTCTAGACTTATATTCATCCCAAATTTTCAGTAACGATTTCCTGATATAATGATTTGTGAAATCTTTATCTATTTTTGCTCTATCGTAAAACATATAGGCATGCCAACCCATCCTTAGATCTGCACCCTCAAGTGCCAGCATTCTCATATTTTTTAAATCCATCCAATCTTTTATCCATGTAAAAGCCGCTGACTTGTAATATATCTGAAAGTCAGGTAGTCCCAAACCTCCTCGAATTTTCTGATCCGTCATAATGTTCCATTTAATCCTAGGCTTTTTCCCTTGCCACATAAATCTGGTTAATTCTGTCTTCCATTGTAAGAAAGGTGTCATGTTCATTATTACAGGAAGGTTTTGAAACAGAAAGTTCATTTTTGGTAAAACATTCATTTTTATTGCCGCAATCCTCCCCATCGTTGACAGACACATTGAAATCCAGCTTTCCAAGTCTTTTGTTATTTCTTTCCACTTTTTCTCATAGTTATTATGGCATAATTCATTATTTCTTTTAGCTATCCAGATACCAAGATATTTTACCTTTAGGCCTGTTAAATCCTGTTTTTTGTATTATTTCCGTCTCTTCTCTCTGAGTCATATTTTTTGTTAAAAAGGTTGTTTTTTCCTTGTTCACTCTAAGTCCCGACTACTCTCCATATTCTAGAATTGTTTTAAATAATTTTTCCAATGCTTCTTTGTGGATCATCCAGAAAAACAACTAAATCATCAGCAAAGGCCTTTAATTTGTGTTGGTATTTCTTGACTTGAACACCTTTAATCTCTTTGTCATCTCTTATAGCATTATTTAGTATTTCCAGTGCCATAATAAACAGCAGGGGGGACAATGGACAGTCTTGTCTAGTCCCTCTCTTCAATTCTATCAAATTTATTCTTTCTCCATTTACTACCAGTCTAGCTTGCTGTTGTTTATAAATTGCTTCAATCCATGAGACAAATTTCTCTCCAGCCAACATCTGTTTACAAGCCGTTAACATAAATGGCCAACGAATCATATCAAATGTCTTCTCTGCGTCCAGAAATATCATAGCCATTTTCCTTTCATTGTGCTTTTCATAGTGCTCAATTATATTTAAAACCGTTCTGATATTATTTCTCTGCGATCTTCTTGGTAGAAAACCATTCTGATCTTCATTAACAACATCAGACAGCACTTTTTTTAGTCTGACAGCAAGGATTGAAGCAAATATCTTGTAATCAACATTCAAAAGTGATATTGGCCTGTAATTTTTTACATCTGTCGGTCTCCGCCTTCTTTTGGAATCAATACTACATTAGCTTCTTTCCAAGTGTCTGGTATCCCTTCTTTTCATTTATTGTATTTTGTAGAGGTATTGAGATCTCATGTTCCAAAGTCTTGTAATATCTAGCAGTAAATCCATCAGGTCCTGGAACTTTATCATTCTTCAGATCTCTAATAGCTTCAACCACTTCCATCATTGAAATAGATCTGTTCAATATCGACCTTTGCTCATCAGTAAATCGCATTTTGTTCATTTTCTCTAAATATTCTTCAATTCTTTGTTGATTTATTGACTTTGGAGTCTTACCCATTAGCATCAAGTAGTATTTATAAAAAGCTTGTTTTATGTCCTCTTGCTTTGTAATCTTTTCTTTTCCTATTATAATCTCCAGAATGATATTTCTAGCCTTCCTTTTACGCAATAAAGAGGCCAGAAACTTTGAAGGTTTGTTTGCTTGTTCAAAAAAGTTATATTTTGCTCTTCGTATCTGTTGCTCTATTTCATCTGCATTTAATTGACTTAGTTCAGCTTGATGCAACTTCATCTGTAATCTAATCCGTTGATCAGCTAGGTTTTGCCTCATATGTTTCTCAGTCTCTTTCATTTTTTCCAAAATTAAGTTCTCCGTTTCTCTCTTTTCTTTTCTAATCTCCGCGGACCATCTGATAAAATTTCCTCACATAACAGCTTTGCTTGCATCCAAGATGGTTTTCACTGACAGCTCAGATGTCATATTTTCACTGAAATAGTTTATTATCTCTCTTTTAGCTTTCTCTATGTACTTCTCCTTATTCCAGATCTCATCATTCATTCTCCATGTTCTTTCTATATCCTTCAACTTCATCTTAATTTGTATCGGATTATGATCTGAGCACATATTCGGAAGAATGTCCATTTCTACGATCTTCATCAGTAATTGTTTAGGTACCAGCATCATATCAATCCTTGACATAGATTTGTGACAGTCAGAATAAAATGTGTACCCATCCAATTGCCCATTTTTATATCTCCAAATGTCATATAAATTGAGATTGTCCATCAAATTGAAAAAACTCTTTGGAAGTTTACCATTATTTCGGGGGCTCATTTTCTGCACTGACCTATCTATTTGTGGATTAATGACTCCATTAAAATCCCTCAAAAGAATGATATTCACATTTCCCATTTCATTTAGATATCTCAATAACTGGTCCTGAATTTTGGGGAAAAATTCCCCTTTGGCCCCATTGGGTGCATATATTCCAACTATCAGAAGTTTGTCCTGTTTAAAAGTAACTTCGACTCCTATGTATCGTCTGTTATTATCTTGGAAAATCTTTTGCGCCACAAATTTTGAATTCACATATATTAAAACTCCTTTTTTCTTTTTGTCAATCACGGTTGCAAAACAGCTTCCCAATTTCAGATTTCTTACATATTTCAAATCTTGGGTTTTAATTCTAACTTCTTGCTGACATATTATATCCAAATTCTGTTTCTCTAACTGGTGAAAAATTTGCCTTCTTTTATATTCGGAGTTAAATCCCTTAATATTCCATGAATATATCTTCAAATCCATTTTTTTTGTCTATATTACTATTTTTATCTCTCAAAAGTCAGCTTAATCCTTCTGTTCAACTCCATCTAATCTGCCTTCTTCTTGTTCCACAATTTGTGCTGTAGCTCCAGCCTCTTCAAATGGTATCTGTTCATCTCCAAGATCACCGTCCCCTTCCTGAAGTTGCAATCTTTCCTCTTCCAAAGCTTGCTGCTCCTGTTCCTGTTTTTCCCCATTCTCAGGAATGTTTTTTTGGCAATCTTTCTTCAGTCTTTCCATCATCTCTTTTGCTTTATGTACTGTGTTAATCCGATATCTCCACTGTTTATATGTACTGATAGAAGCTGAACAACGACTAGTCCCACCACCTTCCAACCCCACCCTTTTAGGATCTACCAAAGAAAGGAAACTGTCAGGATGCATGGCTCCTGTCATAATATATATGCTGGATATGTATTACAATATGCAGGATAGTTAGTACAGGGAAAGGTTAGACTTTAGTTAGAGCACTACAAGTATCAAAGGCCATTTGTTGATTGCAACACTATATCTGTTTGAAGCTTGTGTGTATATTCAAAAATTTCAAATGGCTTTATTGCTTCATGTTACTGTGTGTCCAGAAGAGGGGGCAAAGATCAGAGATGAGGGAAACAAAAGCACCAGAAGATGTGATGAGAATGGGAAGTGCTCAGAGATAAGTGACAGAAAACATGTTCTTGCTTCCAGAATGAAAGAAAGGTATACAACTGAGAATCTGGGAATTGTCTAACATTGTGGGGTGATGCTTAATTTATGATCTTTCCAATTACAGCTTTATGCGCCTAAATTTATATGAGGTATAAAACCTATGAAAGCCATGTATGCTTCACTCTCAGCAACTTTGACAAAAGTGTGCTGTATTGCTTGCTTGTCACAAATAAACACTGCTGTCTACTTCAGAGTGGAGTTTGTGCATTGTGAGTTATCCAGGGTATGACAGAAACAAGTTTAATCTTTCTAAAAATATGTAAAATAGTTTTATTTACAAAAGATTGTCCATAATCAAATATATGGTCTAATGGAGTAGAAAGCAGGAAGTGAGGGGCAGAGCTGGAGGTTAAAGGGGATACAGGAATACAGTAGATGTGGACAAGCAAACAGCAAACATGCAAAGTAGCAATCAGTATAGTCATGCAAGAGATGCTAACTCTAATGCTTTTGGAGCACAGACAGACCACACAAACTGTTCTCTGATTCTGCAGAATAAACCTGTATTTTATGCCAGTTTCTGCTTAAGTGTAGGACTTTACATTTCTCTCTGTTGAAATTCATTTTGTTAGCTTTGGCCCAGTTCTCCAATCTGTCAAGGTCATTTTGAACTTTGATCCTGTCCTTTGGGGTATTAGCAACCCCTCCCAATTTGGTGTCATCTGCAAATTTGATCAGCATGTCCTCCACTCCTTCATCCAAGTCATTGATGAAGATGTTAAATAGCACTGGGCTCAGGACAGAAGCCTGTGGCACCCCATTAGTCACTTCTCTCTAGGAAGCAACCATTTTTACTGATTATGGCATTGCTTTCTAAGTAATTACAAACTGATTGTTTAATGATCTGCTCTAGGATCTTTCCTGGTATTGATGTTAGGTTGACTGGGCGATAATTATTTGGGTCCTCTTTCTTTCTCTTTTTGAAGATGGGGACAACATTTGCCTTCCTTTAGGCTGCTGGAACTTCTCCTATTCTCAAGAGTTCTCAAAGATTATTGCGAGTGGTTCTGAAATGACTTCTGCCAGTTCTTTTGATATTTTTGGATGTAATTCATCTGGCCCTGGAGACTTGAATTCATCTAGTGTAGCCAGGTATTCCTGTACTACTTTTCTACCTATTCTGTGCTGCATTTCCCCCACTTCCTCACCCATTCCCCACCCCCAGGTTGAGTACTACTATCTTTTTGGGAGAAAACTGAGGCAAAGGAGATGTTGAGTAATTCTGCCTTTTCTCTTCCTCTCATTAGTACTTGGACATCTTCTCCATGTAGTGACCTTATCATTTCCCTTTTTTACTTTTTGCTGTGGACATATCTAAAAAAGCCCTTTTTATTGTTTTTAATCCCTCTGGCAAGCCTGACCTTTCTGACCTTCTCCCTACATACCCTGGCTATTTGTTTGAATTCCATTTTGGTGATTTTGCCATTCTTCCATTTCTTGTACATGTTTCTTTTAACACTTAGCTCAACTGAGAGTTCTTTAGTCAACCATTCTGGTTCCTTAAGATACCTGCCATTTTTCCTCCTTATTGGCACAGTTTTAAATTGGGCCTTCAGTATCTCACATTTAAGAAAATCTCATTCATCATGAACTCCCTTCTTTTTCAATATTCGTGGCCATGGAATTTCATCCAGTGATTCCCTAAGTTTACAGAAATCAGCTTTTTTAAAGTCTAGAATGTGTGTCTGGGTACACTTGTCCTTCTCTTCCCACTGAATGACAAATTCCAGTAGAGCATGGTCACTCCCCCCACCAAAGGATCCCACCACTTCCACTCCATTAACAAGGTTATCCCTACTGATGAGGATCAGATCTAAAATTGTTGATCTCCTCATTGCCTCTTCCACCTTCTGGACCGTGAAATTGTCTGCAAGGCAAGTGAGGAACTTGTTGGACCTTGTGTTTTTGGCAGAGCTTGACTGCCAGTATACATCAGGATAGTTGTAATCTCTCATTACTACTGCCTCTCTCCTTTTTGAATGTGTGGTCATCTGTTCTAGGAAGGCATAACCCAAATCCTCAGTCTGGCTTGGAGGCCTGTAGTAGAGCCCCACAATAACATCCCTATTGTTTCTCACTCCCTTAATTCTTGCCCAGACACTCTCGGCCTGGCTACCTGGATTTAAGTCATGAATCTCTTCACAGGTGAAAACATTCTTGACATATAAAGCTACTTTTCTCCTTTCTTGTTAGGTCTAATTCTGTGAAATAGATTATACTCCCCTATTCCTACATTCCAATCATAAGACTCATCCCACCAGGTTTCAGTGATGCCTATTAAATCATATTTATTTTGTTGTATTAAGATGTTTCTTGTTGCCTCATTGCTAGATAAACAACACCTGCTAAAATTCCCTCTTCCATAAAGCAGTTGAAGGCACAGGAGCCTTCTCCAATTTTCAGTGTGGCAACCTTAAGCCTCTGGTATCTCCAGAGAAGGCTCGGGAAGATCCCCACTTAAAAAACAACAACAACTACACTCTAAAGAAAGAGTGAGCATCTGCTGAGAATTAAGGTGTCACGCTGGTCCACATTTAAGAATTGTCGTTGTTGTTATGTACCTTGTAGTCCTATCTGATTTATGGTGACACTAAGGCAAACCTATCACAAGGTTTTCTTGGCAAGATTTGTTCAGAGGGGTTTTTCCTTTGCCTTCTCTTGAGGCTGAGAGAGTGTGACTTGCCCAAGGTCACCCTTTGGTTTCCATGGCTAAGC
The DNA here is from genome assembly GCA_948472985.1 of Iguana delicatissima. Taxonomy (NCBI): domain Eukaryota; kingdom Metazoa; phylum Chordata; class Lepidosauria; order Squamata; family Iguanidae; genus Iguana; species Iguana delicatissima. The sequence goes on from CAOKZL010001298.1 coordinate 327,437, forward strand.
AGGGCTTTGAACGCTGGTCTGCAGAGTCATAGGCCATTTCCACACGGGGTTTTTTAAATGGGGCACAGCATCCTCCAGGGAGGATGTCTGCACCTGGGAGTGGACTGGGTCGGACCTACTTAATGTAGATCCACATCTCAGCCCGCTCCGGAGCGACCCCAAGTGGTCGTCCAGTGTGCTTTTGAAAGACCGCTAAAAACAAGTCTTTCAAAAGCATGGAGCGCGCCAGTGCGAGCCTGCTCCCTTGTGCAGATGTGCAGGCTCGCCCCAATGCAAGCCTGTGATCTGCCGGGGGCAGGCTTTAGGCTGGCGAGCTTCAGCGGTTGGTGGGACGCTGGAGCAGCGCGTATCGACGAGCGCGCACTGTTCCGGAGCAGCGTGGACCGGACCGGGGAGTCAAGAAGTCCGGCAAGTAGTGTCATGGTGCGATTCCCTCCCCCCATGTGGAAATGGCCATAAGTTAATACTCAAACCACTACAACATGTTGGCTTACACTATCTTACTGGTTATCAATTGAGGGCCGCATCCTCTGAATTTTCTAAATGTTTTGTTTCCCAAAGCCCTTTAGTTGGCACAGGGGGAAATTTCTGATGTTCTTGGTGTTCCCTGGGCCATTTGAGGCTCAGAAGAGGCCTTTAAAAAAAAGATCTGTGTCACTTCCTGTTGAAAAAAGGCCTTCCCCTGGGACTAAAATGGTCACAGGAGCCAAAAACACAGCAAAAGGCTCCCTAACCCCTGGGGTCCATTTGGGGGCAAAACTACCTTCAATTTTCCACAGCCTTGGGGCCCTGATGAAAGTACCAGAAAGGAGGGTGGGGCCCTTGAGGTTATCTATCAACAGATAATACCTGGGCAGCAGATTTTTTAGGTATACAAAATATTAAACTACTATATAAAAATCAATGTTTGCCTGTGAGTTTGCCTGTGTGTCTGTTTGTCTGCGTCAGGCAGGTGAAGATCTCATATGATTGGCTTATGAGCCCAGAAGACCTCATATGATTGGCTGGCTGTGAAGATTCTATGGAATCCTGGGGTTGGCAGTTTAAGGAGGGGTCTTTAGAATTCTCAGCCGACAGCTCTTGGGCCTCAGGCCAGTTGCTATGGAGACGAGGCCTATAATCAATAAGGATGCCAGAAAACATTTGGGAGGCATACGTGAGAGAAATTAAGTGACATACACAACATAGTTACAAGGTCTTCTCAGTGCACACAGTAGATTATATGAGTTCCATATGTGAGAAATCTTAAAGTTGAAATTTGGAACAAAAAAAATGCTTCCAGAAAAACGTAAAGCCATTGCACAAATTCAACAGAAAGCAAAAAAAATCAAAAGCCAGTACATCAACATCACCAGACAACATGGATTGGATTGGGGACTATGGGGAAAAGTTACAGGTACTGGAATAGGCTGGTTACTATGGAGACAATGCCTGGCAGCAAAGAGGAGGGGAGTATATTCCTGCAGGAACCCAACCTCTGTATGTTAACAACTACAAATACAGATTGAATTGAGGAATATGAGGATAAGTTACAGGTACTGGAATAGGCTGGTTGCTATGGAGATGAGGCCTAGCAACAAGGAGGACAGAGTATTCACTCAGGAACCCAAACTGTGTATGTAAATAACTCTGAATATAGATTGCATTGGGAAATTTGAAGAAAAGGTACAGGTACCAGAAAAGACAGTTTTCCTCTTAAGAGGAAAATAAAATAAAATAAAAATAAAATTTACCCAGGCAACACCAGGCAAATATGCGAGGATATTTAATATAATTAATATAGTGTATGAATTCTATTTAAATTATATTAATCATGGATGTGTCTGCATCCCTACATGTAAAATAAAACAGGAAAATATGCAGACCTGTGTCCCCTTTTGCAACTAAATGTAAGTGGCGAGTGTGATGTCTGAGCACTACACTAGGACTCTGGAGACCAGGCTTCAAATCCCTGTTTTGGTCATGGAAACCCACTGGGTGTCATTAGGCACGTCACACTCTTTCAGCCTTATGGGAAGGCAAAGGCACCACCCTCTTCCCAAAAGTACTAGGTTTATTTCAAGGTCACCAGGTCATTTGTCAACTTATGGCAACCCCAAGGAATGTCAGGTCACTAACCTAAGCTCCCTGCCATGAAAATACTAACCTGTTGAACGGGTATTCTTTGCTAACTGCCACTTTGTATTTACTATGGAAAAAGGAGGTTATAGTAGGTCCTCTACATTTGCAAGGACACTTGAAAAAGTGAAAAATCACAAATATCCTCCCCACTCCTGCCCAAGTGAGTTAGTGAGGGAGTGCATGCCCATTCTTTCATTCCTCACCCCTCTTCCCTCCCACCTCTCTGTGATTTACCCTGGTGAGAAGTGGGAACACATGTCCCTGTGCTTTCTGTCTCTGCACCATTTAAAGGGATATCCTGTGGAGGATGGAGCAGGCCTCTTTTCTGCTGCTCCAGAGACTAGGACGTGGAGCAATGGTTTCAAATGTCAGGAAAAGAGATTCTCTCTAAACATTAGGAAGAACTTCCTGGCAGTAAGAGTAATTTGACAGTGGAATAAACTGCCCTGGAGTGTGGTGGAATCTCCTCCTCTGGAGGTTTTTAAACAGAGGTTGGATGGCATCTGTTGGGAATTTTTTAATTTAATTTAATTTCATTTCATTTTAGAGTCCAACCCCTGCCACCCTTGTGGTCTTTGACAGGCCTATGATTCTATGATTCTACCATTCCCTGCCTTCCCCCTGTCCTCTGCTCCAGTGGGGAGGGAAGGTACACCTCTGCACCCTTCCCTGTCTTACCCCTATCTTTAGAGAAGGCATGCACACATGTCTCAAGAACAATCAGATTTGCAAATGTCAGACTCGCAAATATGGAGGGCTGACTGTACTTTGTATCTAGGCTTAAATTCTGCTTCATAGTAATTCAAAGGCTGCTTGTCACTATGGTGTATTTCATGTGGGACTGGGAAAACTGAACATAAGGATGTCTTGAGAACAGAGCTGTTTGGAGATAACAGTAGAGAAGGAGGTCAAGGGAGTATAGGTTTGTGGTAAGTATAGGCCTGGGAAAGAAAATGGGGGATACACACATAAAAGGATTTATGGCTTTGACCAATAAATGCTTTGCGTACTTAAACACATACTGATAACCTATATAAGTTGTATGTTGTGTATAACCTCCAGTTTCAGCAGCTTTTGTGGAAGTGTGCAGTGGCATATCTAGGCTTAACACCACGTAGGGCAAGCGTGAAAGTTGCACCCCTAGGTGCTGCCGCCATCGCTGCCCCCGCAGTGGGCCAGGAAGGACCCCAGTGGGGGCGGGAGGTGGCAGGAGGTGGCAGCAGGCAAGAGAGCTGCTGCTGCTGCTGCCCCTGCCGCCCCCCCACTGGGCCAGGAAAGACCCCAGTGTGGCAGGGGTGTGGTGGTGGACGAGATTGCTGTTGCTGCAACCACTGCTGCCTCTGCACTGGGCCAAGAAGGACCCTGGGGGAGATGGGGGAACAGTGATGGGGTCATGAACTGAATTCACACACACAAATAGAACAGCGCTTAAACACTATTTATTAGGAGCATGATACTTCGTACAGGACTTCAGTGAGTGAACGGGAGGCAATTAGCAAGATTCAAAACATAAAATACAAAGAGTACATCTTCCTGCCTGCAAGAGACCTTGAAGTCTTGGTGCAGCCTGGCTAAGCTTATCAGTGCATTCCTAGCTTTTGTTTATCTAACGGTCTCTGGTTCTCATACCTTGTTACAAGGAAGCGGCTACTTAACTCCTACTACATATCCCATTACTAAAATATGGAGGGCTACCCAACATCCTGCCCGTTCTGGACAAAAAGGAAACAACAAGTGAAACAGGACTTAGGAAAATGAATCAGCATAGCAAACAATGAATAGGGAAAATGAGGAAAGTTGGGTAATTTGGAAGAGAAAGGGAAAAGTGGGGAGGCAATAACTGAAATGGACTTATGAAAAGCATTAGCTAAACAGGGAGCTGTGAAAATATCGAAGAAGGAACAGCGGCGCATGTAGTTGGGTCACTCTCCAAAGAAGAATTCGAAGGAGCTGGTTTCAGTAAGCTGGAATGAAAAACAGGGTGAACAAGTTTGTAAGTGTCAGGTAAAGAAAGTTCAAAAGTGACATCATTAATGGCCCGTTTGACTGAGAAAGGACCAAGGTATTTGGCGGAGAGTTTTTTGGAGGGGCCATCAGTGGCAATGTTCTTGGAGGACAGGTAGACGAGATCACCAGGCTTGTAAGTAGGATTGGGGCAGCGTTTTCTGTCTGCAAAGTGTTTGTGAGAATAGCAATAGCAATAGCTTTTATTTCTATACCGCCTATCAACTAAGTGTTATCTAAGTGGTTTACAATGTATTTTTAGCTAATTGCTCCCAACAAGCTGGGTACTCATTTTACTGACCTACGAAAGGATGGAAGGCTGAGTCAACCTTGGAGCCTGGCAAGATCGAACTCACAACCTTGTGGTTTGCAGTACTGGCATTTAACCACTGCGCCACCAGGGCTCCATTGTTTTGGAAGACTCAAGAGCAGAGTGCATAGAAGTCCAAGTAGATTATATTTTTTAATTCAAGAGGCAAGAGAGGGAGGTTGAGTTGTAGAGATGGCGTTGGGGAGTGCTGGAAATGGCTTAGGGTTGGTGCCGAAGACAACCTCAAATGGAGTTTTGCCAGTGGAGGAGTGCAGAGCTGAGTTGTAAGCAAATTCAGCAAAAGGCAGAAGGGAGGCCCAGTTGTTTTGGTTGGAATTGACGAAGCAGCATAGGTATTGTTCAAGGGTTTGTTTTGTGCGAAACGGTTTGTCCATCAGTTTGGGGATGATAGGAGCAGTGGAGTTTTAGAGAAATGCCAAGGGATTTAAGGGATTTAAGGAGTGAAGTCCAGAATTTGGAGGTGAATATGGGTTCTCTATCTGAGATGATAGTGGAAGGGAGTCCATGGAGTTTCCAAATGTAATTGATGAAAAGGTCGGCCAGTTTCTCAGTGGTGGGTACTTTTTTAAAGGGAAATGAAGTGAGATTGTTTAGAGCAGTGGTTCTCAACCTGTGGGTCCCCAGATGTTTTTGGGCTTCAGCTCCCAGAAGCCCTGAGCATTGACCATAGTGGCTGGGGCTTCTGGGAGCTGAAGTCCACAAACATCTGGGGACTCACATGTTGAGAACCACTGGTTTAGAGAAATGGTCAGTGACGACCCAAATGGTATGGAAACCGTGGGAATTGGGTAAATCAAAAATGAAGTCCCATAAAATAGTATCCCAAGGTGAGGAGGGATAAGGAAGTGGTTGGAGAAGTCCATGTGGTTTAGATATAGATGATTTGCAGGTGTTGCGAACAGGACAGTTTTTTATGTATTCTTGGACATGTTTGGTGATACCTGGCCAGTGGAAAAGTTTTCTGATTGAATGTAGAGTTTTAAGGAAACCAAGATGTCCAGCAGATTTGGAGTCATGATATCTTTTAAAATTTCAGGTGGACGTAGACCTTAGTTCTGATGAAAGCCAAGTCATTGAACCAGGCAACTGAGTCTTTGTGTGTTTGTAGTCAGGTGTCTGTTGGGTAGGCAGATTTTAGAGAGCGCTGGAAAGTAGAGTCAAGCAGCGTTGAAGCTGATGCATGGGCTCATTGTTGCACACGAGAAAAAAGAGTATTTTCTTTCGCAGGAGTAGAGAAGGAGGGTGGTTCGTGGCAAGGTAGTCTGGAGAGTGGATCTGCCAGAGTAGTTGTTTTTCCAGGTTTGAAAATAATTTTGAATCTAAAGCGTTGGAAAAATTCAGCCCAATGGGCTTGTTTAGGGGTCAGTTTCTTGGCGGTTTTTAGTGTTTCAAGATTATGATGGTCTGTTCATACTTGAAAAGGAATTTTAGTACCTTCAAGGAAGTGTCACCATGTGGAGAGTGCAAAATGGATGGCCATGGCTTCTTTTTCCCAGATGCAGGGCAGAGAATTTTTTGGAGATGAAGGCACATGGTTTGAGGTGGCCATCTGTGTCATGTTGTAGGAGAACCACTCCCTTGGTGAAGTCAGAGGTATCAGCTTGAATTATAAATTCCTTGTTAGTATCAGGGAATAAGGGTAGTGGTTTGGAGGTAAATTTTTTCTTGAGAGCATCAAAGGCTGTTTGGCATTTTTCAATCCAGAGGATGCAGTTCCATCTGTTAGTTTAGCCGCCGGGTGCTTTGTTTAACAGGTTGGTGAGAGGGAGTGCAATTGTGGCAAAGCCTTCTATGAAGTTACTGTAAAAATTTGCAAAACCAAGGAATTGTAGTTTCTTTCTAGTTCTGGAGGCGGGTCAGTGCAAGATTGTAGAGATTTTGGAGGAGTCCATATTTAGGGTATTATTGCAAACTGAATACCCTAAATAGTCAAAAATTTGAAGGTGGAACTCACATTTTGAAAGTTTAACAAGTTCATTGTCTATGAGTCTTTGTAATACAGTGCATACAAGTTTGGTGTGTTGTTCAAGGTCCTCTGAATAGATCAAAATGTCATCTAGGTAAACAACAACACTGTCATAGAGGGGGTCTTGTAACACAGAGTTGAGGAACATTTGAAATGCGGGACCAGCTTGTAATCCAAAAGGGAGAACAGTCCATTGGTAGTTACCCAAGGGGGGTTGAGAAGGTGGTCAACCATTCACTTTCAGGGTCCATGCGTATTCTGCGGAAAGCTTCTTTGAGGTCCAATTTGGTGAAATATTTGCCTTTGACCAATTGGTTTAGGGTATCCATAGTCAAAGGAATCAGGTACGCATTAGGCAATACTGCCTGATTAATTAAATTATAGTTCACAATGAGCCTCGGCTCTCCTCCATCTTTTTTCTTATGGAAAAATATGGGACTGGCGGTGGGAGCTGATGAGGGCTTAATGAATCCGCATTGCAGGTTTTTGTTCAGGAATCTTTTTAGAGCCTCTAGTTCTTGGTTGTTCATAGGGTATATTTTGGGTTTGTGAATTTTAGCTCCATCTATCAATCTCAGTTTGCAATCAAAGTCTCTGTGCGGGGGCAGTTTGTCTGCTTCATGGTCTTCAAAAGCTTTCTGCAGATCCCGGTACTCTAGTGGGATTTTTTGCAGTTCCTCAGGACTCAAATTAAGTGCCATGTCAGGAGATTTTATTTCGGGGACTAGATTGATATCATGGGTATGCTTGAGTAATCCTTGGGTCCAGTCAATTTGGGGATTGTGCTTTTTCAGCCAGTCGTACCCAAGAACTACTTGGAACCCGGTTTTGGTGGGCATAAGGAAATGTAATCGCCCCTGTAAGTTCTCCACTTGAATAGATATGGGTTTGGTCTAGGGATGGGATGAATCCAGAATTTTCCGAATCCGAATCCCTGGAAGGTTCTGGGAATCCACGAATCTCATGAATCTCGAATCTTTTGAATCTCTTTTTTTAAAAAGGGTTTTAAAAGCAAGGAAAAGAAGGACAATCTTGGGCAAGACACACTCTCTCAGCCTTAGCAAAAGCCTAGGTAAAGGCAAACCTCCCTCTGAAGAAATCTGGCCAGGATAATTGCCATAGTTTTGCCTCAGGTTCTCCCCAGATTGAAAATGACATGAAGGCCCTTTCTACACAGGCAGGAAAATGTGGATTAATCTCACATTTTCCTGCCTGTGTAAACAGGACCACATATTACAGTACAGAGATAATCCAAGTCAAAGCTAGCTTTTCTTTGCATAGCTCCTTCTGTCATCCAGGGGTTTGTAGTTTGATGATGCACCAGCACACTTTGGCAGAGAAGGCTATGACACCTTGTAAAACTAGAAACTCCAGAATTGTGTCTGAAAGAGCATTGCAAGGGAGTGATGCAAAGAAATGTTCAGCTGTCCTTGAAATCTCAAGAAGACTGTACCTTCCAGCCAAATCTCAAGTCCTGCAACAAGGAAGGCACTTACAACACACACACAAACAAACAAACAAACAGCCTCTAGTCCAATTTCAGTTCTGCACCCTGCAGTCTCAAGAGTCAAGTCTCAAGTCCTGCAACAAAGAAAGCACTTAAACACACACACACACACACACACACACACACACACACACGCCTCTAGCAAGGGACACTCAAGTCAAATCTCTAGGCCTGTCTCAACAATTCCCAATCCCTACCCTCCAGTCTCAAATCAAAAACTAATACAGATTAATGCATGCTCAATAAACGATTCCGGAGGCAACTACTGTTCACCTTGTTTGTTGTAGGCAACACACACTCCTCCTATAGAATCAGCTACAGTAGAATCCCAGTCTTTCCCAGCTCAAGTTTTTTGGCATTTATTGTTTACCACAGACATGCTGCTGCGACACAAGACCAAAAGTCTGTGTTTCTCCAGCTCTCCTTTGCAACCTTTCCAATGGCAATGCTGCTTACAAACTTGCAGCTAGACAGAGGAAAAAGAGGACAAGAGGTTGAGAAGCATAAAATGACTTTCTAAAAGGGAGCTTCAAAACGGGTTAACTGAAGTATTCATGTATTCAAGACACAGAAACTAAGAGAGGAAATGGCATCCTGACAATCTTAGTCCCAGAACTGACCAAAGAAAGCTGACAAAGGGCTGGCATGGCTTGCATAGAACCCCTGAAGCCCTTTTTGCAGTCTTTGGAATCCCCTGGGACATTCCCACAAGCTCCTAGACCCCCACACAAACTCAGTTTTGCTGCTCTGTCTCTCACCTCCCAAACACTATCACAAAATTACCTTGCAGAGGGAGGCAGCAGCAGAGAGAGGTAGCACTAGGGGCACAGGCAGCAGGAGGGAGAAATGGCAGGCTCCAGGGCATGCAAGGCTTTATCCCAGTCTGTCGGCCAATCACCCGTGCCCTCGTTGGATGGGGAAACATGTGAAGAGCAGGATCCCATCCTGGTCCTGAGTTTTCAAGCATCCTAGTCTTCCAGGTTTTCAGGCATTCTGGTCTCCCAGGTTTTCCGGCATCCCGGTTTCCCAGGTTTTCAGGAGTCCTGGTCTCCACCAAACTGTTTGGTGGATTCGAAAGATTCCGTTTGCCTATTTTGGCACAGGGATTCGGATTCCCAAATCTCGAATCCCAGTCAAACATTCGAGGATTCAAGGATTTGGTTGGCCCCTCCCTAATTTGGTCCTTTCCTGTACAGGGCCTCCTGCCATGGGTGAGCCGTCCATTTGAGATAAATTGACAGCCTTTTTTAGGGGTTCAAACTTTACTGCAAGTTCTTTGGCCACTGTGGGATTCAATAAACTAGTGGTGCAGCCTGAGTCAACTAAGGCCCTGTACATTTGTAATTTCCCATCTTTCCCTTGTAAAGTTACTGTAACATATACATGACGAGTTTTAGTTGTACTTGCATTCGCGGATTGGCCAGGATCCCACTCATCACTGTCCGAGTTGGAGGTGGTCAGCGGGCTGTCCTCGCCGTCGCATGCTCCAACAGAGGTTCCGCCGGTGGGACATTTGGTTGGTAGTTTCAGAATATCAGCTTTGCAGGATGCAGGCTGGGTGGTGGGGATGCCCGACTTTTCTTCAGTGGGTTTCTTAGGTCCCTGGCATTCACTGGTGATGTGGTCTTTTTTCCCACATTGGAAACAGGTACCTTCTTGGAGTCGTTTTTTCTTTTCTTCACTGCTTAGGAAAGTAGTTTTTCAGGGTGCCGGGGTTCAGCGACCGCTTTCTTGGGCTTGTCTCTGCCGGGCGAGTTGTACACTCTTCATGATGCTTTCTACTTCTCCAGCTAGTTTCATCCAGCCCAAGAGACTGGCAGGATCTCCTTGTGTCAGGCAGTGATCTAGTATGGTAGGGTTTAATCCATCTCGGAAAAATTGCTTGAGGATGTCATCTTTCCATTCCACTTTAGTGGTTAACTTTCCGAATTCATGGGCGTATTCCCCGACGGTCCCTTTTCCTTGGCGTAGTTTCCTCAGTTGGTATCTGGCTTGTTCTTGGAAGAAAGAATCTTCAAACCTTTCTCTGAGGTGATGCATGAACATCTGCAGATTGGCTGTCTCTTCAGCTCGTGAGTCAAACAGGCTAGCGACCCACTCCACTGCTTCTCCTTTGAGGTGCTGGCTCAAGTATTATCTGACTCGGGCGGTATCATCTGGAAAACTGTTCCCATAGTCGACCATGTTGAGGAAGTATGTTAGGATGGTGCCATCACCCATCGTAAGTGGTCTTCAATTTCCGAAACAGTCTAGGGCTCACTTGTAGGGCCGGTATCCCGGGAGGTGTGGGTGCTGCAGCTGCCAGAGCAGCTGCTGCCGCTGCTGGAATCTGGGGTGGCGCACGCCCAACCTGAGGCACCAGAAGTCTCCAGTGGTGTAGCTGAGCTCTCAGTTTAGAAATTTCCTCTCATTGTTTTTCCACTTCTTCTTCCCTCGCTAGAAGTTGTTCCATCAAGCTGGTCTTGACAATCAATGTGTCCCATCTTATAATTACTGAGAATCATTCATCTGAGTTAAAAGTTATAAAAATATAGTATAATATTTATTAAAACAACAACCAGAGTAAAGTACTGATTTTCATATGCATGTCCAAGCTCAAACAGATCTTCAGAATGCATTCTTATAACTTTACATCAGGATAAAGGCACAGTATCTCACATGCAATCCTCTGGCTATGTTTTTGCCAAAGACTCATTTGCCAAATCTATGACACACTCTCTGACCAGATTCAAAAGTGGGTTGATTTCTCTTCTGCCCCTCTCTCTAGGCTTTCTCTGAGAAAACACACTCTTCTCACTCAACCCCGTTGATTGACTGAGATCCTCTCTGGCTGAAGGACTGACTCTTAGCCCTTCCTTCTAGAAGTCTGACTCTAAACCAATTCAGAGTGGCTGCTATATATGCATTTTCCTCTCAGCTTCCAACCCCTCCTTCACATTAAAAGGCCTAGGTTTCTCCCTGGAGTGGCTATTCTGGTTGCCTGGCAACCTGTTGCTGGGCAGCTTCTCTGACACTCTTGATAGCCACTTCCCTACACTCAGTCACATGTGGGTTATCCAATACATGACAGGATTTCATATTGTTCTCTTAGGACCACTGTTGTTGTCGTTGTTGGCCCTCAAGTCATTTCCAACTTGTGGCAACCCTAAGATGAACTTATTACAGGATTTTCCAGGGCTGTGTGTGATGCACCTAAGGTCACCTAGTGGGCTTCCATGGCTGAGCAGAGAATCAAACCCTAATTTCTAGGGTTATTGTCCAGTGCTCAAACCACTACACCACACTGGCTCTTTCATAAGGCCTAAGCTGGCCTAAATAACCCAAAGGCACCAGATCACATCTGATCTTGGAAGCTAAGCAGGGTCAGCCTTGGTTAGTACTTGGATGGGAAACCACCAACAAATACCAGGTGCTGTACGCTATATTTCATGAGAAGGAACTGGCAAAACCACCTCTGAGCATTTCTTGCCTAAGAAAACTCTATGAAATTCATGGGGTTGCCATAAGATGATAGTTAACTTGAAGACATACACACATGCAGATCACAGAATCATAGAATCATAGAAATGTAGAGTTGGAAGAGACCACACAGGCCATCCAGCCCAACCCCCTGCTATGCAGGAACACCCTCAAAGCATTCCCGACAGATGGCCATCCAGCCTATGCTTAAAAACCTCCAAGGAAGGAGACTCCACTACACTCTGAGGCAGCAGATTCCACTGCCGGACAGCCCTGACTGTCAGGAAGTTCTTCCTGAGGTTCAGGTGGAATCTTCTTTCCTGCAGCTTGAATCCATTGCTCCTTGTCCTGGTCTCTGGAGAAGCAGAAAAACAAGCCCTCTCCTTCCTCTACATGGCATCCCTTCAAATATTTAAACATAGCTATCATGTCCCCTCTTAACCTTCTCTTCGGCAGACTAAACATACGCAGCTCTCTAAGTCTATCCTCATAGGGCATGGCTTCCAGGCCTCTCACCATTTTGGTCGCCCTTCTCTGGACTTGCTCCAGCTTGACCATGTCCTTCTTGAATTGGGGTGCCCAGAACTGGACACAGTATTCCAGATGAGGTCTAACCAAAGCAGAGTAGAGTGGTACCAGTACCTCCCTCGATCTAGACACCATACTCCTGTTGATGCAGCCGAGAATTGCATTGGCTTTCTTGGCTGCCGCATCACACTGCTGACTCATGTTCAGCTTGTGGTCTATGAAGACTCCTAGATCCCTTTCACATGTACTGCTATCCAGTCACTTGTCCCCCATCCTATATTTCTGTATTCCATTTTTTCTACCTAAGTGTAGGACCTTACACTTCTCTCTGTTGAATTTTATTTTGTTAGCCTTGGCCCAGCTCTCCAATCTATCCAGGTCATTTTGAATTTTGATCCTGTCCTCTGGCGTATTAGCAACCCCTCCCAATTTGGTGTCATCTGCAAATTTGATGAGTATGCCCTCTATTCCTTCATCCAAGTCGTTGATAAAAATATTGAACAGGACTGGGCCCAGGACAGAACCCTGTGGCACCCCGCTAGTCACTTCTCTCCAGGATGAAAAGCAGCCATTCGTGATCACCCTTTGGGTTCAGTCGGTCAACCAATTCAAATCCAACTAACAGTAGCCCTGTCCAGCCCACATTTTACCAGCTTCATTGCAAGAATGTTATGGGTAACTTTGTCAAAGGCCTTACTGAAATGAAGATATGCTACATCCACAGCATTCCCTTCATCTATCAAGCTAGTAACTCTATCATAAAAAGAAATAAGATTAGTCTGGCATGACTTATTTTTGAGAAATCCATGTTGACTTCTCGTGATTACCACATTGCTTTCTAAGTGATTAGAAACTGACTGCTTAATGATCTGCTCCAGGATCTTTCCGGGTACTGATGTCAGGCTGACTGGGCGATAATTATTTGGGTCCTCTTTTTTTCCCTTCTTGAAGATGGGGACAACATTTGCTCTCTTCCAGTCTGCTGGAACTTCTCCTGTCCTCCAAGATTTCTCAAAGATTATAGCAAGCAGTTCCTAAATGACCTCGGCCAGCTCTTTTAATAAGGTGAAGATATGAGGTCCAAACTAGGTTAGGAAAAGAAGAAGAAAAGGGGGGGTTGACAAGGTGGCCCTATACTTTATCTCTCTTACTCATCTCTTTCCTGGGGTGTGAAGGAGCATCAGGAGAGGGTTTGTGATACTCAGAAATGAGGGTATGAGTATCCTTAACTGGCCAAGCAGTGGCTGGTGGAGGAGGACCAGAGGCTGGTTTCTAAAGGGTTGCATGGCCTGATTAAAGCTGCCAAGAGGGAAGATTCTCCCAGGAAAGAAGTATTTGAGATAGGGGGCAGGAGTTAGAGAAACTCATAAATAATAAAATCTGAGAAAGTTTAACCTGTGAATGTGGAGAGAGACTGTACAGTGCTGTGATTCTACTTTAATTGCCACAGTCCCATCCTGTGCTATCATAGGATTGTGAGGGACATTTAGAATTCTCAGCCAGAGAGCTTCACTTAACACAAACTCCAGGATTCTATGAGATTCAGCCGTGGCAATTAAAGTAGAATCATAACTGTGTAGTGTGAAAGGGTTTGGGCCCTTTTGGACTGTTAAGTTTAACAACTCACAATTCAGTTGTAAAACAGAAAAACAGAACATGTTAAACTGGCAGAAATTCTCTTGTCAGAATCTACAATGCACCATCTTTATCCTGTAAACGGCATGCATTTCCCCTTACTCAGTGCGTTAGCCCTTGGGTAGTGGCTGAAAGCTGAGAGCCAGCATGGTGTAGTGGTTTGAGTGCTGGACTAAGATTCTGGAAGAGCAGGGTCTGAATCCCTGTTCAGCCATGGAAACCCACTGGGCAAGTCACATTCTCTCATCCTCAGAGGAAGGCATTGGCAAATCCCCTCTAAATAAATCTTGCCAAGAAAACCCCGTGATAGAGTTACTTTATAAGTTAGATAGGATCTGAAGGCATACCACAGGTGGCTGAAGGTGATCTCAGGGTATAGCAAGGGAGAAAACTATGTGTATATAGGTCTGCTTACAGAGAAATTTCACTGATTCCCAAAACAGATGTTAACTAGCATCAAGGACAGGACAGAACTCAATGGGTAGCCAGAAGGTATGACATCAGTATTGTAGTATTGCAGATGGTCAAAGACTGATATTAAGCTGGAACATTTTGCTGCTGAGGCTATCCTCTAGCTTGTAGAAAGAGGCAGCAACTAGATGCAAAGAACCAAAAGTGGTGACAGTGGCCTACAGGGATCTAACCTTATCTCAACAGTTAGGGGACTTAATTTAACATGCATTTGTTTAAACATTTGCAGATCACATTAAATGGTATTCTTGGCGACATACACACACACACAAACGCGCGCGCACAGGAACAATAGCCTGCTCTGTCAATGCATGCTATTAATTCCTAGGCTTCAGGTAGAGAAAACAAAATTTTGCTTCAGGTAAAGAAAACTTAGAAACTGGAAGCTGATAAAATACAAATGGAAGTGACCTCTGGAAAAATGAATTCAGATCACTTAGGGCAAAAATCTTCTTTCAGATCACATCAGTCCTGATATTTGTGCAGCAAATGTGCTGTTGGTTGGGGGTAGAAAACCTCCCAGCCTTATTAGCTACACACCATACTCCATATCTACATGGACCCCAAATGGGAGGACATGGAGCTCAAGCCACCTCCAAGACTGGGTTGGGGTCTGAAGCCTCTCCCTCACTATCTGCAAAATCGGATATTGAAGACCTCCTATGTAGTTGAGCCTCCTCAGGAATGATCAGTCAGAAGAGTACTAAATGATCAAGCACTAACAAATATTAAGATAGCTGTTGTCATTGAGACCTCCCAGGAATAATGAAGACTGCCAGCAATCTATCCCATGAAGAGTTACTTGGGAGTAATATCCCAAAAGGCATCAGATCTCCTCTGATCTTGGAAGCTAAGCAGAGTCAGCCCTGGTTAGTATTTGGATGGGAGACCATAAATGAGTAGCAGGTGCTATAGGCTATACAATGGCGGAGCTTGCAGTGGGGGTGGGTGGGAGGGGGAGTGGCCACTGGGGGGGCATGGCCAGGGCATATGGGGGCCTGGCTACAGGCCAGGACACCCCAAAAATACTGCTACCCGGGGCAAACGCCACCCCCCCATCCCTACGTGACTGAGACTATATTTCAGAGGAAGGAACTACATCTCTGAGTATTCCTTGCCTAAGAAAACCCTATGAAATTCATGTCAACCATAAGTTGAGAGGCAATCTGAAGGCAAATACACACACACACAAGCTCCACTGAAAACACAGAGGGCACTTCTAAGTATACACTGTACAGTCACAGTCTTCTTATCTAAGGATGTTTCAAGGATAATGGATGGAAAAAGTTATTTTCCCTCCTCCTGCAAGTACATGCAAGGAAACAACATTAATAACAACCTGCCAATGTTGAGCCTCACCACCACCACCACCACCACCACCACCACCATAAAAACTGTCCCTGGAGTCCCTCTGTATCTATTTCAGCGGTTCCATATGCAAGCCAAATAGAAACGTTTGGTCATTGTAATACAAGTGGTATTGAGCAATCCAGAGTCATGGGGAACAAGTTTCAACCACATATAGATGACAAAGCAGACATGTTGTTTTATATCTGGGGGAGAAATCTTGAGTTTATGGCAGGGGGCTGTGGTTTGAAAATCTCAGGTAAATCCAATCCATATAAGAGTAAATCACCATTAAAAAACAAAATACCACATGAACATCCCTTTAATACTTAAAAGCAGGGTTGGGCCACAGAGGATCATTGACTACATGCACTGCCCCAGCCACTTGTATGCATCTTCCAAGTCCTTCCTGCTACCAGGCTTTCTACTGTCATTGGAATCCCAGGGATGACCTGTGAAACATGGCAAGTGGGGAATACACATCATGGCTGGCATGCTGTCACAGGCATAAAGTTGACAGATGTCTGTTGCAGATATCAGTCGGTCTTATGCCTTTCTATGTCTATTTTTGATTGCTACAGAGGCTGCTACTCCTTCTTTCCTTCTGAAACAACCAAAAAGAGTCTCCTCTGACCTACCACAGAGCTGCTGAAGCCCAGCTCCCA
Organism: Iguana delicatissima; assembly: GCA_948472985.1. Classification (NCBI taxonomy): domain Eukaryota; kingdom Metazoa; phylum Chordata; class Lepidosauria; order Squamata; family Iguanidae; genus Iguana; species Iguana delicatissima. The sequence goes on from CAOKZL010001298.1 coordinate 343,471, forward strand.
TAGCCATTCATGCCTGGAGGAGAGTGGAGATAGAGGATCACAGAAGTGACTTGCTATGTCCATGTAGCCAGATGTGAAGTGATTACCTCAGCTGCAGAGATCTTTGGAAGACTCCAGTGGAGCTCCACCAATGAAATAATTGCATTGCATGTTACTACTTTGCATCTGGACATCACCAGATGCTTCTGTAATTCCCCTACTCCTCCAGGCACAAATGGCCATGAGAGGATTTCAGAGGCAGTCTGGGGGATGGTAATTGGTTCAGCACAGTGTAGTTGCAGCCCTTGTTTTCTAGCAGAACTGTGCTCTCCACAACCATTCTGCTGTTTCACTGTGCTAGGAAACCAGGCACATGTTCCTATCTGCCATGATTCTCAGCAGAATCGTAAGAGTTAGATGGCTTCAAATTTAAGGGAAGCAGTTCTGTTGGAGCAGCAGCAGGAGGGTGGAAACCTTGATAACATCTGGGACCTCAAAATGACCCCGTCTGTTTTAAAGAGTCATAGATCAGGGTGAATGTGTATTGTTTCGAAGGCAGGCCAAGCTGGTCATGATGTTTTTTGAAGCAAATTATTTCTTTTAACACCCAAAAGATTCAAGAAACTATCACCTGGTAAAGGGAGAAGTCTACAATCACCTCTAGAATACGTTACCTTGAACAGGCCCAGTGAAATAAATAAAGAGTCCCGTTGATTTCCATGGGTGAGTTCTAAGTATACCTCAGCCTCAGTCCAATCAGAACTTCGGAATGCTACATTTTAGACCTCAGTGCCCAAAATTCTCTGGCCAAAGTCCCCAGTGCCTCTACTGGCTGGAGGATTCTGGAAGCTGTAGTCTAAAACGTAACTTTTCTAAGCTTTCTAAAGGACCTGAGTCTTCCATGGACATTAAATTACGAAGATGCCCCTCTCCTCACTTTGATTAATGGTAGAGCCACCTTCGTGGATGAATGTTTCCAGAAATCTTTCTGCTTTACACATTTTAGGATTAAGTAAAACCTGAAAGCACTTGCTTTAGGTCCTAGGCAATACCGATTTAATTCCCAGTGTGGAGCATTTTTGTAATTGTCTCTAGACAGCTAACATTTTGCTTTTTACTATTTTGTCTGTAATATATTTAGCAAATTTAAGAAGATTTACTCTGAAAAGAAAAGAAAAACCCACCTTCTTGTGACTACTAAAAAAAAGTCTCTAAGAATAACAGACAGGAAATAAATCCAAATGTGACAAATTTGTGTCAATATACTTACTATTTGTGAGTTACAGTGGATCAATAAATATGTGGCCCACAGCATTCAAAGCATTACTTAAGTGTCCATATGGTGCATAAAGGGGGGGAAATCTCTTGTACAGATTACTTTTAGAAACATAGCAAGGTCCTAAGAGAAGACTTCCATTTTCCATCTGCTATTGATTATTCCAGGAGCTAATCAGAATTATATTAATTTCAGGGGATGATGACGATGGTGGTGATGATGATTGGGAACTATCTCCAACCCACAGTCTCCATCTAGGCAACTGAGTCAATTTCAATTAACTAAATAGAACCCAGTGACGTCTAGAAATGTTTTAGGCAACAAATCCTATTATTCCTGGCATCAGCCATGCTACCTGGGGCTAATGAACCTCCAAGGAGTGATAGGTGAGGGAGGGTAGAAAGGAACTTAAGTGAGTCTTAGGAGAAAAGCAAATTCTGAGATCTGTCCTTGACTGGTTCTTGTCTCAGGCCTAAACAGGACACGGAAAAGTTACCTTTTTTGAGCCATAACTCTGAATCTTCCAACCAACCAATTGCCAAGTGATTCTGGGCACTGGGATCCAAGAAAGTAACATATCCAACCAATGGGAATAACAAAATATCTTCTGGGCTTTGTTTAGTAAAAGCAGCAAAACTTGCCGCCTATGCCTGAATACACTCAACACCCAGCCAGTTATATGTTGCAAAGGTTGGGTAGATGAGTTAACTCAGGATCTCATTTGTTCATTAACTAGTTAACCTATACAATATCTTTGTCAGAAAAGGAGTAATGATTTGACAGTTTGCTTTCCTTACTCATGATTTGTGTAACATGCATCTGAGAATATCTGGAAACAGAGAGACAGTAATGGTGGTTTGCTTTGAAATTTAAGCTGGAAATTGCAATCACTATTAAACCATGGAGTTTGAGAGGTTCTCACTTTATAATCTTGCTTTGCAATGTGTGGCCACTTGTTGTGTGCCTTTAAGTTGTTTCCAGCTTTTGTGTGTACAAGTGACACCTGTATGGCAGGGGGTTGGACTGGATGGCCCGTGTGGTCTCTTCCAACTCTACATTTCTATGATTCTATGATTCCCAGCATGCTTTGTCCCCCTTCCCTCAGACACATACATACATTTTGATATTTGTGGGTTTTTTCCACTTTTGTGGGGGTTCTGCATCCCTAACCCTAGCAAAAATAGAAGTCCAGCAGTAGTGAGAATGAGTCCTTAGGCAAGAGCCAGGGTCTCAGGGGATCATCTGAAATAGTTCTTAAAACTCCCAGCAGACCAGATCCAGCCATTTCTATGCCCTACTTGCCATGGCAACATCTTATGGAATACTGAGGGATGTATTTTGGTGAGGTGAGGTGAGGTTCTCTGGCTGAGAATTCTACATGTCCATCCCTGAAGCATCAATCCCAGGATGGCAGTTAAGGTGAAATCATAGGACTATAATTGTGTAATATGAAAGGGACCCAGAAAGGGTCACAAAAGCTGAGCTGAATTGTAGTTTATTTATTTACTGAATTATTTAATCTATTTCACTTGAAGATTGCCTAATGACTGTAGTCCTCTGAGCAGCAAGTAGTACATTAAAAACTTTATATGACAATAGCTGAAGATGTCATATAGTAAAACCAAGATAAAATCAGTTGCATGATTTTGGTTAATATTGTACCATTCCTTAGTATGCTTGTTAGCCAACTTGAGGACCATTGGCTGAGGAGACAGAAATAAATGGAGTATTAATAAGGAAGTGATAGATATTAGGTATTAGCTGCTGGATTTTAGCACAGAAATATTTTATATGCTCTCTCCCATTACCAATAATAAAAAAGGGAACAGCCTAAAGAAATCTGTGTAAATTCACACTTATCCATCTGCATGACAGAATACTGTGTAAAGAAATCTCCTTGGGTGACACATTATTAGACTCAGAGAGTGATGTTCTCTGAAGTTGTTTCCCTCAGCCCTTCTTTTGGCTAGAATGATCAATGGCCAAGGATGTCACTAGAAATGCAATATCAGGGCCTCTTAATTGCCTTTTCAACCTCAGGCAAGTTTTTAAAATCTGTAAGATGAAATATCAAAGAAAAAAACTTTTAAAATGCAAGTTTGAGGCAATTTTACACTATTTTAAACTGTCCTTGTAAAAAAAGGAGTTTTTTGGAGCTTGGCTGGATTTCTTCAATGGAGACATCATTTAAGTTTTCAGAGTGGAGTTATAAGTTGCAAAGGTCAGCCAAAATGCACCTGCCTCCATTTTGTGATCTTATTTCCTTGTATGTGGAGAAACTTCTTGGTAAATCCACCTAAAGATGGAGATTATTTTGATCCTGGGAAATAGCTGGATTTCCAAAAAATGGGTGAATGGCCATCTCTTCTTTTTTCCAAATACAGTTGGCCCCCCACATTTGCTAGGGTTAGGAGCGCAGGACTCTCATAAAAGTGAAAAAATGGCAAACATCAAAATGTGTGTGTGTCTGTGGGGGGGGGTAAGGAATGGGGGTGAAGATGGGCACCCAGGTGCAAAACCAGGTCAGGGAAAGGAGATCCAAAGTGGATGGGTTGGCATGATGGCCCTGTAATTCCTCTTGTGCACCCATTCCCTTCCTTGGGTGGGGGGGTGGCATTAGGAGAAGGTTTGTGGTGCTGAAAAATCAGGCTGCAAGACATCTTTAGCTGGCCAGACAGCATCTGGTAGGGTAGGAGGAGGACCAGAGATACATTTTTAAAGGGCTGTATGGCCTGATCAGAGCCACCGAGAGGGAAGTTTTCCACAGAAAAAGACAACCTGAGATGGGAGGGGCAGGGCTGAAGAAACTTGCAAATAAATCATTGAAAGTCAAACCTGCAGATGCGGAGAACCAACTGTAAACCCTTGAGAAGTCCAAGGTACAATTTGGAAACCAAGTCAGTACATAGTAAATGTAACGTCTGCAACTTCTTCACACTTTTGACCCTAAGGCTATAACGATAAGAACCTAAGAAGAGCTGTGGTGATCACACCCATCTAGTCAAATAATCCTAGCATCACTGGCCCAGAGTGAGGAGATACTGGATACAGCCGAGCAGTGTTGGTATGGCATAAAGCATTGATCCAGGTATCAGATAACCCACCTATTATTCAATAAACTCAATTCCTGTCTTGCCCTGATTTCTGGGGTCCCTTGGGGGACACCTCAATATGCTCCACGTGATGAAGAATGCTATTGCTCGTGCCAGAGCATGAGCAATAGCAATGAGAGAGGCAGGGTAACCTAGCGGGGTCTTTTTATCCAGTTTTTACAGGATCAGGCCAAGCCAAAAACCAAACAAAAAATGTCCAATAAATGATTTTATTGAATGAAAGTCTCACACACCAACGCAATCACTCACACACTCACTTAAGATCTATTAAGAAGTAAAAGAGAGGAAATTGGATAGGGGAATATTGAAGGAGTTGTAGCTGGGGTGATACTACACCTTTTCCTGAAGTCCTTGGTCTGGGAAAAACAGCGGAGAAGTGGGGCTCAGTATGGAGAGGGCTGAGGGGATTACTCAACAGATGGAGCAACAGTCTGTTGGGATGACCAGGAGTGATCCAAAGAAACTCTCAAAAATTGGGACTATTTGTAGGGGAAAAGGTACCTGGGGGGCTAATCCTTTCCCAGGGAGAACAATGAGTGTTGCAATGAGAAAGAAGCTCCACAATGGTAACTTCCTTTGCATGATGAGATTACAACGTGTTGCCCAAGTCTCAGGATTTTCAGCTGCATTTGGTTGTGGTGTGACTTCATGTAAATGGTCCTCGCCAGATAGGATATTTGCTCAACTTGGGGCAAACACACTAATCCCCTCAACTTGGCTCCTCAGTGGCTGAGGACCTTTTGCTTATTGTGGGTTTGCACAGCTTGAGGTCTCCTGTGGCTACGTCGCTGGGGATTTTACTGGCCTGACCTGGTTTTTGATCGTTTGACCATTGCTGCCTACATGCCCATCCAGGTGACCTCTCAGGCACATTGAATCATATTTTAATATCAAAATTGTAGACCCCAGGACAGGGTTTTCCAGTGGAGTAACAATTCCCCGCCGAAAATGGACGATGAGTGCACGATATTGTACATTTTCCAATTAAAAAAAAAATTAGAGCCAAATTGAGTAAAAGAAAAATGGGTGTCAACAAAAAGGAGTTCTCATCAGAACTACAATACAAAAGCAAGGGAATTGATAGTATAGCAACTTCACTTAACAGAGAAAAGGAGAAAGATCTCAATTTCACATATAGAATGATTTCTAAGCATACTCACACTTATACAGAAGTACATCAGTATATAAATGAAAGCAGCGATTGGTTATAGCAGTATTCTCCAACAATCGGAGCATAAGAAATGCGTATACAAACTCTTCTTTGATCTATCTAACATAAACTTTTATTCTATGGTATGATGTCTTCTTTAATAATGATAGCTGTAGACAGGAGAAAATAACAAAACACATCACACACACAGCCAATACAAAAAGAGCCGGGGTGGTGTTCAAATTCACAGTACAAACAGCAATATGCAAACAATTCAGAAAAATAACAGTGATCAGCTGGAAATCAATACAAGTGTAGGAAAAGTTCAGCTTAAGCAAGCCTAACAAACCTATGAGTTCTGAGTTCAAATCCTACCACATTCAGTCTATATGTCTACCAGTTTTCTACAAATCCTGTAAAGCTGCTCTTAAAATACATGAAAAGGAAAGAAAGACAGAAAGCAGAACATCACACATACATTACACTCACACACAGAGTTTATAACAATTGAAGCAGGAATTACTAAAAGTATACATCATATGCATATACAACAACAATTAAAGACAAATAATCAGCAATCAAAGGAAATGATATGGCTATCAAGAATTTGAATGAAGGCAATAGTTCAATTGAATGGCAGCAGTTACAGAATGAGAGTTCTAATACATTGGGTGGTTCATGAAAAGCAGTTTTGTTGTTGTTTTTCAGATTTGTATAAATGAAGCAAGGAATTCAACCACCCCCAGTGTCTAAAAAGTCAGTGGGCTTGGGGGACTTCCGGCTTCATGGCGGCGGGATCGGTGTCAGAGTGACGATCGTCTGTCACCCGGCACCATCAGAGGCGGTAAAGCTGGGAGATTTTCCAGCCGACTACCCCTCCGGGAAAAGGGGTGCTGAGGGGCTCGCCGGAGACCCCATACTCTCTAGCTGTCTCTGATCAGAAACAGCAGATCGCGGCAGTGGATGAGAGGGGTCGTTGAGCAACCACAGCTGCTTCTGATCGCTCAGTTTTTCTCAGCGCGACCGCGGCCAAAAGCTTTTTTTAAAAGAATCTTTCTTTTTGAAAAATACTAATAAGAAGAGCTTCTCCCTGGATGGTTGGAACCTCTGCTGGAAAGAGATCACCTGACAAGTGAAGTATGAAACTTTTCTTTATTTACACTGCAAACAGTATGGCGACCTTTTTTTCGGCTTGAGCTCATATGTGAAGATACTTTGGATTGGAAAGTTGGTGTTGTGTCGGAGCTCGCTGATTGAGAACTCTTTCTCTGTAACTGTAAAATTACGAAGATCAAGAAGAATTTTTTTTTGTTTTTGTTTTTGTTTTGTTGTTGTAACATTTTTTGATGAGATTGTCGTGGTTGTCTTTGTTTGACTGGGCTGTGAATGGCTGCGAATGGTACGCGAATCGTTTTGACGGCGGGGCTGAGAGAGCTGAAGAGAAAGGTAAAGGGAGCGAAATAGAGGTATCGAGAGGACTTGGATTTGGATTTAAACCTTATGTGGAAAATCTGACTGGAAATTAGATTGTTTTTCTGACTTTTTGCAACTTAAAACGGTGCAAAGGAATTATTTAAAAGCGTCGGGTCGATTTAAACTTGGTAAGGAAGCGAAGAGGAGATACAGACCTGGAATTTAGGCTTGAGCTCGCTACAGGTAGAGCGGAGCTCGCTGAAGCAAGAAGCAAAAAGATAGACATTTCTAGGAGCATTTTCTTTAATCAGCGTGACTTGAGAAGCGTACTGAAGTCTCCGGATTGGTTGATAACGGAATAATTTTATACCTGAATTTAAATTGCAGTACTTATTTAAGTGATAATAAAAATTGGGAATAATTGGGAATATTGGACCGCAGTGCAGCAGTGAACGGGTAAACATAATGATAAGATAAGGCCAGAGACGGATTGCAGCTGGAGTACAAGATCACTTCTCTCTCTTTCTCTTTTTTTCTTTTTCTTTTTTAAGAGCAGCTGGTCTCATTAATTGTTGACTTTTCATAGAAAGGCTGGTATATTGATAAGTTTATATGTATAATCATACTTAAGTATAAGGTAAATATAAAGTAAGGTTTTTTGTGGTGGTGTTTACTAGGAAGATAATAGAGACTTCTGTTTTGTGTTATTTTAATTCTGAATTTAGATATAGTTATATGTAGTTATATAAGGTGAATTTAGTATTTGACACTGACATTGCTGATTTACAATTATTATTGGTCTGTTATTGAAATCAAAACAGATTTGTAGGTGTTACTACAAATTGTTTGGGGTTATATTGCTATAACTGTTTGCTGTCATACCGTTCTATTGTTGTATTATTGTAAGAACGTTGAAGAATATTGAAAGAGAATTAAGATGGCAACTTACACGACAGTCAAGAGGAAAGCAACCTTACAAGCTGAAGCAAAATTGTCACAGATGGCCACAGCAAGAAGAGGATCAGGAGAAATATCACCTATGGCACCAAGCTTACCAACAGCTCAACCTGATCTATCAATTTTGTTGCAAGAAATTAAAAATCTAAGAGATGATATAAAGCAGGAGATTAGGCAGGAGATCAGAAATGAAATGAAAGAAATGAGAGCAGAAATAAAAACAGAAATAAAAAGAGAAATGGATTCTATAAATAAAAAAATACAAAAGGTTCATAAAGACATTTCAGAAATAAAAGAGGACGTGACTAATTTACACACTAAAACAAGGCAATTGCATTCTGAACAAAAAATAACCAAATCCATGCAACAACAACAGGAAATGTTAATTAAAATGCATGAATTACGTTACTGAGACAGATGTCTGAAATTGAGAGGTTTAATGGAATTGACGGAAGATAGTCTTTATCAGAGGGTCATACCAGCTCTGGCGGCGTACATAGACACTACAGAAGAAAAGCTTGAAGAGACATTGATAGATTTTCAGATTAAACTCGAAATTGGCTAGGGAGAAAAAGTGGGCAAGAGATGTAATAGCCTGTTTTACTAAAGTAAGGACCAGAGATAAAGTGCTCCAAAAAAATTACGATTATAAGCTAATGATTGAGAATAATGAAATTAAAATTTTTAAGGATATCCCCTTTGCAGTGATTAAAAGTAGACAAGAATATAAATTTCTCACACGTTTACTTCAGAGATGCAATATAAATTTCAGGTGGGAACGGACTGAAGGAGTTTCTATATACTACAGACAGAGGTGGTATAAGATTACTAATATTGATAAAGCTAAAGAAATGTATGAAAAAATAAAAAAAGACTTTGATACTGAACAATCTGAACAACCACCAAAAGAATTTTCAGGACAAGAAAGAAGTGTCGCCATGAAAGGTAATCAGCTTGAGAAAGATGCTGAACAGACCCCAGACGAAGAAGAAGGAGATGAGATTGACGACTTGGACGAAGAAGAAGGAGAAATAGAAGATACTGTTGAAGAGAAAGCTAAAAAAAGGAGAGGGAATTGGAGAATATTGCAGATTTGAAGGGAACTGATGAGTAAAGACTGAATTTGAAATAAAAAAGAAGAGGGGAAAAGAAAAAGAAGAAGGAAGGAAGAAAGAAAGAAAAAAAAAGAAGGATGGTGATAAATATACAATCTTGGAACATTAAAGGTGTTAATTCGGCTTACAAGAGGAGGCAAATATTTCATTTGTTGGAAAAAAAGAAAGCAGACCTGGTTTGTTTACAAGAGACTAGAATCAGAGAAAAAGATATAAAATACTTGAGAAACCCGAAGTTGGGAAAATTATATGCTTCTACCTTTCAAAAGAAAAAACGTGGTGTGGCTCTGTATGTAAACTTGAAATTTAATTCGAAGAGGTATTTGTGGATAATAATGGCCATTATATTGGCGTTGAGATTGACTTTTTAAATACAAGAATTTTAGCTGTTGGTATATATACTCCCATAGACAATAAGGACAAATTTTTTGAAACATTAGAAAAAGAATTGCTTGCATATACTCAGGAGAGAGATCAACGGAATATTCTTCTAATGGGAGACTTTAATGCGGTTTTAAACCCAGAGAAGGATAGAGCGTCGTCTAAGTCAATTAAAAAATCTCAAGGCAAACTTCCAAAAAGCTTCTTTAATATTATGAATAATTTTGCATTATTGGACGTGTGGAGATACAAGTATGGGGATTCCAAGGGTTATACTTTTTATTCGGAACCACATAAATCCATGTCTAGGATTGATATGTTTCTGATCTCTATACATTTACATAAACATATAAAAGACATGGATATATTACCAAAATTTATATCGGATCATAATTTAATACAACTTAAACTTCAATTGTATCAAAGAAAAGGCTGGAATTGGAAACTGAATCCAGCATTACTTCAGAACGAAGAGTATTTGATTCGAATTAAAAAAGAGTTGGAATATTACTTTGAAGAAAATATGCACTCTGAGGCTAAAATGAAATCAATCTGGGATGCCAGTAAAGCTGTCATAAGAGGCTATTTAATTAAATGGGGAACAGAATGGAAGAAGAAGAGGCAACAGAGGTATGCTGAACTAGAAGTCAATCTACAACAAAAAGAAGAGGCTTTAAGAAATGATCCATTGAACAGAGACTTGCCAAATCAGATTAAATTTTTACAAGATCAGCTAAGAAGAGAAATATATATCAATTAGAGAAAAAGTTGAGAAGAATTAAGCAGAAACATTTTGAATCAGCTAACAAATCAGGAAAATGGTTAGCATATAAATTGAGAAAGGAGATAGAGAGAAGACAAATAACAGAGATTAACATCGGTGGGAAGAGAATAACAGAGCAGACCTCTATTCAAAATGAGTTCTTGAAATATTATGCAAAATTATATAAACAGATGCCTGTTTCTAATGTTGGATATTTCAATTGCATCAGTACTTAAATACAAGAAACATTACAAAAATAACGCAAGGACAGAAAGATTTATTGAATGCTCCTATAACAATTGCAGAAATATCAGCGGCAATAAAGAAATTAAAATCAAATAAAGCACCTGGTCCTGATGGGTTCTCAGCAATGTATTATAAAGTATTAGAACAGCAACTGATAATACCTCTTCAGAAAACATTTAATGAAATAATGGTAACTGGTGTACCAGAGACTTGGAAACAAGCAAATATAACATTGATTCCTAAAGAAGGAAAGGACATTAAGAATCCGGGTAACTATCGACCCATCTCATTGTTGAACGTTGATTATAAAATCTTTACTATGATTTTGGCAGATAGATTAAAAAAAATTCTGAATGATATTGTTCATGATGACCAAAATGGATTTCTTCCAGATAGATTTCTAAGGAATAATATTAGATCAGTGATGAATATGCTTGAATACTTTGAGAAACATAATGAAAAAAAATTAGTGATGATTTTTATAGACTTTGAAAAAGCGTTCGACAATGTGAGATGGGATTTTATGATAGAAGTTTTAAAACGAATGGACTGTGGTATAAAGTTTACTAGATGGATGGAAGAATATATAAAGATCAAAACAGCCGCCTTGTTAATAAACGGAGAAAGAACAGAGGTTTTTGGTATTCAAAAGGGCACTAGGCAAGGTTGTCCAATTTCACCGTTGTTATTTATACTTGTTTTGGAAGTTTTTCTAAGGGAGTTAAGAGAAGATAAGGAGATTAATGGGGTTAAGATCAAAGGACAAGTTTACAAAGTTAAAGCGTACGCAGATGACCTGGTTATCTTTTAAGAGGATCCCAAAGTATCTATAGAAAGGTTGGCGGAGAGATTAAAGGAATTCGAAGAAATGGCGGGCCTAAAGGTGAACATAGAAAAAACTAAAATGCTTACTAAAAATATTGATTCTTCGGAAGAACGTGAACTCATAGAAATTTCAGGATACTCAGTGGAAAAGAAACTAAAGTATTTGGGTGTGTGGATTACTAAACGTTGTACAGAGCTGTTTGAAAATAACTATAAAAAGACCTGGTCTGAAATCCAAAATGAACTAAAATCGTGGGGAAATCTGAAACTATCATTATTAGGCCGAATAGAGGCTGTGAAAATGAATGTCCTTCCAAAGATGAATTTCTTATTTCAAAATATTCCAGTAATCATAAATGAGTACTGTTTTAAGAATTGGCAAAAAGAAATTTCTAAATTTGTATGGGAGGGAAAGCGACCAAGGATTAATTGGAAAGTATTAACGGATAAGAAAGAAAGGGAGGATGTGCTCTCCCGGACTTAAAATTGTATTATCAGGCAGCATGCTTAACGTGGATTTCGGAATGGATAACTTTAAAAGATGAGCGATTACTGAAATTAGAAGGAGCAGACAATGTATTTGGTTGGCATGTGTACCTGTGGTATGGGAAAGATAAAGTGGATAGAGATTTTATAAATCATTATATTTGGAGATCCCTATTATTGATTTGGAAAAAATTTAAAATAAAAACATATTTGAAAATGCCACAGTGGGTTTCTCCACATGAAGCTTTATTTGGAAAATGGAAATCAGAGCAGGAAAAATGGATTTGTTACAAAGATTGTATAATTGAAGGACCCACAAATATTTTTAAAACAAGAATAGAATTAGAAGAAAGCGGTTTCCCCACTCAGTGGTTTTTGTACTTGCAACTGAGAGAGAGGTTCAAAATGGATATGAAATTGGAAGGCTTCCTTTCAAAAACAGATATGAATGATTTTGAAAAAGCTATCCTAGAGAATCAAAGTCATTTAACGTCTAAGATTTATACTTTTCTTTTGAACCGAAACTTGGAGGAGGAAACAATAAAGCAAACAATGATTAGATGGTCCCAAAATATAGGAAGAACTATTAAACTCGAAGATTGGCAAAAAAGTTGGAAAAGGACACAGAAATTTACTCTCGCACAAGACTTGAAAGAGAACTATTTAAAGATGTTTTATCAATGGTATTTAAGTCCACATAAATTAGCTAAAATGTATAATACCAATAAGAAACTTTGCTGGAAATGTAATCAGGAAGAAGGGACTTTTTTCCATATGTGGTGGACGTGTCATAAAGCAAGAAAGTTTTGGAAAAATATTCACAAAACGATAGAAGAAATGCTTGGGATAAATATACAATTGACGCCAGAATTATATCTGCTGAACATTATTCCAGATAATCAACAACTGATGGTGAGAGGTAGATGGAGAATAATATTGTATATGGTCACATCTGCCATAATTGTGTTCGCAAGATATTGGAAGAATTTGCAAACTCCGGAAATAGATGAATGGTTACTCAAACTTGACGAATTGAAAATTTGTGACCAACTCACCAAAATACAGAAAGATGCAATGAACACTTATGATACAGAATGAGAATTGGTAACAAATTTTCTACAAAAAAGATATGATCTGACGGTGATTATATAAAAATTTGTAAGTGTTTTTTTTTAAAAGTATAAATTAATGGGACAGTGGATTAATGGAAAGTTACTTACCCTAATGGAATTGAATTGGGGTACTAGTGATAGGAGATGTGGTATTTGGGTGGTCTGGCTGCGTTAAGGAAATATTTACGATTTATGTTTTATGTTCAATTTAAAATATTATAATTTGTAATTGTAAAACAGAGGGACAAATATAAATTTACGAAATAAACCAGAAAGGGATAAGTGGGAAGTGATAAAAATTGATACAGTGGGATATAAATTAATAGAGAAGCAATTTACAGGTTTTACTTTACTGGGACAGCAGTTAAAGGTTGTGTTGAATTTTTTTTGTTATTGATTTATATTTTTATTGTTTTATATCTTACTGTTTTTTTATTTGTAATTAATTTTATAAAAATTAAAGTAAAAAAAATAAAAAGTCAGTGGGCTTGACTGAGAAAGCTTCTGCAATAAAAGCTGGGGGAAAAAGTCCAGTTTTATGAAATGTACTGCATAGCCCATCAGGCTTTTCAGTGCACAGAGTTCCATGTCTTTGAGTAGAAGGTGTATCTTCTTCCCTGAAGTCTTTGAGATGGAATCTATTCAGGAAGGTGGCTCAAAAGTTTTCTACACACCCCCTTGTATCAAAAGGATAGTCAGGATGTTTTGGGGCACAAAAAGCGGTGCCCTATGTTCAATAGTGAGTGTCTGGATCAGTTGGGTGTCAGTCTCGACATATAGAATAATCAGCTGCCATCAGAGGGTTGAATAGATCGGGATACCTGCATCAAAAGGAAACTCAAGAGAAAGGTTAATAGAAAATCCCAGCCAGCAACACTGGGGGGTCCATATCATGCATCAGCGCTGGCGGCTTTAGCAAGTTGCTGGTAGGTCCCTGGTAAGGAAAAAGAAGAAACAAAACAAAACAAAACAATGGTGGGGTTGTGATTTAGAAACTGGTATATTGGGGCAGAATTGTTTATTGGCTGGGCAACAAATAACAACTGGCCAGCCTAGGTAAATGATGGAGAGAACATCAAGTAGCAGTACTTGACAGAGTGCTTCTGCACCATCCCTGCAATGTAGACCACTGGCACAATTTGGAATGCCAAAATTAAAATCACATAAGAGAGAAGGATTGATCACATGAGAGGCTATTGCCATCTTTTGTAGTGGTTTGCAAAAAATGGTGTTGCAGGCTGAAAAAAGTTCTTAACTCGTGAGGTTTTTTTTTCTCAGAGTGGAAAAAGAATTTCATATGTTGGAACAGACTTTCACAATTGGCTGGCAGTTTTCATGTCAAAAGAAATTTCTATATTTTGGGTGAAGTTTAAAAAGAGGTTTGTCTCAAGACCCCCCTTTTCAAACCAAAAGATACCAAGTGAACTGTTAAAGGGTCATTGCCTTGCCTCATAGTTATGCAAATACTCAGGAATTGGGGAGAGAAAAAAACCTAATCTTAACAGCAAGACAAAGAGATTTGTAACAAGAGGAGATAGCTTTTAAAAATCTAAATGTTTCCTGAGCTCAGACTTTCTGTAGGTGTTTTAAACATTTCTCTAGGAGTCAAAGAAAAAAAATGCAGAATCAAAAAAGAGAAGCCATATCATGCTATGTTGCTTACATGTTTGTTTGTTTGTTTAAAAAGGAAATTTTTATTCTGCATTCGCAAAGCAAAACAAAAACTGTGTTCATTCATGGAGGTTTCCAATTAGACCTTAATTTCTTCACAGAAAAAGGAGCTGGCTCATTTTTTTCAAAAGGGTTTTGCCCCAAATCCACACTTCCTTTGTTTTCCTTTGAGAGAGGCCACAGAGAGGAAAGGCTTTCTCTGCTAATGAAATCCTGGGAGGGCTGAGGCTGTCTAGCCTGGCCCTCTGAGAGGGAACAACTTTGAGGACTAGAAACTTGGAGGTAACTTTTTAAAAGGATAGTTTCCTTTTCCTGTAATCTTTGTGTTAGTTCTGCAATTTTCTTATTGCAATCCTCATGGCTAACATACTGTTTTGTCTGGTTAGCATGTTGTATTTTGGCATATTCTTCCTCTCAAGTGAGTCTACTCTGCAGTATTTGGATTTGCACTGAGGCTTCTTCAAATTTGGCATGGGCTTCCTGTAGAGCAGATGAAAGAGCCAATTTGTCTGCTTGCAGGGTGCTGTTTTGTGCCCTCAATTGCTCCAATTCTTGGGCCTGCTTCTCAGCCTTTTGGGTGAGTTCTTGCATGTTCAGGGGTTCTCTGGAGTCAACTAAAAGAGTGGCAAAGGTTGCGTCCTTAGGCAGCTTTTCTCTGAGGGCGGCAATGGGAAGGGAAGGAGGAAACTCAGGGCAAATAGCAGGAATGACTGCCTGCCGGGTCTGGAGCTCCTTCTCAAGCATTTCTATCTCTTTGTGACATGCTGCATGACTAACTAGCTCTTGGTGTTCTCTAAATTGTTTTGCCATGAATTTGGCAGCAGTTTTGGATTGGGTCAGCTCTTCCTCTAAGGATTTGGCCCATTCTTTCCATGTTTGGGCTTGGATGGTAATTTCACTCAATTTCTGGCTGGTGGTTTGTGCGACGGATGCAAAAGTTACTTTATCCGCTTGCAAGGTTTCATTCTCAGCTTGAAACTGGGTATTCTCTTTTTCTAACTCTACATTCCGGGCTCTAGATGTTACCAGGGCACTTGATTCATCCCTTGCAGCCAGCCACAGCCCCTACACTGCCAGGGTATCCTTGGAAGGCCCAAAAGGTGTCTTCGATGTCCTAACTTTGAAATAAGCCTCCCTCAAGGACGAGAAAGGGTCGGAAGTCTGGAAGCTTGAGTCCTTCCAGGGACATTTCCCTTTATGGATGACCCAATGCTTAACTTTCTCCTCCTGCAGGAGATTTTTCACCTCCATATCTATCCTCAAAACTCTCACTACTATCAAGCTCAAGTGGGACCAGGTCTGTAGGGACGGGAAGGATCACCGGGACCCCTGGGGGATGCTAGGGACCCAAACCTTATGGAACCTTTTCTGGGAAAGAGGGTTAGAAACCAAACTACAGCCTGCCCGAAGTGTCTCTTTTGCTGGTCTAAGCCCGGCCTTCCACCTCAACAGCTTAGGGCAAAAGGACAGAGAGTACGATTCAGGGACTGGGAAGATTGCCTTGATCCTGGGGGAAAACCTCCACCTAGACTCCGCCTGGAAATGAAGGGGGAACACGAACCCAACGGAACTTACAGTGCCGCCTGGCCAAGCAGCAGGGGAAGAGGGAGAGGAACCAAACTGAATCGTTCCTTAACTAGTTTTTTGGGTGAGGGGCTCCTTACTCTACCTCGGGGAAACTGCTTAAACCCTGATCTAGGTGGAGAATCACCATCCGCACCTAGCTATATATTCACCTGCGCTCCTGCTGAATGGGACTCACCACCCGTTTTGCTTTGAGGGATCCCCCCTGTGGTAGCATGTGCCTACGCTACCATGTGTGTGTGTGTGTGTGTGTGTGAGTGTGCGCGCGCTGAACCTGGCCTAGCAACCTAGCACTCAGAGTTCCAAGCCACGATAGTCCTCAAGTTAGGGATGTGATTCCTGGGACAGCCACGTGTACAGCCCTTGCGAACTGCCATGATTCACTGCTCTGCTAGTGATCACGTAGGTGCGGCTGCTATACACAGACCAAGATGGAAAGGGGGAGAGATTTCCAACCCCGATAGAACAGCTCTAGGGCTCAAACACACAAATTCACAAGCACTCGTGTTCCTGGCACTCCAGGAGCTTGGTTGGCCGTTCCCTACATCAGCATCAACCTGATCTGAGTGGGTCGCGACTTCCACTCAAATTAGGGGTGCTGGGGTTGCCCGCATTCTCCACCAATCTGTTACCCTGATTTCTGGGGTCTCTTGGGGGCACCTCAATGTGCTCCACGTGATGCGGAATGGAAACTAGCCAGAGCACGAGCAAAAGCAATGCGAGAGGCAGGGTAACCTAGTGGGGGCTTTTTACTCAGTATTTATGGGGTCAGGCCAAGCCAAAAACCAAACAAAAAATGTCCAATAAATGATTTTATTGAATGAAAGTCTCACACACCAACGCAATCACTCATACGCTCACTCAAGACCTATTAAGAAGCAAAAGAGAGGAAACTAGATAGGGGAATATTGAAGGGGTTGCAGCTGGGATAATACTGCACCTTTTCCTGAAGTCCTTGGTCTGGGAAAACAGCAGAGAAATGGGGCTCAGCACGGAGAGGACTGAGGGCAGAGGCTTCTGGGAAGGAGGCAAACATCACCAAGACAAATTGGTGGGTTCCCTGCCCTTCTGGTGCCATGTCACAGGACTCAAATGGGCTTTACCAGTGAGTGATGGCCTTTGCTTTCCATTGGCTATGTTGACTGAGAAGCTTTGGGACTTGCAGTCCAAAACAAGGAATTTTTACACACTTTTATTTTAAGTATGAGAATTTCCTCTTAGTTCATTTTTGAATTTATCAAAATTTGCATTTTTTTCAGATTTGTGATTGAAAGAACTTGAGATTTAAAAATTCCAAATGTGAAAGAAGACACAACTAACAGGTCCATTCAACCAGACTCAAGGCTTTGGGTGTTTAACTATTAAAAGTCTTAGATTGAATCCCAGTGTATTCAACCATGTTAATGCTTTTAGGTGAGAGCCAGTGTTGTGTTGTGGTTTGAGTATTGGACTATGACTCTGACGACCAGGGTTTGAATCCCCATTCGGACATAGAAATCCATTGGGTGACTTTGGGCTAGTCACATTCTCTTAGCTCCTCAGAGGAAGGCAAAGGTGAAGAAAATCTTGCCAGGAAAATCCTGTGAACACAACACTTGCTTCACTTCACTTCACTTCACATTATCACTACTGCTACTTCTATTACTACTATTTTATCTTTTTCATCTTTGATATCTATGTGCCAGGCAAATATATCATAACCCTCACTCTGCTGGGAACAACTATAGCTATTGAGTTTGACCTGCTCAAGAGGGATAATATAATTTAATATAATTATGATTTCATGAAATTCAGTTATGACTGTTCATAAATTTCATATTTATGAACTGGAGATAAAAAATTTGAATCTCAGAGAAATGCAAAATTGACAGGATTCTACCCTTCACCTCTTCCCTAAATGGTGCATAGTTGGGAATTTAAAAGCATACTTGACAAGTTCTGTCAGACTGAAATTCTCATCATTCCCACCTGGCATGGATTGGGGATGACAGGGACTGTAGTCCAGAACATTAGGGGACTCTCAGTTGGGAAAGACAAGGAGAGAAGTCTCCACAAAAGAATTTGCCTGGAATTTTTGATTATAGGAGATGAAAGTTCTTCCTGGATGTTGAGAAGGAGCTGCAGCAAAGAGAAGACTGAAAAAGTCCAGAAACTGAAATTGATGTGCCTTGAGAGAAGACAATTGCTACTATTACCTAGCGGGTGCTTTCTTCATCCACCCTCAGACTGTGTAATGACTTACCAGAAAAGATTCAACAGCGGAATATGGTGTCTGAATTTAAAAGAGCACTACAGACCTTTTTTTTTCTGATGGATCTACATAGATGCATCTAAAATTATAAGTTCTAAAGTATGGATTGGTTTTATATGTTTTTTTAACTGATATTTTATGTTTTTAACTGATATGTGTCCAATCTGTTGTTGTATCTGTTGTTGTTACCCACCAAAATCCATGGGGAGAGACAGGTATGAAATTAGTAATAATAATAGCAGAAATTGTTGTTGTTGTAAAATCCAAAAAATGCATTATGACGATACCTTTATTAGGCCAATTTTAAAGGTTCCCAGTTCACTGTCTTTGTTTCTAGCAACGAAGGGGACAGGGGAAAATTCCATTGCCTTGCCCTGCTTTTGTATCTCAAATGCCTCAGGGCCAACAACAAAGGATGTGGCCTTTACCTGCATGGGGAAAGTCCCTCCACCACCATCTTAAACTCAGCTCTAACTTCTCAAGAAAAATGCAGTTGTGTAATCTTCCAGTGCCAGATTTCTTCCCCTAAAATGACTAACATCCATGCCCGATGAAGGAATTTGTGAACTTCAAAAGCTTGTATGGTGTGATTTGTACCTTTTTGATCGGCCTAATAAAAGTATCATTGAAATGGTTTTTTTGTGTGTGTTTTGTTTGCTTTTGGAGTTTCCTGTATTTTGCTGCATGGTCAACATGGCTACACCTGGATCTATGTTAGCAGTTTAGTATGAGATATCTGACTTCCATGCAGAAGGCCTCAGTTTCAGACTGTGACATTTCTAGCTAAGGGGATGCAATAGTATGTGGGAGAAGAGAGCTAGTGTTTTGTAGTGGTTTGAGTATTGAAGTATGACTCTGGAGAGCAGGGTTCAAATCCCCATTCTGCCGTGGAAACTCAAGAGGTGACTTTGGGTAAGTCGGCCTCAGAGGAAGGCAAGTCCAAACCTCTTTTTAAAAAGCCTTGCCAAGAAAACCCAATGATAAGTTCGCCCGAGGGTTGCCAAAAGTCAGAAACAACTTGAAGGCACATAATGAACAGCATGTGGGGGGAGGGCAAGACATCTGTCTGAGAATCAGGACAGACACTGAGAATACTGATGTAGGGTAGTTCCTCTGTTTGCATTTGTTTTACTTACAGTCTTTGAGGAAGTGACTAATAGAGTTCAGTAGCACAGCACAGAGTTTAGAAATGTTACATTTTTGACTATAACTCCCCAGACCATGTTAGGGGTGATGATTCTGGGAGGTGTGATCCAAAAGTTAACTTTCCAAGCACTGGTAGAGCATGTGTTTTGCATCCAAAATGTGCCAATTTAAATCTCTAGCATTTTCATGTAAAAGTATTGTGCACCAGATGATGGGAAACACCTTTCCCTTAGTGAAATATTGGAGAAATGCTGACAGTTGGAAGAGACAATGGTAGGCAAGGTCAGGTTAAGTATGGTCCACAAGCTGATGCAGGAAAACCCAATGCATCTAGGACCCTTCCATCAGAAAAAAAAATCCTGCCCAGTATTTGGGTCCAAAATTTCCCCAAGCCATGCAAAACAACCTGAAATTGGACTGTTTTATTTCACACATCCCTGCCAAATCAGTTGAAAGCTGGTCAAAGCCAACCTTCATTTCTGGTTTGGCAGAAACATGTCTATGTGGCCCTCTGGGAGTTGGTTGGGACAAAAATTGTCTCTCACTGATGGTACCATTGCTCGCTCTCGGAAAAAATGGACAAACAGTTGACCTGGACAGTTCTGAATGCCCAGTTTTGGATCTCCCCTTGGAGCAATTCCTTTACCAAGAGTTTTGTCTGCATTATTTAACAGGTGGCAGCCAAATCATGTTTAACTCCATGGCAATGATGATCAGCTTCCTCAGATGATTTCTGCAGATCCAGTCTCTTTGGAAGGCACTACAGCAGGCTGACTGGCATCAATGTCTGTTGAGGGGGGAGGGGGTGATGATGTGGGTTTCTGGTGAGACTTTTTCTGCTTTGTTTGACTTTATTGTTATGTGAACAGAAGGAGGGTGCAATGTGTACCTGGCTAAGAAACTCAAGAACTGTTTTTTGCGGTAGAGTAGGTTTTTAAGGCAAGTGCTCATCCTAATGGGTTCCATAACACTAGGGAGTGCCCAAAAATTTAGGCAGCTCTTTTGATCTAGATTAACAAAACTAACAGTTTTCAGGCAGAATCTTATAGTGTCAACTTGCTTGAACAACAGACCCTAGCATGAGTGGTTTGACAGTTGGAGGGTTCATGTATGGAGGTATCCAAGATTACCTTGCACAAGTTGAACAGACTGGAAAAACTACTTTTTTTAGACTATAGTTATAAGAATCCCTTAGCCTCTTGGCCACTCGTGAAATGGCAGTACATGGCCTGTAGCCATAATGGCTGAAGGATTCAGAGAATTTATATTTTCCAACTGTCTCAGTTTGGCAAGGACAGGCCCAGTTATCTGTCGTCTCACTTTTTCAGCTGCCTTTAAAGTATCACAGTTTCTATCTCTTCCTCCCATTATTCTCCTTTGTCCTCAGCTACTTCCATTGCTGCAACTGAATTCAAAGTGGAAAAGTAGTTTGTGCTCAATTAATGGGGTGGGGGAAGCAGAGGAAGGGGCAGAATCTTCCTCTTCTTTGTAGACTCAGCAATCGATGCAGCTTCTCCTAGCCTGTGTGTTCTTCCTCATTAATAACTTTTGCAATCTTGAGCATAGTCAAGATGTTGCTTAACCACACATGCCTTGGTGTGTGTTTTGACATTGGGCCTCAAAGCAGCTTACATGTTAAAAGAATACAATTTAAAAACTTATACATAGTATATCTTAAAACAGAATTAAACTATAAAAGGATTAAACAATTTATAAAAATTAAAACAGCTAAATAGGGATTAAGAGAATTAATTAAAATCAAAGCAGTACAACACCCCTAGCCTTTTCTTTGAAAATTTTCTGTGTTAAAATGCCTGCCTGAATGAAAATATCTTTGCCTGCTGCCAAAGGGCAATAAGCATGGGGCCATTCTTGCCTCCCTAGGAAGGGGATTCCAGAGCCTAGGGGCAGCCACTGAGAAGGCCCTCTCTTTGTGTCCCCACCAATTATGCTTGTGACAGTAATGGGACTGAGAGAAGGGCCTCTCCTGATGAGCTTAGAGCCCAGGCTGGTTCATATAGGAAGATACGGTCTGTCAAGTAGCCTGGACCTGAGACATATAGAGCTTTGTAGGTCATAGTCAGCATTTTTTGAATGGTGACTAGAAACAAACTGGCTCCCAGAATTGCAGTTGAAAAATGTAATCCTTCCAGGTTCTGATGAAGTAGTAAACCCTATTTTTTTTCTCCCATTTACAATATGAAGTGTAAAGCCACAAAACAGACTTAGTTTACCATCTGCATGGATTAGACCTAAATACTCACAGCTTTATATAAAGCCAAAATTATCACCTATTAACCAACTCCACTTTCCAACTTTGGAAAGAATGTGCCTTCCTCTGCAGCAATGTGGCAAAGCAAGCGCTGGCACATCAAAGACCTGGAAAAAAGTGAATCAACAGTACCTCTAAGCTATCATGGATATCATGCGGCAAGATTACTATCAGGAATAATAAGGTTCAACACACGGTGATTGCACAAGCATCAGGTTGGAAAAAAACTATTAACAGATGCAAATCTGCTGGACTGGACTTGTAACCAGCTCCAAAGCTATCAGGCTCCCACAGAATTATTTTAAGAGAAAGCTTGCAGCTTTTGCAACATTGCAATAGCTTGCAGTGTTTGGAACTCCGCATTCTAACACAGGAAAAGGAAAGAAGCAAAAGGGATCCTTTCCTCATGATTGCACAAAAAAGCAATGCACAACACTACAGAGCTGTCTTACTTGGAGAGAAGCCTTTCCATGGATGCTAGAGTACTAGAGGTAACCTGATATTTCTAAGCCTCCATCCTGAGGTCTCTAGGGGAAGAACTGTAATGGCAGCTCTTATAGCACGGCGCATTGCACAATTTAGGAACCTTAACTTTTTAAAACTCCCACATTCCCTCAGCTTGCATAGCTGGTAGCCATGCTGGCCAGGGGATTCTGCAGATTATAGGCTGGCATTGTGTTAGTGACATATGCAGACATAAATTGTGTTATGCATGCAGATTTTTTTTTAATAATGCACCAGAGTTGTATCCAGCTAATGGCAGTGGAAGCAGAGTTGCACATGTGGGACCACTGCACATTGGCATTACACATTACAATTGCACAGTGTGTTGTCAAACATGCACACTGACCATTGATCCATGTATGTTCTGCTATCTTGACATTCAGTGTAGAGGATGTTTAAAATAATTCTACCCAAGGAAATTTACACTATTCTGAAGCGATGTAGGATCTCAGCTGTAGTCTAAGAAATAACTTTTCTAAGCTCTGACCACATGTATATAAGCAGTTCCTAAACTTGGGACCTTCCCCCAAATCCCCCCTGAAAGTTGCCACCTGAAAATGGGGCTACTGATGGAGAGTGAACATTTTTTATTGGTTACTTCCAAGAACTATCTAGTCCAACCTGATCTACAGCAGCCCAAGGAGAGAGGAATGACTGTTAGTCCTGAGCACATACTCATTCATTAAGTCATCTAAGAACATTTCTTGGCCTATTAGCCATGGTCTAGTTTCTCTGACGTCCTGCATCCCCTTGTGGCTTTAGCTTTCTTCAGTAATTTGGAGGAATCTGGGGAATGGGAAACAGATAAGAAGAAGCCTGGGAAAGTTAAACTGTGCTAAACAATTTGCCATGTCAACAATTAATATTCTATGATTCCATTATTGATTGACCCATGCTCCTTTAGGATATAAGGCAGATATTAACTGCACAGTGGGAAGTATTCCACACTGAGTGCATTGTCACCTAGAAGGTGCGGCTGCTTCTTGAAAGAGAAGGGATTCCAATATCTATTGTTGGCAATTGTTTTCTTACAAGGTTGCCAGACTGATGCAGAACAGGGCTCACATAAATGTAACTGTTAACAGATCGTGGTAAAGTGGGAAGTCAGAGATCAGACCTCAGTTTGAAAAAAAGATTTTCTTTATTATTTCTTCTTGCTAGCAAGTAGCACCAGTCGGGATCATTCCCAAAGAAACCGGCCCCGCCTCTTAGATTGTTTAAGCTTTTATACATTCCAACAGACGTGTCATACAAGCGGCATAAGTTTCGTTTTTTCCCATACAATGAACAATGAGCTGCTCTGCTGCGCACCTTGAAATGTTTCTACTTACTGGTTACATTTCTACACAAAGGGAAAGTAAGATTACAATTCAGCATTTACAGAGTTCTATCGTTTTCATCAAGCAAAGAGAGAGATCACATTTGCAAAGACAGTTTTCTGCTTTTTCTCATTCCTTGTGGTCATCAGGCCTGACCCACTTCAGTGGAGCAGGAAGATGTAGTGCAAAGGGTCTTCCAGGCAGAAGTACACATATCCTCCAACATTTCATAGATGAAAACTGGGACACAAGTGGCCAAATA
The DNA here is from genome assembly GCA_948472985.1 of Iguana delicatissima. Classification (NCBI taxonomy): domain Eukaryota; kingdom Metazoa; phylum Chordata; class Lepidosauria; order Squamata; family Iguanidae; genus Iguana; species Iguana delicatissima. The sequence goes on from CAOKZL010001298.1 coordinate 367,296, forward strand.
ACACCACTGTGTGATCAAGATGGCAAAAGTTCCCCCATTCCTACAGCTTTACTAGCTGTCAATCCATTTCTGAGCAAAATTAAAACTGCTGATTATGACCGCTAAAGCCTTCTATGACTTAGGCCATTTCTGCTCTACACTGTTATAGTTCTATTATTCCACTTTCAACATCCTGTGGAATTCTGTGGTTTGTAGTTCACTGAGGCCAAAGAGCTCTCTGGTGGAGAATTCTAAAGGCCCCTCCCTAAACTGCAAACCCCAGGATTCCACAGGAATGTTGAAAGTGAAATAATAACACTATAACAGTGTAATGCAGAAATGGCTTTAGGTCCAGGCTATCTGACAGATTGTACCTCCTCATATGACTCTTCCTTTCAGTCCTACCACCTTCACAGATACAGCTGGGGGAACACAAGATAGGACATCCTCTAGACTTTGGAACTCCCTTCATAGGTCTCCTCCTTGCTGTCCTTATGTTGACAGGTTAAGATTTTCTATTCAGACAGGATTTCAGAATGGAGCGTTCTTCAGAAAAGGGCTCTGAGAAGGTACAGTATTGTTCATTAGGGTTAGGGCACAGGACCCCTTCCAAAACTGGAAAATGCACAAATATCAAACTGTAGGTGTGTGTGTGTCTGTGAGAAGGAGGCCAAGGTATGGTGAAGAGAGTGGGCACCCAACATCCAAATCAGGTCAGGGATAGGAGAGGGAAAGGAGTGGTTCGGCAAGCTGGCCCTATACTTCCTTTCTCTTGCCCATCTCCTTCCTTGTGTGTGTGTGAGTGGCTTCAAGAGAGGATTTGTGGGGCTGAGAAATTAGTCTACTATCTGTCCTTAGCTGGCCAGGCAGCGACTGATGGAGCAAGAGGAGGACCAGAGGTGGGTTTTTAAAGGGTTGTATGGCCTGGCCTGACTGAAGCCACCAACAAGGAAGGTTCCCATGGAAAAGAGATGCCTGAGGTGAGAGGTGGGCAGGGGCTGGAGAAACATAGTGATCACATTCTTTCAGGCTTAGAGGAAGGCAATGGTAAACCTTCTCTGAATAAATTTTGCAAAAAAAAAAAAATTCTACAGAGTTGCTGTAAGTAGGAGGAACATAACAACAATAACAACATAATCTGAGGCTCAAACTGTAGCTTGCTAAATGTATGCACAAATCCAGCACTGTAACCACTGCATATGGATCAGGGAAAATAGATTAATTTCATAGGTATGAAGTAGTTGCATTTGGATGGTATGTAAGTTGTCCTGGCCCATTAATCTAATTACTGAACAATGCTTTGCTAGAAGTTTACCACATGTTATCAAGTTGTTCTTTGCAATTTAAGGACTAGAAACTTACTGGCATTTGAAAAAGAATAAAGATTTTCAAGATTTACATGTTGTCCTTCCTTTTAAGAAATCAAGAGACATCTACCCATCATTGATCTGGCAAAACTAGATTTTAAAAATTACCTCCTGGCACTTCTTTTAATGTACAATGTAGCCATTCATTTCTGTAATCATCTTAACTGACTGCAAGTTTTTTTTTCTGCACTGCATTTCTAATGACATCTTTGTGTAATGACAAGTAAAATATTGGTGATGCCAGATCATGTGAAATCCTAAAAACAAGGACCTCAAAAATTTTAGGTGTGTGTGTGTGTGTGCGTTCATGTTTAACAGAACCCATGTACTACCTTGACCTGATCCTGAACTCTCTCCTTTTTCCCTTAGAGTAGTACCCAGGCAGAGCAAGTTCCAGTTCAGTTAGTTTTCCTTTCATGTAACATACCCACCAACTGTCCCAATTTGGCAGGAACGCTCCCAAGTTAAGCCTCTGTCATTCCACTTCTTTTAACATGTCCCAGTTTCTTGCTCTTCCTCCCATTTTTCCCCTTTGCCCTTAGCTTCCTTCAGTTGCTGCAAACTGAGTTCAAAGTGCAAAGTGCTAAATTAACTCAGTAGTGAGGAAAGGATATAAAGGGGTAGAATCTTACCCTTTGCTGTATACTCAAGCAAAAGCAAACTGCTGCAGCTTCTCATTAATAACTTTTTCCATCTTAATGACACTTTGATGTTGCCAGGCAACGTCTTGGTTTTCATCTGTGAAATGTTGGAGGGTGTGAAGTAAGTGCACACATGGGTGCATCCTGAATCATTTCACCTCAGCAATTTACCTTATAGCAGAGATGGGAATCACATGGCCCTCCAGATGTTTTTCTCCTGCAATTGCGAGCAGTCCTAGCCAGTAGAGCCAATAGTGAAGGATGCTGAGAGCTGCATAGTTCCTAGTCCTGCTTTAGAGGAATTTAGCTCCTAGTTTTCTAAACTATTTCTCCTTTTAAGCAGCAGTGGCCCAAGACCAGGGCCAACCCAAGACATTTTGCTGCTTGAGGGAGAATAATAAATGACTCATCTAAATAAAGGTGCGTGGTTCCCAAATCCAGCCAAGTTATTTTGGCACATAAAGAAAAAAATCCCACAAGCCTTCTCCCAATCTGTTTGTTGTTGTGTGCCTTCATGTCATTTCTGACTTATGGCGACCCTATGGCAAAATCTATACTGGGCTTTTCTTGGCAAGATTTGTTTAGATTGCCTTCCTCTGAGACTGAGAGAATATGACTTGCCCAAGGCCACCCAACAGGGATTCCATGGCCAAGCAGGAATTTGAACCCTGGTTTCCTAGAGTCCTAGTTCAACACTCAAATCGCTATGCTCCACTGGGACAGTGACGAGCAAAAACAACAACATAAATAATAGTTTGCAGCCCTTTCTCTATGCCCTAAATGTGATACCTGAGGCAGACATCTCATTCTACCTAACAGGAAAGCAGGGCAATTTCCAAGTGTCCCTCACATCCATCTAATATTGCTTAAAAAAAAAAAGGCTAGCCTTTCCAGAATACTTCCTCAGGAATACTGCATAAGGCAAGAAGCCTCATCACAACTCACCTGGGCAAAGAAAGGCAGATGACTTATGGTTTCATGTCAATTTACTAACCAGGATCTTAAATCAGAGTTTGAAGTTGGTTTAAGAGCCTACTTTAGAAAACTACTGTTTTCTTTTTGGAGGTAACACAAAAGTGCAGTTTAATCAAACCATGATGTTTGTATTGACAAAGGAAAGAGGAAAAAGAGAGTGCACAGTCTATTCATTCTGATTGCTGAAGTGCTGCTTTGCAAGCTGGGAGTAGATTGTTCAAAGCACGCTGCATTTCTGACATTGAGATGCCCATGTGTACTTTACAGATGACAGAGTAATGGTCTTTCAGAATACCGTGATACCATGAAATACATGACTGGCCTTAGACAGGGCTTCTGATAAAATGTTGAGTGATTTCAAAAGACAGCTCTCTGTTTCAAGGCTAGCATAGCATCACCCAACAGGGAGCTGTGGAAGCTATAATCCAAAACATTTGGAGGGTCAAAGGTTCCCCACTCCTTTATTAAGGATTTAAGATGAAGAGAATGATCTACTGGAAGCCAGGCAAGTAGGGACTTTAAAGTTGGTTGCTCATACAGCCAGTGCTGGTCAGGCATGTAAATCAACTAGGAACAGTCTTCCCACCAGAGCCCCGCATGCGGGGAGGGTACACTTTACAGGACAGGAAGGTGCTAGCCCAGGCTGCAATCCCCACTACTATGAGGGAGAAAAACAAAAAGAATAAATCATAAATCATGCCTGAGGCTGTCTATAGAAATGTCTTGTCCAGATTGTGTGAGATCTTAGAACCAATCCAAAGCAGCATTAAAGCAATCTCAACACTGTATTCCATTCAGCCTCCAGTCACAGCACCAGCTTAAGAAATTTCTCCATAACTGAAACTGTATGCTTCTGTAGTTCAATTATGTCTCTTGGTATCTATCTACCACTGATCTTTAGTGGTTTGAGTGTCAGGACTCTGGAGACCAGAGTTTGATTCTCTGCTTGGTCATGGAAACAACTGAGTGACCCTGGGCAAGTCTCACTCTCTGGGAAAGACAAATACAAAGCCCTCTGAACAAATGTTACCAAGAAAAGCCCATGAGAGGTTCACCTTAGGGTTGCCATAAGTTGGAAATTGCTTGAAGACATACAACAATAACAAATCATGTCAAGCAGTACAAGTTCTAGAATTCCTTGTGCATACGCAAGAGGAAGTTGTGGGAAAGGCAAAGCACCATAAGACAGTGGGATCAGGTGCTGTATAAGTGCCTAAGTAAATATCTAAGGTTCCTTTCACACTACATATTTATAGTGCTATGATTCCACTTTAACCTGCAACATCCTGTGGAATTCTGGCATTTGCTGCTTCAGGAGGAGCATTTAGAATACTCAGCCAGAGAGTTCTCATGTGTTACCAAACTACAAACCTCAGGATTCCATAGAATGCAGCCATGGCAATTAAAGTAGAATGATAGTGCTTTAAATGTGTAATGTGAAAGGACTTTAATTCTCTATCAATCAGAATTTTGTGGCAGCTTTAGACAATGTTATCTCACATTACGTCAATATTCAAAAAAACTGACATTTCTTCTACATCTTGCTCAGTCCTAAAATATATAACACAACCAACTGGGGAATTTAAAGAGGTTTCTACAGATCTACTTTATAGTTTCCTTACAGATCTTGCTGAGAATCTTTCTTGTCAGATGTTGTTGTTGTGAAATGTTGTTGCCTCAAGTAATTTCTGAACAGTGGTAATCCTAAGGTGACCCTATCATGTGGTTTTCTTGGCAAGATCTGTTCAGAAAGGGTTTTGCCCTTGCCCAAGGTCCCCTAGTGGATTTCTATGACCAAGTGGGGATTCAAACCGTGGTCTCCAGAATCCCATTACAGTCATTGTCCAATGTACAGACCACTAGGCCACACTAGTTTGTTGTACCTGGAAAAAATCTCCGGATTACATTTGGAAAAGACTGCAACTAATTGTCACTGAATTGTACACGTAGGGTTGCCATACTCCTGGGGTGGCCAGGTTTTATCCAGGTTCTAGCTATGTCAAGCCATGCTCCTTTGGACCATCATTTGGCCCAGATTCAAAGCTTCTTTTTTCTTCTTTTTCTTCTTCCTCTTCTTTTTAAAAATAAGGTTCAGGCCTTTGTAGGAACCAAGATATACAACTAAATGTGGAGGTACTCTTCTCTAAAATTGCTCTGCAAAAAAACAAGTCAATTGTTACCCTGATTTCTGGGGTCCTGTGGGGGACACCTCAATGTGCTCCAAATACTAGGGAATGAGAATTAGCCAAAGCGCAAGCTATAGCAATGCAAGAGGCAGGACAACTTAGCGAGATCTTAAACCCAATCTATAGGGGGTCAGGCTGAGTCAAAAACTAAGCAAAAGTAAATTATAATTGTTTTCTTTATTAAAAGACAGTCATCGCGCACTTACGCACTCACTCACACAGACTTAAGAAAGTAAAGGAAGGAAATTTGATAGGGGATTTTGAGAAGGATTTTTAGGGGGAATACTACACATGATCCTGTAGCCCGGGTAGCCAGAAGAAAGTCAGTTGGAGCGTAGATTCTCAGCACGTGGAAGCTGAGGGGAAGGGTCGGCAAACGGAGCAGCAGCAAGGCGGGATGGAAGCCAAGAGCGATCCAAAGAAGTGCTCAAAACCAGGGGTTCTTATAGGGAGAAATGTGCCTGTAGGGTAGTCTTTTCCGGGGGAAAACAATGGGTTTCGAGTTGGAGACAAAGTCTCCGAAAGGTCAGTACTTTGAATGATTGGATTTTGACGGAGTTGTCAATAGCGCAGACAGTATGCAAATAGAGAGTGCTTGACTGTTGAGTAGTCAGAAGCGCTAAATCTTGTCAAGCTGCCTGTTCAGGGCAGAGAATCTTTTGTATGCTTGGTGCATGCGTAATTTAGGTTTAAAGTGTACTTGCCTGGAGGTCTCCTGAAGCTGCATGCCGGAAAATTACTGGCCTGCCTGGATTCAGACTGTTCAGCCGTGTCCGCGCTTGTCCGGGGGCCTCGCAAGCACGTGGAGGGGAGCAGTTTGGAATGGCCAATCTTTTGATATCTAATTATATTTAGTAGACCTCGGGCTCGGACTATACACCACAGTAACTCTATCCTTGCCTTTCAAGTATGAACGAGGGAGAGTTATCCATCCAAGTGATGGAAAGATGCATTGTGGGGGCACAAGTCTGAGAGGCAAAGGTGGGAATAGGAGGAAAGGCAAGCAAGCAGTGAAAGCAACAGTGTTTAAGAAGCAAGGGAAGAGAGTATTACATAATGCAAGGTGAGGAAAGGGAAGGAGTAAGAAAAAAGAAGAGTGAGCAATGTGAATGTTAATTGGTAAACAAATGTTACCCTGTTTGCTGGGGGTCCTGGGAGGGGTGCCCAAATAACCAAACAACAACAAGCAATATGTGGGGAAATTAGCTGGAGCACTCACTTAAGCTAGCAAGAGGCAGGGTAACTTTGCAGGACCTTGCAACCCTATGTATACGGGGTCAGGCTGAGTCAAGGAGCACACCGAAATATGGAATTAACTGTGATTTTATTAAATACAGGCAAACACTGTATGCAACACACTCACACAAGTAACTATAGAAAATAAAGATGTTAGCGGTATAGAGGGATTTTGAGAGGGGTTGTTGAAGTGGGAGATACTACACCTGTCCGAAGCCAGGGGTAGATCAATGAAGAGGTCCGTAGATGCACAGTCTCAGTCGGAGACCGAGGGGAAAGCTCGGCGGACGCAGCGGCAGCAAGGCTGGATGGAGGTACAGAGCGATCCGAGGAAGCTCTCGGAACTGGGGGTTTTTATAGGGAGAATATGATCATGGGCTAGTCTGTACTTGGGAGAAAACAATGAGGTGTGGGCGAGAGACAATGTCTCCGAAAGGTCAGAATTTACCATGATTGAGTTAAGTCCGAATTTACAACAGAATGGCCAGTATGCAGATGCAGCTCACTTGGGTGGGTAAGCTTCTAGCTTGTCAAGATACCTGCTCAAGGCAGGGGGCTCTTTGTGTTAGTGTGCATCCTTAATGAAGTGTTTGTCTCGGGAGGTCTCCTAAAGCAAGATCTGGCTGAGTCTGGCTTGCCTAGGTGGACAATGGAATGTACGGCAATTAATAGCCATGCCTAGCTCCGTGCTTGTTTGGGGGCCTCACAAACACTTGGCTGAGGGTGGCAAAATGAGGCAGAATTGTGATATCAAAGCGATATCTACTATCTACCGAAGCCAGGCCAGTTCACGATGATAACAATCCCCCCCCCGAAAATGGGCAATTTGACACAAATTGAACATTTTCCAATTAAACATTTCAAAATGAATTTCTAGCCGAATAGGGGTCTACGGGCACAGATGTAGCACCAACCAAGGGTCAGGGGGTTTTCAGGGAGCACAAAGGTTTCTATCTCATAAAAACATTCCTATCTACAACCTAAATCTACACTTTCACACCAACATGCACAATGGCTATGAGCAAAATGCAATGAACAATGAATAGGGAGCAATGGATGAGGAGCATTAAAACAATAACCGGCAACCACTGAACAGAACCAGAGCAATGAAAAATAACACATTAAGCAATGAGAAGCGGTAAATCCAGTGCAGGGTCTGGAGATGAAGGCAAGCCAACAACCAATTTGGTCCAGTGAGAGAACAAGAGTTCATAGTCCAGGAGGGGCGAGGTGCAAGCAAAGGTGTCTGCACCCCCCCCCAAGAGACAAGAAATGTCTGGAACCAATGGGGAAAACAAGAGTTCATCCAAGTAGCAGATCAGGAACAGCAAGAAAATGTCCAAGCTCGTGGTCAAGTTAGCTGGAGGACGCTAACTCTTTGCAGGAGCAGGGCAGTGGAAGCATCCATTTGGAAAGGCAAAGGTCCTCGAAAGCAGGGGTTTTGGAAAAACAGTCCTTAAAGTACGTTGGAGAGTGTCTGGATCACTCCCCCCTGGGTCCCGCTGCATCATCGGAGGGCGTGAGCCGCTTCCTCAGAAGGGATCCCAGATGGAACTGCAGTAGCTTGGCGTTCACCCCCCCACAGTATCCAGGGGGTAATGGTCTGGTCCGAGGGTCATCCAGGTTCTCTGGAGCTGTCGACCTGTAGCTTTTAACGGAAGACTGACATTGTTAGCAGCCAATGTATATAACAAATGCAAATTGCCAGCTCAAAGCCTAATGGGAATTGGGTTTGAATTTGAGTTTTCTGGCTCGCTATAACCAAGAAGAATTTG